>JAVHZA010000009.1:625000-1021872 GCA_038086965.1 Tardiomyces depauwii
GTCTCAGTGATGGCAGAAATTGCAGCTTGATAGTTGTTGGAAAGCTCCGGAAAAACGGCAGCACAGAGGACGCACGTCCCGACTGCGCTGCTTCCAGTTTCAAGAGTGTCGCAAAGACAGTCCACGTTGCCACGGCATTCGGAGACGGCGCCTACAGCCTCTGAACACGCGGTAGTACATTCGTCAAGCGTGCCAACGATTTCGCGCTTCACAACGGTCTGCAAGGATATGCAGACAGTCTCTGTCGTGAGGCTCGCGACAGCAGATGATGATGCAGCGGCAGAGGAATCAGCAGCGCTCGACGAAGCATCAGCTGCACTCGACGAAGCGTCAGCGACACTCGACGAAGCAACAGCTGCACTCGACGAGGCATCAGCAGCACTCGACGAAGCGACGGCAGCACTCGACGAAGCAACAGCTGCACTCGACGAAGCAACAGCAGCACTCGACGAAGCAACAGCAGCACTTGATGACTGAGCTGCAGAAGATGATACAGCCACTGGCGCACTTGACACTGCAGACGAAGAGCAAACCTGGTAGCTGGTAAGTGTATAGGAGGCGCAACTGCCAAGAACAAAACTGATCACTTCCGTGAATTCACCGGTAAGGCCCGGGTACAGCGCGGAGCAAAGAACGCAACGTCCCACGGAATTGCCCGCAGTTTGGGCGAGACTGCAAATGCACGACGTAAGGCCATTGCAAGTGTTAACACTCGTAACAGCCGTGAGGCATGACTGGATGCATTGGCTAAGCGAGCCGACGATGCCTCCTGCAGCGCCTGTGTTGGAAACGCAGACGGTGCTGGTCTGGGCCGGACCGTTGGGAGCTGCTGTAGATGAACTGCACACAGAGTACTTGGTCAAAGTGTTGCTGTCGCAGTTTGTAGTCAGATAGTTGAGCATAACTTGGCTGTCCGCGGCAACATCTGTATAAAACGCAGAGCACAGTAAGCACGCAGCAACGTCGGAATTGCTGCTTATAGAGTTGCATGCACACGTCTTGTGGGCTGCTCCAGATGGACAGCCGTTGTAGACGCTCCTAGCCTGAGCGCAGTGCGCAGTGCATTGTCCCTTAGTGCCGATGATGGCCTGGACGGCACTGGTGGAAGTAGCGCAGACGCCCTTCGTCGGCATATTGCGCTTGTGAATGTTGATGGCATTGTCAGCCACCACTGCATATAGCAGCGTGGCAGCCGATACTAGCCTTGAAATAGCCACCATTTCTGTACGTAGCGAATGACACAGCCCGACCTGCTGCTAACAGGGTGGGCTTCATTAGTCTTTATGCTGGAAGAGAGGAGGGGATGGCCCGGCAAGGGTCAGCCAACGAGAGGAAGCAGAAAGCGAGCTGCGCGCGGGACCCAATAGACGGTAGGCTCCCCAGACTGCAGGATGCAAAAAAGCATGCGTTTACACTAGGCCCTGCATTTCATATTCTGCAGACTGCGACTGGGGAGGCGGGGGAGTAAGCTTCGCAATCAGCCCTGATAGGGCCCGCACGGGTTGCTCGGCGCTGAATACTTTTGGCCATGTGTAACCTATTGAACTATATTCCAGTTAAATGCGCCATCGGAATTTCATGCCCTGCCATTTTCCTCTGAATGCGGTCTGATCCACATGCCCACTTTTTCCGCAGCCGGGGGAAAACAGCTGATCCGCATGCGATCGGTGGCTTTCTCTCAGGGTCTCAAACTCTACCGACATGGACTGAGCCCCGAGGGCCGCCTATGGGTCCAGAATCTGAATATGCGCGTGACCCATGGTTTATACCATAGACCCTACGGGAAAGCACCGCAAGACAAGAGCCTCCCTAGCGTAAAGGTTTTGCGAATTAAGGTTTGAGGCTCAAGCTTTTTCTGCGCGGCGTGGTGCATAGCCGAGGAAGCTAAGCGCACGTCGCCGAAAAAATGCTCGTGACAGTGCGGTAGCGAGGCGAGCTACCGACCGGGCCCAGGCCAGCCGTTCGAGTCATGGGTCCTGCACACTTCCATGCACGCCTTAAGCCTCTCAACAGGGTCTCAAAAACAGCGGCAGACTGCAGACTACGGCCTCCGCGCCAATGGTCAGTTCTGTGCTTTTCTTCCGCGTTGAGTCCGCGTCACAGACCCTCCGCAAGCGCTGTCCCGATTTGGCCGAATAGTCGCGCGACCTACCACCGTAAAACCATGAACGTTAAGTATTGTGGTCATAATGGCAGCGGAAAAGCTGGCTGTGGGTGCCCATGGGCACTATATCTGCGGTTATCTGGTCATGCAGCTTCCGAGGTAAAAAAACAATGCACAGGGACCAGGAGACTGCATGAAGGCTAAACTTGGCCCATGCAGATCCTGCCTCAATTCAATACACTGCTTCATGCACGCCAGCACGTGTGGCGCTGAGATCGCTGGCCGTCAGTCAGGCGATCGTCAGCCGTCAGATCAGGCCATTCCTGTCCGCTGTGTGCACGGGCTGGAATGCCCGAGAACCAAATGCCCCACTGGCTTTGTTTTTATGTACACTGCCAGCATTTTCACAGCCGGTAACACAGCTAATATAAATGCTCCACCGCCAAATGCAGCGGGAGCAGCCGACCCTTGGTTTTAAGCTGCAGAGCGGCTGCATCAGTGCCCACTTTGTCTTGGACGCGGCAGGTGCTCCAAACTGCATTGACTGGGTGGAGACCTTTCGCAGGAGTGGGAGTGTCGGGCCCGCTAACCAGCTTGGCTGCCGCGTTCAACCGCGCATTGAAGACTACATTTTGCTGTACTAGATCTCGAATCACTTTCATTTCAACTCTGACAGTCTTACGCCCTCGCCCTCAGGGTTTACTTGGAAGCCAATTAATGCACACTGGCCTCAATAACCCTGCTGTCTTCAGTCAGGGTTCCCGCCTATAACTACCAGAATCTGACCAACATGCATCCTGAACCGGCCATACAGTATCTCAATGTGCGCCTGGCGCAGGTTTGCTTACGTCCTCAAGTCAGCCGCACAATGCAGCCAGCTGCACGAGCTAACGCGGCTTTCCTGCGGAGCCAGTGCGCAACCTTAGAGCTACGGGACCCCCGGCAGACACCCCCCTGACGACCATGGGGTGCTGTCCCCTACCCGTAGCAATATCATAAATCGATGGTATTGTAGTTACTGGCTAGGTGGCACTTGGAACGTACGTAGTCACTGCGATATATTGACTGGGAACATAGTACGTGGAGCCTTTCTCCACAGGTCCTCGATTGGCCCAGTCGACGTACACCACAGCCAGGCGGCAACACAATCACACAGCGGGGATTCCGCGCTTAAATAGCCTGACCAATCGTCTTCTACGTTCCAGACGGTACCAGGCAAAGCGTATCAGTGGCACTGGTATCAGCAGACAAAAGAGAGCGGTCTGAGTTTAGCAGAGCCAATAATCACTGCATTTGTGCTCGCGAAGCGTTTTTGCCAAGATCTCGTCTGCCATCCCGCAGTGTCATCGAAGCTTCCAGTGGCCAAGTAATCGGCCATGAAACAACTATTTCGGCAACGATATCACTCAGCCCATTTCGATGCATCCCAAAGCATGCTTTTCAGCTCCGAGGATGCCAAAGTGGTAGCGGTTGAAAATTCCTCGCATTACAGAGATTCTACTGGCATATTCAACACTAGAGCGCATCACGCATCAAGCAGCCGTGGAGCATCCCAGCGCAGCCCAGCGCAGCCCTGATGCAAATACTCGCTGAGTCACTTCGGTTACCATCACCCAACGTGGTACGATTGCATTTGTCTGCTGCTGGCTCCGTGGCTGGCTCGTGGGTGAATGCTTTAAGGCCATTTTACTTGCTGCAGTTACTTATGGCGGTAAAGACAGTGCTATAATAGACTAGATGATCGAAGGTTCTCATACTGGTCATGGAACAGTGTCTCTGTGTAAAACTTCGGTGCTGTAGCGAACTCGTGGCAAGCAGCGTCTTCTATTTGCACGATTTGGCACGTAACTGAGGTGTTATTCGTTCGGCTGAAGCTTGGACCATTCATATGCGGCAGTCGATTTTCAATCTACAAGTCTGGCGCGCGCATCAGTACGAAGCTCAAAGCAGCTACTAGCGGCTCTTGACTGACGGCGCCAGTGCTTCAAGCTCAGATGGATGCGGCACAAACGCTATGGTGCGAATTTTTTTTTTCGCCCGGTTGGAAGCCGATGACTGGCTCAGCTGGTTTATCGACGCGTGAGTATCAGTACGTGTGACGACAATAAAGCTCAGTCTGCGGAATCCAGAACCCAGGGGTCCTCTAAGCCGTTGTCTAACCGCCGCTGAGCGGGGTCTGGGGAGAGAAGCCCAAAGTAATAGAATAGTTGGCCCTGATTTACATTGATTGCGTTGATACGAGACCCCGGGGACGCCGCATCCCCGTAGTCGGCGCCCCCGGTGGGAGGCCCCGGCAGTCACATAAACATTACATTAATCGGTAGCCGGCAAATTACTGTGGGCCAGCGCCCGCCAGGGGCGACGGGGCCGACTGACGGCTGGGCGCGCGCTGGCGGCTGGTATTGAGCTCGGGAGCGAGACTGCGACGAACAGACAAGACGCGTTGACTCCGCTGATGTTGCATGCCGCGCGCCGAGTCGAGCTCATGGCGTTTGTTGTTGACAATATGCGCAAGCTCCGCGTACTCAACGCCAGGCTCATCATCTTCGAATGACAGACCTTCGGTCGAGCGCTGCAGCAGATAGCTGATTGTATTGAACCAAATGTTGTGGCGCTGACGATTGGGACAGGTGATCTTGATAAAGCGGTCTGGCGTCTGGACGAGGATGCTCTTGTAGTAGAGGCCAGTCGGGAGCGGGTTGCGGTCGTTGATGGCGCGCACCGATACAATTGCAGCCGACTTGGCCCTATTGTTGTTGCGGACATCGAGCGCCGGGTTATCCTTGGACCAGTACAGGGTGAGCGAGTACGGATGGATCCAGAAGTAGCGTTCGTGGCGATTGCCCGAGATGCCCGACAGCGTGAAGTTGCGCGTGTACTTGAAAAGGTACTCGCCGATAACAACCTGGGTGACGTAGGGGATCATGGATCGCTCGTTGAGGGACGCGTTGCTGGTAATCGTCGCTTGGCTGATGTTTGCCGCGGCTCCAGACATGGTCGAAGACGCACGGGACAGGGCACCCTGGCTGGCGGCGGATGCGATGGATTCTGAGACGGACGGAAGAGCCGAATGATGGCCACGACGGCTCACAGGGGATGTGAGCTCCTCGGGAGCCGCGTGCTCGGGATGGTGGGTGCCCGAACGGCGTGTGACAACTGGCTGGGCGCGAGAGTCTCGGACGACGATCTGCTCGGCGTCATCATCATCGTGGACCCTGCTGAGTGTCTTGAGGGACTCGAGTTCTGACGCCGGCACGACTGCGAGGCCCAGAGCAGCTGCATCTTCCTTGAGCTGGGCGGCTGTTGGGCGATCAGCAGCCGGGGCGTTTGCGGATGCCAGCTTGCGCGAGCTCAGGGTATTGAACTCCTCGCTTGACATGACCACTAGACCAAGCCGCGATGCCGACTGCTGGAGGGCCGTCTTACTCTCGAGGGTACGCTTGGACTCGACAAGCCGCGCGTGCTCCTCCTTTGGCAGCACTGCGAGGCCGAGCTGGTCCGCAGAGTGCGAAAGGCTGTCTCTGGTGACGACCTGCGGGCCCTTGAGCCGGCGATACTCGGCGGCCGAGATGACCGAGAGACCGAGGGTGCCTGCAAGCGCAGCGAGCTCGGCACCCGAGAATTTTTTGTCGTGGATGGCGCGTTTTGCGGCGGCAGCTTCAAGCTCGCGCTTCTCGTCCGCGGAAAGAACGTACAGACCAGCAGAAGAACCTTCGCGCTTGAGGTCAGCCGACGTGAGCTTTTTGTTGCGCTCGGCTTCGGTCATGACAACGAGGCCAGCGGCAGCAGCAGCCTTTTTAATGTCCTGAGGACTGAGTTGGCGGCTGGCCATCTCCCTGTTGATCAAATCATCTTTTTCCCTTTCAGACAAGACGATCAGACCGGCGCGGCCAGCAGCCTCCTTGACGTCAGCCTCGCTGAGCTCGTGCTGCTTCTTGAGATCTTCATAAGTCTCAGCGGGTATCGTGACAAACTGTGACGAGTTGGCGTTTTCCTCGTCGTGGCTCGTAATGGACGCCGATTCAGCCAACGAAGACCGTGTATCCTCGAACTCGTCCTTGGGCTCCACCAATATGAGGCCGAGCTGCTTGGCCCTAGCTTCCAGAGAATCGCGCGTTTCCACTTCGGGCTTGGCCCTGAGCTTCTTGTACTCGTCTGACGCGACAACAACCAAGCCGAGTTTTTCGGCCTTGGCACGAATCGTCTCAGGAGAGTCCTCAGCGGGTTTTTCAAGCGATTGCACTAGTGACTCTTTCTCAGCCAACGACTGGGCTAGTTTTTCCTTTTCAGCAAGCGACTGCGTCAGGTTCTCCTTTTCAGACAGTGGCATTGTCACCAGGCCCAAAGCGCTTGCCTTGGCGGCAAGTGAATCAGCAGTATCCATTGGTGCCTCCACGGGTGGGGCCTTGAGCTTCTCCAGCTCGGCAGCAGCAACCGCCACAAGACCAAACTCAGCAGCTTTCTGGGCCAGAGTCTCGCGCGTGAGCTCAGGCGACTCCTTCGGCTCAGCTATTGACGCCATCTTGGAAGCCGGAACTGCAACATATTCTTCGTCATCGGGGTGGAACTCGTCGTCGGCTCGCGCAGCCACCACCAGACCAGCTCGCTTAGCGAGCATCGCAATGTCCTCCTTGGTCGGGTTCTCGGCGATACGGCGGAGCGACGCCAGATACTCGGACGGCACAGCCTTCATGTCCAAATCACTGATCGCCGACTTGGTGGGCGACGTATCCACGCTCGACAAGCTCGTACGGTGCGACTTGGATGTGGGCGTCGAAGGCAGGCGTGACGGCGATCCATCACTACTAGCATTGCCGCCAGTTTGGCCCGCGATACTGCTCGACTGTCCATGTCCGCGCTTCAACAAGCCCTTGTACTCATCAGTGGGGATGGCCGTTAGGCCAAACGTCTTGGCGGCGCGTAGAATATCAGCCTTTGTCGGCTCAAACACCGTCTGGCTGCTGACCAGACGTTTGTACTCCTCGCTCGACACGGGGACATAGCCGAGCGACTTGATCGACTCGACGACCTTGTGGTCGCGCTCAGACGGGCGCTGGGACTGTTTGATGATATCCTCAAAGTGATCGCGCTTGGCAGCCACAGAACTGAGGTCGCGTGTGGGCGTGCGCTGGGCCTCGTCACGGTCGATCTGCTCAGCCTTGGCAACTAGCGCGCGGTAGTCTTCCTTGGCGATTGCCACCAATCCGTTCTTCTTGGCCCACAGCTCGACGTCCGACTTGGACGGCTGCTCGACCTTCTCATGGAGGTACCGGAGATCCTCGGCCGGGACAACGGCAAGGCCGATACGACCACCAAGCTTCGCAAGCATATCCCTGTCAGGCTCGGTCGTGGTCTTCTCTAGCTCGTCGTAGACGTCCTTGGGCACGACGGCCATGCCGCGCTTCTCGCCGGCCGCGCGAAGCTCCTCGAATGTGGGCTCCGCTGCCTTGCGCTGCAGCTCGACGAGTTCGCCGTTCGGGACAATTGCGTGATCGATTTTGCCTGAGAGCGATTTGAGTTCCTCCACGGTGGGCTCCGACACCTTGCGCTGCAGCTCATGGTGGTCTCCAGCTGAGAGCAGTACCAAGTCACGACTGGAGGCAGCAGCCCGCAAATCGTCCTCAGCCGGGTTGCGGACTTTTTCATGTAGCTGTTCCAGGCTGCTTACTGAAATAAGAGCCATCCCGAGCTGTGCAGCGAGAGTGTCGAGCTCAGGCTTGGAAGGATTCTCGACCTTGCGTCGGAGGTTCTCGTACTGGTCCTGGGGCACAACGGCAAGACCGAGGGACTTGGCCGAGGAGTCGACGTCCGCAGGCGACGGGTCGGTGGCCATGCGACGGAGATCCTTGAGCTCATCCTTGGCGACAATTGCGAGGCCGCGGGTCCTGGCTGCCTGTTCGAGTTCCTGCTGCGACGGCTCGTTGGCACGGCGGCGCAGCTCTGCGAGATCGTCGTTGGGCAAGAGTGTGTGGCCGAGATTAGATGAGGCCAAGAAGAGTTCCTCCTTGGTGGGGTTGTCCGCGCGTCGCCGCAGGCTCTCCAAGTCGTCTGACGGGATAACGGTCATGCCGGAAGAGGTGAGTGCCCTTGTGGCCTCATCGACGGACGGGGCGGCGGCTGCCTTAACCTTGAGAGCATCGTAATCGGCGGTCGCAACAGCTGTGAGGCCAGCACCTGCTGCAAACGACAAGAGCTCCTTCTTGGACGGCTTGCTCGCCTTGCGCTGGAGCTCGGCCCACTCGACAGCAGGAACCACGTTATGCTTGTGGGCGTCCGCAGCCGATTTGATCTCGTCAAGCGACGGGTTGACGGCCCTGCGTTTGAGCTCTTCGAGCTCAGAGGTGGCAACCACACCAAAGCCGAGAGAGCCAGCAGCTGCACTGAGTTCTTCTGCGGTAGGCTTGGTACTCTTGCGCACAAGCTCTTCGTGCTGGGTGGTCGGGACGAGGACGGCGCCTGCCTGCTTGGCATGGCTGGCGAGCTCGTCCCGACTCGGCTTGTCGGCACGGCGGCGGAGCTCTTCATGCTCCGCTGTGGGGATAAGCACGAGGCTGGCCCGCTTGGCGCGCTCGGCAAGCTCGTCGGGCGATGGCTGGGTTGCCATGCGGCGGATTTCAGTAAGCTCATCCTGTGGTACCGCCTCGAGGTTATGGGCCCTGGAGAACTCTCGGACTTCGTCAGCGGACGGCTGGGTCGCCTTGCGGCGGATCTCGGCCAGCTCGCCTTCAGGAACCACAGCAAGGTTATGGCTCTTGGACAGCCCCCTGAGCTCATCAAGCGACGGCTGGTCTGCCCTGCGGCGGATCTCGGCCAGTTCCTCGTCGGGCAGTATGGCGAGTTTGTGGGTTTTGGCATGAGTCCCGATCTCGTCGACCGACGGCTGGGTGGCTCGGCGTTCAAGTTCATCATGCTCGGCTTTCTTGACCACTACCATGTCATTGGCGACAGCCACCTTGGTAGCAATGTCCAGAGACGGCGAGGCGGCCCTGGTCTTGAGGTCTTCCAGTTCGCTCGGCGCCACGAGAGCAAAGCCGGCCCTGCCAGCGTGCTCCTTCAGCTCCTCAGCAGACGGCTTGTATTCCTTTGGTCGCGACGACAGCTCCTTGTAGGTAGCTGCATCAATGGCCACAAGCCCAAGCTCCTTTGCCTTCTTTGAGATCTCGTCCTTGGTGGGCGGCACACGCGCCAGCAGGTCGCGATGCTCGCTCGCGGGTATTCCGACGAGACCGTGCGAATCGAGGTGCTTGAACACGTCTTCGCGCGACGGTTTCTTGAGGGCGTTGTATGCAGCAATAGGCAGCGCCGTAAGGCCGAGACCTGCGGCCGCACTGCTGATAAAGTCCTTGTCGATGGGTTTGTTGGCGGCCTCGGTGACTTTTTGGTACTCCTGGGCCGGGACTGGCACCAACCCGTAGCCGCGGGCAGCCTCCTCGACGTCCTCCTTGGTGGGGCCTGCCTTGAACTTCTCGTAGTCGGCTGCGGGAATGGCCACCAAGTTGCGAGACTTGGCATGGGCTGCGATTTCGTCGGTAGTAGGGTGGAGCAGGCGATCGTGCTCGTCCGAGGGTATAGTGACGAGACCATGAGACTTGGCGTGAGCAGTGATGTCGTCCTTGGACGGGTTGACAAGCCGCTCGTGCTCTTCCGATGGAATAGCTACAAGACCGAGGGACTGGGCGTGAGCGGTGATGTCGTCCCGCGAGGGCTTCAGCAAGCGCTCGTGGTCAGTTTGGGGAATAGCTACCAGGCCGTGCGACTGGGCGTGAGCGGCAATCTCGTCCTTGGATGGCTTCAGCAGGCGCTCGTGCTCATCTTTGGTCAACGGGACAAGATTGTGTGACTTAGCGAGTTCGGCGGCCTCGTCCATGGTGCGGTCACGTGTGAGCTCGGCGTGCTCAGCCTCGTCAACCAGGACCATCTTGTGGCGAGCTGCGTGAGTGCGAATGTCTTCGATCGAAGGCTCAGTCAAGCGCGCGTGGCTGGCAGTGGGGATAGCAATCAGTTCATGTGATTCGGCGTGCTTCTTGACGTCATCGATCGATGGCTTGACGAGGCGCTCGTGGTCGCCTGTCGGAATCGCAATCAAGCCGTGGGTCTCGGCGTGCTTCTTGACATCGTCAGCAGATGGCTTGACAAGCTGTTCATGCTCGGTCGCCGGAATTGCCACGAGACCATGCGACTCAGCGTGTCTCTTGATATCGCCAGCAGACGGCTTGACAAGCTGTGCATGTTCTATCACCGGAATAGCAACCAAGCCGTGAGACTCGGCGTGCTTCTTGACGTCATCCATCGACGGCTTGAGGAGGCGCTCATGGTCTGCCGCATCGATCGCAACCAGGCCGCAACCCGTGGCATGCTGCTTGATATCGTCCGCAGAGGGCTTGAGTAGCCGCTCGTGCTCATCCACAGGAACCGCAATCAGACCATGCGTTTCGGCATGCCTCTTGACGTCGCTGGGGCTGGGCTTGATCAATCGCTCGTGCACTTCCTTGGAAACAGCCACAAGACCCAGACTCTCTGCCTTGTCACGCAGCTCGTCGGCGGTGGGCTCGCTTGCCTGGCGAACGACCTCGGCGTAGTCAGACTCGGGAACGACCCTTAGACCCAGATCGCGACCCTTGGCCTCGAGCTCCTCCGGCGTCGGCTTGCTGGCAGCGCGAACCAGGTCCTCGTGCTCAGCGGCTGCCAACGCCACAAGTCCGAGCGCAGCAGCCTTGGTCTTGATGTGGTCCTTGGACGGGTTGTCTGCGCGGTTCTTGACCTCATTATAGACGTCATTGGGCAGGACAGCAAGGCCGAGGCCCTTGGCCTTGGTAGCGACATGGTCTTCATGGGGCTCGTGGGCCAGCTTCCGCAGCGTCTCATATTCGTCGTCAGCGACAACCCTGGATCCGAGGCGGGCAGCGTGTGTCTCGACGAGCTCGAGCGACGGCTCCTTCGCGTCCTTCGAAACACGCTGGTACTCTGCCTTAGACACAGTCACCAGTCCTAGCTCCTCGGCCTTAGCGGCGAGCTCCTCAGGAGTCGGCTTGCGCAGCTCGCGCTTCATGTCCTGGTACTCGACATCGTCGATAACCGCCAGGCCGAGCGGTTTGGCCTTGGTGGCCAGGTCTTCTGCTGTCGGCTCCGACAGCGTCTTGTACTGGCGAGCTGGCACGAGCACCATATCGTGCTTCTTCGCGCGCTCAGAGAGCTCCTCGGGTGACGGGCTCCTGGTAGAGCGGACGAGGTCAAAGTATTGCTCGGACGGGATCGCCACGAGGCCGGCGTCCTTGGCGCGAACCTCGATTTCTTCGCGGGTTGGAGCCCGGGTAGTCTCATGGACGAGGCGGTCGTGTTCGTCCTTGGGCACCGTGACGAGGCCGGCATCCTTGGCGCGGGACTCGATCTCCTGGGGGGTCAGTGATCTGGTCGCCTTGTGAACGAGCCGGTCGTGCTCATCCTTTGCCACAAGAGAGAACCCAAGCGCAGCTGCCGCCACTGACAGCGCCTCTGAGCTCTTGAGCTTATCGCCGTCCTCGGCGCTCTTAACCAGAGCATCGTAGTCCTCCTCCGACAAAGTGACAAGCCCACGAGCAGCCGCCTGCTTCTCAAACTCCTCGGCGCTCACAAACTGAGCTGCCAGCGTTTGCTGCTTGATCGGCGTGCCGTCGTCGGACTTCGCCGCTCCGATCGTGGCAGGGCTCCACTGGTTCGAGCCGGCGCTGAACTTGCGCGACGGCGCCGCGAAGCCTTTAATCGAGCGGAAGCTGGCATCCGAATCAGACGAGCCCGCCGAGAATCTCCGCGTACGCTGGGCACCCGCCCTCGCGTCACCGGAAATTCGCGACGCCGGCCCCAAGGGCCTGGCCGCATCTTCAGTCTCGGTGTCGTCCTCGGTATAGTAGTTGGCGTCAGACGAGTCAATAGTCTCGCGGCCGGTGTGGAAGCCCTCGTCCTCGGTGGGGTCGTCGCGCGCGGTCTCGTACGCAGACTGGAACGCGCTGTCGCTATCGCTGATCTCGTCCCAGCCTTCGCCGGCTCCGGGCAGCGGCTCGTCGTCCTCGTGGATGCTGGTGCGGGTCGACCGCGTGCCGCCGAGCGCCGGCATGTTGCGCAGAAGCTTGCTGGCAAACGCGTTTCCGCCGAGCGCGCCGGCGCCGCCCTGGCGCGACCGCTTGCCGCGGAGCCCGGCGCCGGCCGCAGCCCGCAGCCGCTCGACCTCGGCCTGGATCTCGCCAAGCTGTCGCTTGAGCTCGAGCTTCTCGGCCTTTTCCTTCATGGTCGTCGCCTTTAGGTTGTTGACGAGCCGGTGAGCGTGCAGCAGCGAGCCCTTGACGGTCTCGGTCTCGAGCACCGAGTGCCGCGACGGCGTCGCCTTGACCGGAGACAGAGGCGGCGAGTGTGTCGGCGTCGACTGGCCGGCGCCGGTGCCCTCATCGTCGCTCTCGGGTCCGCGCGTGCCGCTGACCTCGTCTCTGGGCGCCGTCACTGCGCCGGCGGGCCGCAGGCTCGCCTCGTGCTGCAAATCGGTGACGGACTTCTGCAGCGCGCTGTTCTCGCGCAAAAGTTCCTCGTGCTCGCGCTTCTGTGCCGCCAGCTCCCCTTCGTATTGGCTCTTGAGCGCCTCGACCTGGTTCCGCAGATCCTGCTCGCGCAGCCGCAGCGCATCGATCTCCTCCACGTGTGTCGCCGTGTCGGTCTGCAGCCGGCCCGCTTCGTGGCTGATCTTGGCGTACGTCTCGCTCGACTTGGACATCTGCTTCTGCAGCTCCTGGACCTGCACCTCCAGGTTCCAGTTGTCTTCTTTATAGCGTTCTGGTGTCAGTCTTGCGTGCCCCCAGACCAATGTTCTAGTCAAGTGCTGCGCTACTCACCCTCTGCCGCTGTCAGCGACACGAGCTTGGCCTCGAGCGACTCGGTGCGCCGTCGCAGTTCCTCGCGCTCAGACTCGGCTTCCCGCACCTTTCGGTCCTTCTCGGCCAAGTGTGCGTTGAGCCGCCGGCACTCGGCCAGCAGGCTCTCGCTAATATTGGCGGCAAACTGCACGTCGCTCGACTTGTTCGCCGACTTGTTGCGTCGCGCGACCCTCTTAGTCGGCGACAGCGCCCCGGCCGGCGCCTCCTCGCCAACGCTCTGCTGTTAGCATACTTTTCCTGCTTCTTTTTCTTTTTTTTCCTATACTGGGTGCGCTGCCTCCAGACCGCCGTAGCAGCTGCTTCGACGCTCATCTGAGCGGCGGAAAATAAGGGGGAGTACTCACCGATTCAAGGACCGAAGTGCCGTGGGGCTCGTGCGCACTCCCGCCTTGCATCATATCGTACTCGCGCTGCAGCTCGTCGAGACGGCTGCCAGTGTCGGACGGACCGGCTCCTGCGGCGCCAGACCCGGCTGCCCGCATACGCTTGGCGAGCTCGTTCTCAACATCCTTGAGCGACTGCTCGCCGGCGCTGTCTGTCTGCTTCAACTTCGCCTGTAGGTCCCGCAAATGGCCCCGCAGGCTGCTTTCCTCCTGCTGACCCCCTTTGCGGCCCGGCGGCGTATTGCGCTCAGATCCACCGCGGTGGAAGAACGACATTGCTGGTGTTAGCGAATGGACCGTCGGATCTAGAATCAGGCGGAGAGCATTTGCCATGGTTTCACTCGGCCTCTCGCTGATCTCACTTTCCCGGGGGCTCGGCCCCCGAACTCCCGTAGCACCCGTTTCGCGCGTGGGCTCCGCCAGCTGCAGACAGCCGAACTGCGTAGCAGTTGCCACGGAGGTCTGGGGGCAGAGGCTCCAGGAAAAAGAGAGATGTGCTTGGGTCCAACAGTACGCAGAGCCACAGCCCATCTCCAGATCCGCCTGGTCCGTGTTGTACTCGACCAAACAGACGGTGCCAACGGGCATTTCACCAGGATACGCGCCATCCGTATCCCGAGCACAGGGCCAAAGCCGAATGCCGCGTGGAAACCACAGCAATTCCCCATGAAGCAGCCAAAACAGGGCGCGCGCAGAATGGCGGCCCGGCCGGCCGCTTCTCACGCACCGCACAGCTGTGCACTTACACAACCCACGCTATTCGCCTGTATATATCCGTGGCTGTCTGTACGTCTCTCTGCCGGCTCAATGCGCTCTTTTGCAAGCGGTGTCTGCGTTCCTCAGGACGCGTAACCTTCGCGACGGATCACCCAATGTTTGTGTGATTCGACATCTCCCTATGCGTGATATGCATCCGGGTAACTAAGGTAGCTATTTTCCCCACAGTTTGAGTTTGGGCAGCGCTTGCGGCTGCGGAACCTGACATTTTCGGCCACAGCCGCACTGGATCCCCCCTGAATAATTGTATAACAGCAGTATGGCTACGAAAAAAAGGTTAATATCGATATAGCGGTGATGGTCACGGCCGAAACGGATTCGCGGGGATTTATACCCTCGGCCGTCACTGTCGAGCGGTTTTGAGCATGGACGGCGCCAGCACAATTCTCCGGTACGTCGAATGGCCCTACTGTACATAGAAGTCAAATTATCAAACGCATTAATAGAAACGGGTATAGAACGAAGGGCTCATTTAAATAAGCAAGAGACCACCAATGACAGCAATTACACCGGCGACAGTCGGAGTGTGGCCAGAAGCAGCGCCAGCGGCGACGTATCCAGAAGAACCAGCTGGACCGGTCGCACCCTTGGACACGCCTGGCATGGTGGAGGTACCCTTGGACGCAAGCGGAGCAGTGCCAGAGGCCCCCGTAGGACAGTAGGTGCTAGTGATAGTGGTGGCCCTTGTGACAGTCGAGGCGGGGTATGTGGTACCTGAAATTGTCGAGGCGGGAATAACGTGGGTGCCTGTACACACGGGACAGGTAGTGACGTAGGTTGTAAGGGCATTCGGTCCGTTGCCAGTGCCGGAGCCAGAGCCAGGGCCATAGCCAGGGCCATAGCCAGGGCCATAGCCAGAGCCAGAGCCAGAGCCAGAGCCAGAGCCAGAGCCAGAGCCAGAGCCAGAGCCAGAGCCAGAGCCAGAGCCAGAGCCAGAGCCAGAGCCAGAGCCAGAGCCAGAGCCAGAGCCAGAGCCAGAGCCAGAGCCAGAGCCAGAGCCAGAGCCAGAGCCAGAGCCAGAGCCAGAGCCAGAGCCTGAGCCAGAGCCTGAGCCTGAGCCTGAGCCTGAGCCTGAGCCAGAGCCTGAGCCTGAGCCAGAGCCAGAGCCTGAGCCTGAGCCCGATACAGAACCTGATTCGGAGCTCGAGCCGTTGCCTGAATCAGCTGAACCAGAACCTGAACCAGAGCCAGAGCCAGAGCCTGAGCCAGAGCCTGATTCAGAACCTGATTCGGAACTCGAGCCGTTGCCTGAATCAGCTGAACCAGAACCAGAACCAGAACCAGAACCAGAACCAGAACCAGAACCAGAACCAAAACTACTGCCACTAGCAGTAGCTGAAGCAGAACTGGCGCCATGGCCATCTGTCAGCGAAGCCGAAGCGGACGACTGGCATGGGAAGGGCGGCTGCGAACCGGCAGCTTTACCAACAAATAGCGCTTTGTAGACGGCGTCAATAGAGTCCTGGACGCGCAAAAGCTGCGGGCAAGTGAGAATGCGCTGGAGTTCAAGAACGAACTCGTCATAGACGGTCTTGATGTCGTCAATGGCAGGATCGACTGCGCGCTTGGCGAGAGAGCCGAGCGCGCGCTGGAGGTAGACGGTCACGGCTTCGTCGGCAGCGTTGGTAGCGGCTACAATCGCCTCGACTTTGCATTCTGTGAGTGGCCGTAACACCTTGCGCGAAGCGCCAATGGCACTGGAAATAGCGTCGACCAAAAAGCCGGCCCCTGAAAAGGTGGAACTGCCAGAAGCGACTGAGCCAAAGTCGTCAATGGCGGCAACCATTGTGTACACGGCACCGACTAGGCACGTCGATGACGCCGACGATGACGCGGAAGCCGAGGAGGAAACAGAAGACGATGGGGGAGGAGTCACTGAAGCAACAATAGAGGATCCAGCCGGGGAAATATTGGTTATGGAAACACCTGAAGAGCCGGTCGAAGACACACTGATAGATACCAATGGAGTTCCAGGTGAAATAGCTGATGAGGCTCCAGAAGGAGCCCCAGAAGAGACTCCGGAAGAGACTCCGGAAGAGACTCCGGAAGAGACTCCCGAAGAGGCAGATGGCGAAGACAAGGCACCAGATGAAGCAACGCCCAGGGATCCGTCAATCCCAGAACGGGACCCTCCAGATGCGAATGGAGTAGAAGCGGCCCCTGAAGACTGGGCACCCGCAGATGCAGAGATCGACGAAGCACCGGAAGCAACAGAATTGGAAGGCTCAGGTGTGTTGGACGGAGCGGCGGAATCAGCACCAGAGACACCAGGCAACGACACGCCAGAGGACGCAACATACGGCGCGCCGGATGACACTCCGGACGAAGAATTCAACGCCAAGGCACTCGAGCCAGAAGCTCGCAAAAAGCCCGCTGTCGATGACGGGCTAGGTGAAGAAATTTCTGAGGATCCATCAGCACCCGATCGAGGACCAGCCGATGAGAATGGGGTGGAGGAAGCGTCTCCTGAAGGAGGTGCCGGTGAGGTGATAGAATCCGTAGACGAAAGGGCGCCAGACGAAACAGCGACAGATAAAGCACCGGGGGCACTCGATGACTCGGCGCGGGACGCACTAGGAGATTCAGCAGCACTAGACGAGACAGTGCTCGATGACTCGACACCCGCAGAAACAGAGATCGACGAAGCGCCCGAAAAAGTAGCGATTGGCATCGTGTCAGACGACATAGTAGCGGAAGACTCGGCTACGCTGGATGGCGCAGACGACGAGGCACCTGGAGAAGCCGCTGGCGAGGGATCGGAAGAGGCAACGGACGAGTCAACAGACGAGGCGCCGGCGACAAAAGACGCCGCTGCCGAAGCGCCCGATGATACAATTCCCGGCTGACTGGTAGAAGATGAGCCATCCGCAGAGGACGCAGCGGAGGAAGCACCAGACGAAGCACCAGACGAAGCACCAGACGAAGCACCAGACGAAGCACCAGACGAAGCACCAGACGAAGCACCAGACGAAGCACCAGACGAAGCACCAGACGAGGCACCAGACGAAGCACCAGACGAAGCACCAGACGAAGCACTCACGCCTGCTGACGGAGCAGTGCTGGTAAAGTCGGCAGCGCTCGAAGAAGCAACGTAAGAGCTAGGGCTCGAGGAGGCTCCGAAGACTAAAGACGACGAGGCCGCCATTGAGGAAGAGCAGTTGGCGGACTCAGATGCCGACGACGATGCGGCGACTGAAGCACTACCAGAGGACTCAGCCGATGACGATGCGGTAAGTAAACTACTACCGGAGGACTCAGCAGAGGACACACTGCTGGTCGGGGCATCCCCAGATGACTCGGCAGCATTCGACGAAGCGGGCGAGGATCCGACTGCGCTTGATGCCGAGGAAGAGGTCGAAAAATCGGCGCCCACAGATGAGGATACGGTCACTGAGGATGAAGAACCAGTCTGGTAGCCGGTAGTGGTGGAGGTAACGCTAGAAGCGGCAGCACTTGAAGCATTCGGAGCTGATGAGGCGTCAACACTCGAGATGGACAACGCAGATACAGACGGCGAAGCAGCTTCAATACTGGATAAGGTCCCGGCCGATGACGATGCCGCCTCAGCACTCGACGACGGGAGAGCAGACGACGAAGAGTCAGCAGTGGATGAGTCTGCTGCTGACGAAGACGATGCCAACTGTGCACTAGAAGAAGCGGGGGCAGACGACGACGAAGCTTCAGCACTCGATGATGTAGGAGTGGATGACGACGTGGATGAGGATGATGAAGCAATTTCAGTACTAGATGAGGCGGCCGCGGCCGGCAACGAGGCAGGTTCAACGGTCGCAGAAGCAGCAGCAGACGACGAAGCATCCGCACTGTAAGAGGCTGTCACTGATGAAGACGACTCCCTCTCAGCACTCGACGAAGCAGGAGCGGACGAGGAAGAAGCTTCAATGCTGAATGAGGCGGCCGACGACGACGCCTCAGTACTCGAGGAGGCAGGGGCAGACGACGAAACTTCAACGCTGGACGAGGTGTTTGTGATCAACGACGAGGCAGCTCCCACACTGGATGAGGTGGCTTCAGCCGATGATGATGTCACCTCAGTGGTCGACGACGCGGGAGCAGACAACGACGAAGCTTCAACGCTGGATGAGGCACTTGCGGTCGACGACGAGGCAGCGCCACCGCTTGATGCGGCAGCAGACGACGCTTCAGCGCTGGATGATGCTACGTCTGACGAAGATTTGAGTGTCGCGCCAGCACTTGACGATGAGGGAGCAGACGATGAGGTAGCTTCTACACTGGATGAGGCTGCCACCGCCGAAGCCGGCGTTGTTTCAGCACTAGACAATTCACGAGTTGAGGATGAGGCTGCTTCAACGCTGGACGAGGTTGCCACTGCCGAAGATGATGCCGCCTCACCGCTCGACGACGCTAGAGCAGACGATGAGGCGGCTTCGGCCGATGAGGAGGCAGCTTCAGTGCTCGATGATGCGGGAGGCGATGACGACGAAGGTTCAGCGCTGTATGCGGTGGCTCCGGCCGACGATGACGCAGCTTCCGAACTCAATGAGGCTGCCACTGCAGAAGATGAAGTCTCCTTAGGGCTTGACGACGCGAGAGCAGACGATGAGGTAGCTTCAGCGCTCGATGGTGCGGTATCGGATGCCGAGTCAGCTTGCGCATTCGATGAGACGGCTCCGGCCGATAACGACCCAGCTTCGACGCTCGACGATGCCGAAACGGATAATGATGCGAGTTCAGCACTTGAGGAGGCGGGGCCTGCACTCGATGGCGCGGGAGCAGATGACGAGCCAGCTTCAGCACTGGACGAGACAGCTCCGGCCGATGGCGACGCTTCAGCACTATACGAGGATGACACTACCGAAGATACCTCATCAGCGCTCGATGATGCAGTAGCTGACGATGAGACTGCTACTGACGAAGACGATGCCTCCTCGGTGCTCGACGAGGCGCGAGCGGATGATGAGGCAACCTCAATGCTCGAATATTCAGCAGCGGATGATGATACCGCCTTAGCGCTGGACGATGTGGGAGCTGATGATGAAGCAGCTTCAGCGCTCGATGAGGTGGCCCCGATCAACGAGGAGGCAGCCTCAGCGCTTGAAGAAGCTGGAGCGTGTGACGACGAAGAGTCTGCACTAGATGAATCTGCCACTGACGTCGACGATGCCGCCTCTGCACTTGAGGAAGCTGGCGGAGACGGCGACGACGCTTCAGCGCTGGGCATGGCTGCCACGGATGAGGAAGATGCCGCCTCTGCGCTCGAAGAAGTGAGACCAAACGATGAGGCAGTGTCAACGTTCGACGATGCGAGAGCGGATGATGAAGCAGTTTCAGCGCTCGACAACGCGGGAGCCGATGATGACGAAGAGTCGGCGCTAGACGAGGCTGCCACTGACGAAGATGATGCCGCCTCTGTGCTAGAAGAAGCGGGCGCAGACGAAGACGCAGCTTCAGCACTGGATGCTGCTTCGGCCGACGACGACGACGCCACATTTGTGCTAGGAGAAGAGGTGGCAGACGACGCCGCAGCTTCAGCGCTGGATGAGGCTGGCTCTGCCGACGAAGAGACAGCTTCAGCGCTCGAAGAAGTGGGAGTTGACGACGACAAAGAACCAGCACTGGACGATTCTGCCAGTGACGATGACGATGCCGCCTCTGCGCTCGAAGAGGTGGGAGGAGCCGACGACGAAGCTTCAGCACTGGACGAGTCTGCCAGTGACGATGATGACGAAGCTTCCGCGTTCGAAGAAGCAGGGGAAGGCGACGAAGCGCCCGCGCTCGATGAGATGGCTCCGGTCGACGAAGACGCAGCTTCAGCGCTCGAAGAGGCAGAAAAAGATGCCGACGAAGCTTCAACACTGGATGAGACTACCTCAGCCGACGAAGATGTAGCTTCAGCGCTCGAAGAAGCGAGGGCAGGTGACGACGAAGCTCCATAGCTGGAGGAGGCGGCCCGAGCCGACGATGATAACGCCTCAGCACTGGGCGCCGGAGGAACAGACGACGAAGCAGTTTCAGCGCTGGACGCTGGAGGAACAGACGACGAAGCAGCTTCAGCGCTCGACGACGCGGTGGCATATGACGAGGCAGCTTCAGTGCTCGACGATGTTGGAGCTGATGAAGATGTGACTTCTGCACTCGGTGACGCTAGACCAGCAGACGAGGCAACTTCAGCACTCGACGAAGCGCCCACAGTGCTGCTGGACGACTCAGTCACGACAGACGACGTGGCGGAGGCGGTGCTCGAGGAGCCGGCTGAAGCACTCTCAGATGATGGCAAAATACTGGGGATCACCGCAATTGATGAGGCAGCCGCACCGCTCGACGAGCCAGCGACAGACGATGAAGCAAGCGCACCCGACAAAGCAACGGCGCTCGATGAGGCAGGAACAGACGGCGAAGCATCCGTACTTGACGTAGCCGGGCTCGATGAAGCAACGTCGCTCGAAGAGCCAGCGATAGACAACGAAGCGGGAGCGCTGGATGACGCCGCGGTGGTGCTCGACGAAGCAGCGACAGACTGCGAAGTGGGGGCACTGGATGAAGCAGCGACAGACGTCGAAGTGGGGGCACTGGATGAAGCAGCGACAGACGACACCGCGATGGCATTCGATGAAGCAGTGGCAGATGACGAAGAGGCCGCACTCGAGGAAGCAGCGACAGACGACGAAGCGTCTGTACTTGACGTGGCCGGGCTCGATGAAGCAACGACACTCAAAGAGCGAGCGATAGACGACGAAGCGGGACCACTGGATGATCCCGCGATGGCGCTCGACGCAGCGGCGGCACTCGACGAAGGAGGGGCACTCGAGGAAGTGGGGGCGCTCGACGAAGCAGCAATAGACGGCGCCGCGATGGCACTCGATGAAGCGGCGATAGATGACGAACCGGCCGCACTCGACGAACCGACCGAACTCAACGAACCCGCCGAACTCAACGAACCGGCCGCACTCGACAAAGTGGGGGCACTCGACGAAGCGGTCACACTCGATGAAGTGGCGGCATTCGACGAAGCACTCGAGGAGGCAGGGGCACTCGATGAAGCCGGGGCAGTGGACGACGCATGGGCACTCGAAGAAGCACGAGCACTCGAGGAAGCGGGAACACTCGATGAGGCGGCGATAGATGACGAACCAGCCGCACTCGACAAAATGGGGGTACTCGATGAAGCGGCGGCACTCGACGAACCGGCCGCATTCGACGAAGCAGGGGCACTCGAGGAGGCAGGGGCACTCGATGAAGCGGCGACAGACGACGAAGCTGTAGCACTCGACGAAGCTGGGGCAGTGGACGACGCATGGGCAGACGTCGAAGCGGGGCCACTGGACGACGCCGCGATGGCGCTCGACGAAGTAGCGACAGACGATGAAGCTGGAGCGGTAGAAGACGCCGCTATGGCACTCGACGAAGCAGGGGAAGTCGACGAAGCAGGGGAATTCGAAGAATGAGCGACAGACGACGAAGCGGGATTGCTGGAAGATGAAACGGGTGCACTGGAAGAAGCAGCGATGGACGATGAAACCGCAGCAGAAGACGACGGATGGGCAGACGGTGACGCAGCGGCAGAAGACGTAAGGGCAGACGACGAAAGAGCGGCACTCGAGGAGCCAAGAGTACTCGAAGAGAGAGCAGCGGAAGACGCGTGGCGGACGGATGACGAAGCAGCGGCAGACGACGAAACCACCGTGGAAGACGACAGACGAGCAGACGACGAAACAGCAGCAACCGAGGAAACAACGGCAGATGATGACAGGCGGGCCGACGACGACGAGACAAGCGCAGAAGAAGACTGCGTTGAACTGCACACAGAGTACTTGGTAACCGTGTAGCTCACACAGTCCGAAAGCACAAAGTTAATGATAGTCTGATATGTGTCGGCCAGAGCAGGGTAGGCAGACGCACACAGTACGCACTTGGACAGCGCATTGCCGCCTGTCTCGAGGAGGTCGCACACGCACGTTTGCAAACCGCTACACTGGGTGAACGTTGTCAGTGCGGCCACGCAGTTTGCCGTGCACTGAATGAGGCTCCCTACAATACCTGTTACAGCGCCCGAAGAAGCGATACACACGGTGCTGGTCTGAAGGGCTCGCTTGTCAATGTCTGGGACATTGTTTGCAGTAGCTGCGCAGAAGAGCGCAGCTGCCGATACCAGCCTCTGAATGGCGACCATGTCTTAGCGAGGAATCGATACACTGCTTCATCTCCCTTTATGGAAATGGTCTACCCGGCAAGGCCAGTCAGAGCTTGTCGGGCGAGCGACGCACGGCAAGAGGTTGATTAGCATCCGGTTTGCAGGATGCGGGCTGCATGCGTCCGCAGCAGACCCTTGCATTAGATCTGGAAACAATGGGTGGCGCTCGGTTGTGCGAGCGAGCTGCAATTCGACACGATTGTGGGCGTGTACGACGATATGACGATTTATCACGCGCTCGGCACTGTTTTTTGACGTCGATACGCTCGGTATATCCAGTTTAAAAACCTGTTCTGAACTTGGCTCCGGCTCGGAGCCCACTTTTTCTAGGCCCCGCCGTAAAAGTACAGATCGACACCGATCGGGAGGGACCATGATTTTGCAGCTCAGGGTTCAAAGTTTAAACTCATCGGACCCCGACTTCAGTCCCCGAACCTGGCGACATGTGCACGGTCCAACAACAGCTATCTGGAGGTAAAGACCGTTTTTGACAGGCACACACGACGGCATTCTCAAAAGCGCAAAGTTTTCTAACCGAGTTTCTGTGCGGCGACGTGCATATCCGACCCCGCACTTGGCACAAACGATAGCGGACGGTACAGCACTGGGCCGTTGGTCGCATCAGGCCATGTCTGCATTAGGAATAACGCCGATCTCGTACTTACCGGCCCTGGACTCAGTACAGGCAGGGGGATAATCTCCCGCAAGACTTGAGTTCCAATTCGATGCTGCGAGAACCTTACGAGACAGACGTAGGTAAGTAGGAATGCGCATGCCACAGTACAATCGGGCAAAAGACAAGACAAGGATCGCTGCGTTGCATGCAAGCCAGCATTGTCTCGAGACCCTGAGGGCACACGCTTTTACGCATATCTGCACGTGTGCTGGCACGCCGGACGGGGCGACTATCCAGGCAAATAACGAAAACGGTGGCTGTAGAGGGGCGATGCCAAGTTGGTCCCTATTTTGTTGCTGCAGTATCTACCCTGTATCTCTGTGATCCACCTGCGAGGATTTTGTCACGTAGCATCACGAGCCACTAACTGGGACGTGCTCTTGAGGTGCTCTGTCTGGATAACGCGACTTGAAACTTTTGGTACAGCCCGGATTGATGATTGCATGTCGTACATGCCGTACCGCAGCAGCTAGTGCAGCAAAGGCTGCTGGTGCATTGTGGCGAGGCTCTCGGCTAGTTTTGGCTACATAGCGTGGAGGTAGCTGCAGCTGGCCGAAATGCGTGCGTCACAGGTTGATATTGAACGCTAATCTTGATATTCATCAAGAGCGATGTTTGACTAACTTGGTGATCCCATGTCTTACAATGTAAAAGTTTTTTCCCGTGAAGCCGCAGCACATTGTAGAACATTTCATTTGTCTTAAGCCCTGCATTTAATACGACCCTCACAAAGACTCGCCACGCATGGCCGCATTCCGTTGCGCTTTCAGCTTGTCGTTTTTCTTAGGCCATTTTCTCCCGTTACGTCACTGCCGATCCTTTGCATAAGATAAAGAAAAGAGTCATGGTAGGCAAGTAGCTGACGATCGAGCTGAGCGGCTATGGCACTCACATCGGCGACAATCTGCATTCCTACCACTGACAGAAGCGTGCGCCATGTGCGTTGCCGGTTCGTCTTGTTCATTGCCGAGCAACGAGGATTGGCTGCATCAACATCACAGTAAAATTGAGCTATTAGTCTCAAGCCCCGGTAGCCGGGTTGGGCCAAACGAGTGAGGCACGCAGATTTGGCCGAATGTAGAACAGATACGCCTCAAGGAGGGGTCTGGAGTTTGTACTAATCACGGCGTACAGCACAATGATTGCCTCGAGTGCAGTTCAGGACACCACAATTGAACGGAGACCTGTGAAATGCAATCGCCGACGTCTACTTTGCCGCCTAGGGCTCTTATAGCCACGAACAACAAGTCAACTCTCCTGTACAAAAAACACCACTGCCTTTTTATTTGGCGATCATTAGCAATGCTTCTCTTGATTAGTGTTCCACAATGCTGCCGGCTACGGCGCTGCCACCTCGAGATCGCCAGAACGGGCCGCTCGCAAGCTGTCTCCCAATCCAGGTTGGCTTGGTTCGCATTGGCATTGGTGCGGAGTCCTTCGTAACCACCGCGCCTGCAGCAAGTTTACCAACAGTGCGCTGCCCATCAACCCCCGTGCTGAAGCGGTGAGCACCACACGGGGACTATTTTACCAGTTGGGAACCTAGTCTGGGGCGAGAGCTCCCAGGAAACAGCCCCGCCGGATCATAGGACAGACCCAGCAGTTGCCATGGGATCTGGGGACAGGGCTCCCGGGGAAATAGCCGACTGCCTCACAGGATAGAGTTCGACGACGGCACGCGACATGACCGGTCTCAAGTGCCAGAGGGCGATAGGACCGGCTAGAAGACAAGACTCGATTGCCGTCTCGACGACGTGCGGTACGATTACGCCACTACGGCACTCTGTGAAATCCTGGAACGGCGTCCAACTGGGTGCCGTTCACAAGAGCCGTCACTAAGACGCAGTCAGAGCCTGGTGCAATGGCAGGTGACACCGAAAGACTAGACCCAGCCCATGTTGAGCGCTGTCGGTAAATATTCAGTACTCATAGATGTATCTATTAACGGATTATAGCCGTCTTATCGTGATGCTTGTCTTGCGAGGCGGTGCTAGCAACTATTCGTCGCGCATGCGGTCGCTGTCTTTGCTGTTTTTGCTGTTGTCCTGGTTCTGTCTTTGGCGGACGCCGGCGCTGCGCGCGCCCCTCAGAAATCCCTCGACGCCCTCGCCCGCGTACTCGAAGCCCAGCTCTGCTGCCACGACGCCGCCGACGGGCGCCTCGAGGAGCACATGGTCAAGCGTCGATAGCGCTTCACGGAACTGGTACGATCGCAGAACGTCTATGAGCGCCTCGCGCGTCCGCGGCGCCGCGGACTCGTCGTCCGGCAGAAATGCATACAGCTGCTCGAGCTCCGCATCAGGAAGGCTGCGCACGAGCGCGACCATGTCGTCGACCGGCACGGCATGCTCGATCGCCACGATGGGCGTGCCGTGCGAGCCCGCGGTCACGGCCCCGCTGCCGCCCTGCGCGCTGCGCATTGATCGAATCAACTCTGCGAGGCGCGCGGCCGACTCCGAGGTCGCAGCGGCGGGCGCCGGCCCGCTTGTCTCTGTCGCTCTGTCGCCGGCAGCGCTCGCCGTTAGCTGGTTTTGTTAACGCATGTAAAACAGTAGGGTACAGCGGCTCTTTCTTCTTTGTTTCCGCGGGCTCTATCCCCAGACTCCCGTGGCAACTGCTTCGCAGTTGAAGCGGGCTCAAGCCCGGAGACCAGATCAACCGTCAATGCCTCCGTGTGAACCGGCTGCAGTTCTTTGCTTCTTTTTCCTGGGCGCTCTGCCCCCAGACCCCTGTGGCAACTGCTTCGCAGCTGACGCTGGCTCGGGCGAGCAATACACGTCGCCTGTTCAATTTTCAACCTGTCGCCGACCTGCAAAGTCGGCACCAGCCGCCCAGACGACATATTTTTCACAGATCTCGCCCCGACCCAGAGCCCCCGGGAAACAAAACAACGGGGCTCTGAAACAGAGCCCCCACGAAAGACAAGGGGCGCCAGACACAAACTACACTTACTTGGACTCGCCGGCAGGAGCGGCTGCGTCGGCGTCTGGAACGGCAACGTCCTCGTCGTCGTCTTCGTCATCGTGCTCAGTGAGAATCTCCTCCATCTTAGCAAGGATGCGCTTGTCTTCGGACGTCAGTTCGTCGAGCTTTTCGGAATTGTTGGGCTCCTGCATCCAGAAGAACATCTGAGCATCCGACGACTTGAATCGCAGCACAAAAACACGGCCAGTCGTGCACTCGGGCACGTGCTTCCACTCGGCGTCGCCGGGGAAGATCATAAGCTCGTCAGACTCGGCCTGCTCCGCGGTTCGGCCGTCGGTGCGACGGCCGCCGGCCACGTTGCGGGGCTTCCACACAAACGTGTACCACGGCTCGTCCTCGGCCCCCTTGGTAACCTCGACGAGGCCCTGTCCGCGCTTCGGCACGGCGTCGCCCGTCTCCTCATTGTATTCGACGCGGCCAGCCTTGAACTTGAGAACCTGATGCGACATTTTTAACAGCCAATTGCGCGCGCAGCTGTCACCCGCCACTCAAACTGATGGTTTCGTGGTCGTTGAGCCTGGCGGCGGGGCCCGCGGTTTTCTGGAGGGTTTGCGGGAGGGTAACGTAAATCCTACTGACTCCGACTGACTCACGTTACCAACTGCCACTGATTACTCCAAAACCGCCTACCAGCGCAAGCTGCTGTCGGCACCGTCTGGACGGCACACCGGCACCATACCGAATGACTGAGGCATCGTTCCCGCCGGGAAACGTCTCCGAGACAGTCGCAAAGATCGCGACTATCCTCAAGGCGCGCAAGGAGACGCTGGCGGTCTCGGAATCGGTACGTCGTGTCCTTGCGTGGGCCCGTGGCAACTGATTCAGTTGATCCGTCCTGTTATTTCCTGGGGGCTCTGCTCCCCAGCCCCCCGTGGCGACTGCTTCGCGGTTGATTTGGCTAGGTCTGTTCTGTTCTTTCCTGGGGACTCTGCCCCCAGACCGCCGTAGCGCCCGCTTCGCGGGTGAGCTGAGGACCGAGCCAAACCAACTGCGAAGCAGCTGTCATGAGGGTCCGGGGCCAGAGCCCTCGGGGAATAACAGGACGGGGCGAAATCAATTGCGGGACAATTGCTACGGGGATCTGGGGGCAGGGCCCCCAGGAAATAAGAGCGCACGACCCAGACACTAACAGCAGGCATGCGGAGGACTCATCTCGTCGTACATCGTGACGGTCCCTGGAGCGTCCGAGTTCTTCCTCGGCGGCACTTTGACCTACAGCCTGCGCTCGCGCCTAAAGCTGTCGGGCTGGTCCGAGGACGATATCATGTCGTACACGTGAGTAGTGGATGTGGGCCGCCGAGTCACGAGCCGCAGCTAACAGCAGTGGACCGAGCGAGAACGTCGCGCTCCGGCTCGCGCGCAACCTCAAGCTCGAGCTCGGTAGCAACTACGCCTTGTCGGAGACCGGCTGGGCCGGGGCAGCGCCCGAGGGAAGCCGCGTCGGGTCCGCGTACTTTGGCATTGCGGCGCCGACGGTCGAGAAATCCAAGAGCATCGACACGGGGTCGTCGGACCGCAGCGGCAACATGGCGGCGTTTGCACGGCTCGCGCTCGAGTACTTTCTCGAGTTCCTCGAGGGCCTGCCATCGGTCTGATGGCCAGGGCGTAACGTACAACGACGCTGCGCAGACTAGACCGCGTGTACTGCCGCCAAATGAATTGATGTCTGTATATTTGGCCTGTCGCTTTTTTCTTTTTGGCCAGGGGCTCTGTCCCGGCCCCTGTAGTGGCCGCTTCGTGGCCAAAATGTTTCAAGGCCTGAGGGCGACACCGCACTGCCGGCGCAGGCGCCTCTAGGTGTATTGTTTTGGTTTGTGTTGCCCGGTGGTTGTCGGTCCACAGGGCCGTCGCCAGCTTCGGAGGGCGCGCAGTCCTGGTGCTGTCTCGGGCTCCGGAAACAAGCAATTCACAGCTGTCTGGTCTAGATATACGTTTTGCACTCTGTACGCGAGGCGTCTGGAGCGGGGCCCCTGTTAGGGGGCTCCTGCAACGGGACCCAGAGAGAGGACCCCAGACATTGACTACGACGTAGGTGCAGAGTCCGTTTGTATAGATTGATGTTGTCTCGTCTTCCGTTTATGGCCCTTTGTGGCTTGTGTTCATCGAAGTAACCGAGCGACCCGATTTCGTGCCTGGATCCCAAATTCCAGTGCGAGACGGCACCAAGCGGCTGGGCAGCCAGGCGTGGACTATATACCACCTAATGTGTCGTCCTATAGCTATCCGGCCACAACTTGACAAGGCCAGGACTCCATGCACAGACACAGACGACACCGGCAACACAGCCAGCAGGGCCCTAACACAGTCTCCCACCTCTGGAAACTACTCAGACGGGTATTTGACAACTGGTAGATCGGCGCCGCAGGGGGGCGCCGATCGCTGCCTGAGGGGATATCAAGCGGCCGGTCGCAGGTACTGCGAGCGCCAAAACGTGCGGATCACCGGTTGGTTGCTGGAGGCAGTAGTTGGTCATTTTTCTGTGCCGTCCTGGAACCAACGACTGGGACGCTCCGCATTTTGGCCCGACGCACTCGCCCAGAATGGGCACCCCCTGGCAAAAAGATGAAACGGATGGCGGCAGGGTGCCCGGGGTGTCTGCATGGCAACCGAGCGACAGCCGGAGTACACACGTGTGACGTCCGTTGTCTCGCCACGGCGTGCAGCACGGTTGCAGCGAATCTGCAGCACGGCACCCTTGCTGAGCGACGGGGAACGCCAAAGCGCAGTGGCTCGGAGACCGTTTAAAACGCAGACAGAGTCCCAGGGACTACAAGCACGGCCCTTTTGGTGCCCTTGGCCAGTGCACACGGCTCACGTACGTCTGCAGGACGCAGTGCCAGCAGTGCTGCAAAAGACAGACCACGCGCTGTCAACCTGCACAAATCTGAGACCCCATACATGCAGCCCGGCGTCGATCGCCCCGAGCTGCTTGGTCGGTCGTCGACTTTGTTTTCCTGGGGGCTCTGCCCCCAGACCCCCGTAGCAACTGCTTCGCAGTTGATTTCAAAGGGCCGGCAGAGCCAACTGCGAAGCAGTTGCTACGGGGGTCTGGGGGCAGAGCCCCCAGGAAAACAACCCAGCCCCACGCCTCACAGCATAGAGTTTGACGACGGCAAGCGACATGACCCGTCTCAGGTACCAACCGAGGGCGACAGGACCGGCCGGAAAGAAGGAAAGAAGACACCAACGTCCCCTAAGACCTGACACACTCGGCCGTAGGGGTCTCCTGCCTGCCGCAAGGTTAAGGTCACAGGCAGCTCCTGCGGCTGCACCCTGGGCGCCGTAGCGCCAGCAGTGGATGGCCATAAACCGGTCGGTAACTCTGTTAGATTGCGGACATGCTGCGCAAGTGGCGTTCTCGGGCGGCAGAATATGTCCCAGAACACCATCTGACAGATCGCGCGGTCCCGCGGTCTCGCACGCAGGAAAAAGCAAGATCGCCTGCAGCCCCTAGACGTTCCGCTGCACGGTAGCCGCGCTCGTTCACTCGCCGACCCCCTCGTTTTGCACTGTATATATCAGCGAGGCTTGCATCTGCGGTGCTGCTGAGCGCAGACCCGCGTGAGTGGTGAGTTTTTGTTCTTGTCCAGGTGCTCGCGGGCCATCAACTGACGCTAGACACACGAGCCAGCCCAACAATGGCAGCCATCGAGCGTGGGCCCCCTCGGGCCACAGCCGCCGCGTACGCCGATGACGCTAGCACGCTCATTGAAAGCGCCCACGCCGCCTCGTCGTATGCCGCCTCTGTGTCAACAGAGCTGCTCGACACCCAGCCGCTACCGGGCTCGTCGCCCATGGTGCTTGCCGAGGGCCGACCCTCGGACGCTGACAACTTCTGGACGCCGCTCACAAAGATCTTTCGCGCGACCGCCAGCGGCGCCTACTACGGGTCGGGCGCCATCCAGGGCGACGACGCGGTCGTCAACCTCGGCGACGAACTTTATGTGTTTGAGGCCCACAGCTCGGGAACATGGTACCGCGGCTACGTTGTGTCGACGCCCAAGATCCATGCCGTGTTCAACCAGCCGGTGCCGGGCGCAAAGGTCGACAACGCATCGCTGCAGCCGCTGGAGCTCAACGCCCGCATTTGCGTATTCCCCAAGTCGATTGTCAAGATCCGCGAGGCGATCGCGATCCCGGGCCTCAGCAAGCACGACGCCAGCGCCATGGCCGGAATGAACAAGACGTCGTCTATTATCGCCGAGTACGACGACGCCGCCAGCTCGGTTGGCGGGCATGCGGGCGACGACGCCCGCAAGCCCAAGCCCCCGGCAATCCCGCACCTCCGCGTCCTGCCCGACGACCCGTCGATTGCAGGCGAGCCGCTTGTGGACGACATCACCGCTGTCCTCAAGGAGTGGTACAGCACGTATGTGTACCACAACTTCCTGCACGGCAACTACGACGTGGTCGACAGCATCTACGCCATTCTCAACGAGTTGTTTGACCTGCGCATCAAGCTCGGCTACGGCCTCATGACGCGCGACGAGACCGTGGCTTGCCGACGCAGGGCCATCTGGGCCATGGGCAAAGTCATCAAGCGTCTCCGCCGCGGTATCGTTGTCCGCGATAAGAACTCCGGCGCCATCGTGGGATCCGAGATCGGGCCCATCGCCATGGCCCAGGAGCAGATGCTTCTCGCGGTCTCGGCCCAGTATCCGCAGGCGGTCGATATCCACTCGTGGGACCGCCGCAATCTCGGCAGCTCGCTACCCCAGCACGTCCTCGTTGACTTTGACAGTATCTACGGCAGCAAGCAGGGAGAGGGCTTCACCATTAGCCTGTACCTGCGGTCCAAGCTCCACCGCCTGACGGAGACATTTGAAGTGCGCCCGGAATCGTCGCGCGGCGATCTGTCCGCAGTGCTGTTCAAGGACGTGCCTCTAGCAGAAACCAAGGACGATACGTATCTGGTCGCCGAGGTGTTTGAGACCCTTCCCATCCGGCCCACGAGCGCCAACCCTGTGCGTCAGATTCTGGGCGGCCAGGCCAACGAGATGCAGATGCGCTCCGAGCAGCCCCTGACATCGTATCGTAGAGGCGTGGCTGCCGGCGTGACGGCGATTTCGCGACTGTTCCGCCACGAGGCAGAAGGCGAGACCACGTTCAGCATCCGCATGTACGCCTCGTACGTCGGCCAGGGCGATTCGCCGAGCCAGAACACCGGCTGGGGCGGCCTAGTCGACCGGCTTGTCAACGGAAACGCCGAGGGAGTGTATGTATCTGAAATTCCCTCCTGAGATCACCAAACAGCTAACAACAGTGCTATTACCCCACGCGTTCGCTCTATTACCTGCACGGTGACAAACTTTGAGGCCAAGCACATTGAGGAGATCCCCGTGTTTGGCGCTGCCGAGACGCGCGAGGCCATCGAGCTCGCAAAGAGCCTGTTCTCGACGACGCTCGCGCCCCAGAAAGACACAATATGGATCGAGATCGGCCAGCTCGATCTCAACCTGCCCAACAACCAGCACGTCACAGAACTCTTCACCGTGTCGATCTCGGTCAGTCGCAAATCGTCCGCCAAGATCAGCCTGCCCGACAGCCGCTCTACAACCAGACACGTCACCTCATCGGTTATGAACCGCGAGAGTTTCGGCGAGTCCATCGTGGTGGTCGCGCCGAGCGTCGAGGACACGCTGGACGTCCAGCTGTACTACGGCGGCCAGCTCATGGCAACGGCCGTGCTGACCGCGTGGGGCGACGAGGGCACTATGAACCTTGTGCTCAATACTGGCCACGATGGCTCGGTCGGCAGCCTCAAAATCCAGCGCAAGCGCGTGAGCAGCTCACACGTGCTCGACGGTCTCGTCCAGCGCGTGCTCAACTGGCGCGAAAACTTCCACGAGTCCGATACGGGCGCTATCAAGCATGCGCTCAAGGGCTTTGCACAGGTGTCCGAGTCCAACATTAAGGAGTACTACCACCAGGTGCTTGACGCGCTCGTGGAGATGATCTACCACTTTAGCAGCGTCGACGGCATCGAGACGCCCGGGCTCCAGGAGTTGTTCCGTGCGGTGCTACACACGATCGATAAGAGCGCCAACACGTACGTCGAGAAGGAGATGCTCTTCAACGACTACATGGCCAACAACTTCGTGCAGTACGAGATTTGCGGCGTTTTGATTGCGCTGGTGGAGCGCGAGATCGCCATGCGCCTGAGCGGACACGTCGAGAGCCGTCCGCTTACGGTGCTGTTCAGCTACTTTGGCATGGTGGCCACGATCATCACTACCGCCGGCAAGGAGCTCAAGGCGCAGGATGCCCACGGGTGGCGTGAGATCCAAAGCGAGCTCGGCAGCTACGTGAGCAACATTGCCACATGGCTCAAGCGCCTTGTGAGCAGCACTGAGGCACCCTACACAGCCGAGCAGCGCGTCCTGGCGTCCAATGTCGATAAGTTCTTTCTGCAGTTCAGGCAGGTTGTTTCTGGTGGCGACATCGTCAAAAGCATGCTCGACATTGTGAATGCGTACCGCACCGACAATGCGACCATCACCACGTTGACTCTGCTCGTCATCAAGCGGCTGTCCAAGTCGTGGATGTTTACGGAAAAGCACTACCGGCCGTACCTGGCGGCGCACACGATCGTCACGGCGATCAAGACCTGGAACCGCATGGACGACGCCAAAACGCTCAGTGCCGAAGAAATGGCCAAGCTGCGCCTCATTTCGTCGATCTTGGCTACCCAGTTTGAGATCCTGTGGACCGTCAAGGAGACGGAGCAGGAACTGTGCTCCAAGTACGCGCAGCTCGTGCCGATTGTTGCCCGCCGATACACCAAGGTGCTAGCACAATACAGCGCCAAAAAGGAAGAAAAGCGCATCGAAGCCGAGAACAACAAGGGCGCAAAGGGTCCGCTCGTGTACACGCACTTGTTCCCGGACGAGTTCCCGGCGCGGCAGAAGGTCGGCTTTTCGGGCGTCCGCTACTACGAGTTTGACGAGACGCTGATCGAGCTCGGCGTCATCCTTGCGATCATTGTCAGCTTTGCCGAAACCGCGCCCGACGGACTGGCCCTCAACCTCGCCAAGTTCTCGCCTGAGCAGCTTGTCGACCTGTCGATGAATATCCTCAACGCCTGTTCGGCCATGCTCAACAGCGAGCCGTTCCCCAAGCTGTGGATCTCGCTGCTGGCCCAGCACACTGACACGGTCTACCACTGTCTGTTGTACGTGAGCAAGATCCTCAAGGCACGCTTCCTGCCGCGCGAGGGCGGCGGAGACTTCAAGCCGGCCCTGTGGTCGTCGTTCATGACGTGCGTATTGCGCCTCGCTGGACACGAATCGCTCGCCATGGAGCACTTGTCTGAACAGAAGCGTACTGCCGTGTGGCGCATTGCTCACGATCTGCGCGGCCGCGCCGTCCAGCTCCTCCGCGACATGTGGGATCAGCTGGGTATGCCGGCGCGCGAGGAAACACGCATCCGCTTTGGCACCCGGCTCGAGTCGACCCACCAGCTACAGGTCGTGATGCACAACCGCAGCATTCTTCAGCACATTGTCAACATTGGCCTTGTCCGCTACCCGCCGACGCAAGAGTCGGCCGTTTACCTGCTGCACGCGATCATCGTCGAGCACGCCACGCAGCACACGATCGAGCTCGAGGACTGGGCGCGCCTGCGCCGCGACATTCTCAAGGCGCTCGACGATGTGTTTTCGACACGCGCGTTCCGCCCGGACCACTACGAGCAGCAGACTTTCGTGTCGAGCCTGCGCCAGTCGTTTGCGAAGATGGACCCAGAGGACGTGGCAGCGCCACCCATTGCGGCCATTGTGGACGGCATCGACGAATTCATTGATCTCCTCATTGATCTTCACGGCGTGCCGCCGGGAAATGCCTACAATGACGAGCGAATCTTCCACGAGCTCAACATCCGCAACTTCCTCAAGGACATTAACAAGGACGAGGACTTTGTGAGCTACCTGGGCGAGGTTGCCGAGGCCAACGCCAAGCAGGGCAGCCATGTCCAGGTCGGCCTGGCGTACCGGCTGCTCGCTGACGCGTACGAGTGGTCGTACGACGTGGTTCTCCCGGAGCTGCGGCATCCGCGGTTCCCGCGAGAGACGTCGTTTGAGCGCAAGGAGCGCCTCTACGAGAAGATGATTGACGCTTTCCGAAAGGGCAATGCGTTTGAGGCCGCCATTGAGGCGTCGCGCGAGCTCGTCGTCCAGCACGAGACGGTCTCGCTCGATTACGAAAAGTTGTCGCGCGCAAACAACATGCTCTCGGAGCTGTTCTTGCTGGTAGAGACGAGCGAGCGCCTCATGCCCAAGTACTACCACGTGCACTACATTGGCGTCGGGTTCCCGCGGTCGCTGCGCGACCGCCAGTTTATCTTTGAGGAGGAGAACTGGGTAAACCTCAACGCGCTGTGCGACCGCATGCAGCGTCTGCACGCCGGGGCAAAGGTCGTGAGCCATCTGTCGCACGCAGAGGAAGGCGGCCAGTACATTGTGATCAGCTCTGTGCAGCCCGACTTTCCGAGCCGCGAGGTCATGCACACAAAGTGGATCTCGGCGTCGCCTGGCACCAAGCAGCACATCATGCGGCGCCAGCTGTGCCGGTTCTCTGCGGTGCGCCCGCTCCCGCGCACGCGCCAGGACGTCGACAACCCCGGGGAGGAGGTGCTGTATATCCCCGTCGAAAAGTCGACGTACGAGACTTTGCAGGAGTTCCCGTGCATTGTCAAGCGTTCCGAGGTCAATGTGAGCGCTACCCGCAAAAATGTGGTGTCGCCGCTGGAAAACGCCATTGTCTCGATGATCCAAAAGATCTCGACCCTCAACGACCTCGAGTACAAAAACACCGCTAAGTCCACGGGCCGCGCAGACGTGTCGTCGCTCACGCGCGAGGTCCAGAGCGCCGTCGACTCGCCCGTCAACGGCGGTGTCAACGTCTACCGCAAGTTCTTTTCGCTGCCCGAGTACTCCAAGGACCCGCTCCTGGTTGAGCTCGAGTGCGCATTTCTGGATGCAGCCGCCGCCGTCTACCGGTGCCTCAACATCATGGACCGCCATATCGGTCCCAAGGACCCGCTCAAGCCGTTCAGCGAGTCGCTGCACCAGCTGTTCAACAAGAACTATGCGCACGAGATCGCCAAGCTCAAGCACGAGGGCCGCCTCAACGCGAATGCGACCCTCGCCGACAGGCGCCTCCACCAGACGAGCTTGTCCCGCGTCGCTCGCTACGGCACCGCCTCAGTGAGCGCCTATTCGCGCGGCTTCTCGCTCCAGAGCGCGGCCAGCTCCTCGCTCAATGGCACTGCACATCAGTCTGTGATGGGCAGTGCGCGCTCCAAGTAGCTTTTGTATCATATAATAAGGTAGGTTGAATGATGATTTATGGGACAAGCAGGGGTGCTTAGAGAGGGTGCGCCAAATGCGCTGTCACAGCCGCTGTTGACCGAACAGGCCAAAAATATGTGCTGTCGACCACACGATAAAAAAGTGCGAACTCTGTGGATTGAACACAGGACCTCCAGATTTCACTCGACCGAAGTTCACTTCAGTCTGGCGCTCTCCCAACTGAGCTAAGTCCGCGATTTTCAAATTTTTTCGTTTTCCCTACTGACTCAGGGGTCCTCCATGTGTACAATCATGCATGTGCTTATGGCCAAAATAAGCAATCGGGTCCGACGTCAGTTCGGTGGTGTTTTAGCAGGGCGGTGGGCACCCGGTGTGTGGCCGGTTCGCGGTCGGTTCGCGGTCCTAACTGCGTGTGTTTGGCCTTGGGTTAGACGCGAAACAGCAAGAATAGTACCGTCTCTTAGACGCGTGTAACATGTAAATCGGGTAAAATGTTGGCCGAGCCGCTCGATGGCGAACCGGTAACGTCTCCCAAACACCAGGGCAATCGCAAACAACAAAAGCCGGAAAACCACGCCTCTGCGGCGGTTGCCGACGCCTGCCGGCACCGCCCCGCTCGGCCCCGCCTGCTGGCGTCCCGGCGTCCCGGCTACTGCCGAAAAAACGCATCATCAGTCAGCAACCCGCACTAAAGGACTCTGGTCACGTGATCTTCCCAATTCTATTGGTCCCAGCTTCACCACAAAGTTTTGAGCCAGACCAGACAGTGCAACTGTGACCCCGGGTTTCTCTACGCTTGCCGCTCAAAGAAACAACACAGATCCACAACAAAAATGCTGCGTACCGGTGCTGGAATTGCTGCCCGTTCGGCTATGGCCGGCCTCCGCGTGCGCGCGATGCCGAGCCTCAGCGCTCAGTTTGTTCGCTTTGCCAGCACGCTTCCCCGCGAGGAGGTCGAGTCCCGCATTGTTAACACCTTCAAGACTCTGCACAAGGTATGTGAGGCATTTTGCGTACGTAGTTAATTTTGGCGATGCCAATGCCGGACCCAGGCATGTGCCAATGTGGTTGCTGGAGTGGGACGGCGCAAACGCAGTGGCAACTTGTACCTCGTCTTCGTTCGCCAGGTAGATTGGGGGCCCAAGACTGTACTCCTGACGGTTCTGGACATCGAACGATGTGCGCGTGACTTGCTTTCTGCTCTGCGATCCTTTGACCCGTGGTTGCAATGATGAACAAAAGATCGGGGACTGGCGACCGACAACGAACTCAGCCCTAACACCAGACTATGGACCCCGAGCGACTGACGCCCAAGGCCAACTTTGTCTCTGACCTTGGCCTCGACAGCCTCGACACCGTTGAGCTCGTTGTCGCCATCGAGGAGGAGTTTGGCATCGAGATCCCCGACAAGGAGTCGGACGAGATCAAGTCGATCCAGGACGCCGTCGACTACATTCTTGCTCAGGACGAGGGTAAGCAGTGATTGTGGTTTTGGTGGGAGGCTATTAGCTGGCCGCACTAGAGAGTGCATGGGCTTACGGCTTGCCAGGCGTTCTCCGTCGGCTTTGTTCTGCAAATACTAACAGTAGCGCGTTAAGCGAATGCCCTACCACTGTATTTATATAATGGGCTAACAAAACGCACTTTTCCGTTTGAGGGTGAGGTGATTAGATGAGGCACGCCTATGTCGGGATCAAGCTTCGGTTGGAGTTCCATCGGAGACTGCCACTGTAGTATTTCCAGCTAGTTGATGGGCTGTGCATGCATAGCTCCACCTAGACTGATAAACGGTTCACACTCGAGATCGATAAACGGTGTAAAGTACCTAGACTGATAGACGAGACCGCTCGCGCGGCCGCGGGGCCGGAGATAGTAGGGCAAGGGCATTTCCCACCTGTCTATCCCGAACTGGAGATTCACCTAACAGCAACGTAGTCTCGAAGCACACGTTCGTTCACAGCATGACAGAAGAACTTCAGGACAGTCTAAGCAACGCCAAGATCTCTCGGCAGGACGACGGGGGGCCCGCTCCTGCAGCGCATATAGCCACCCCGCTCCGCAATGGGGCCGCAGCCGGTGGCGATGAGCACAGCGAGCCGGATACAGACGGGGAAGACGCAGCTCCTCAGCCGGTCGCTAGGCGCGGAGACTACGAAGTGATCGAGGGTGAGGAGCTAGATGACGACGCAGGTATGTGTACTATATATGCGAAACAGCCAGGGCTGGACCGAGTGTGGCTTGAAAGTGGGATTTACGTTCGCCCGGGAACGTCACATCCCGCGGTAGTCACTTTGCCGCTAGTATTGATCGTAGCCAACGAGTCTACGACTAGGAAACTGCTAAGCCCCTCCCCGGTTTTGGCCATGCGTGGTGCGGGGCCGAACGTGCGTTCACAGCTAACACCAGAACTCCTCGACGATTACCCAGAAGACACGGACGACATCGACGTTACGCACTTTCAAGTGAGGTCTCTGAGGGATCTCAAGATGGACAGATTCAAGCATGTCAAGACAGCGTGCTTCCGCCAGAACCTCATCACATCCATGGGCGGCCTGGAGGACCTGCCTCGTGACGTCGAGTCGCTTGACCTCTACGACAACAGAATTTCGCATATGAGCCACCTGGACCACTTCAGCGACAAGCTGAAAAACCTGGATCTGAGCTTCAACAACATTAAGCACATCAAGCACATTGACCATCTCTGTGGGCTCAAGGATTTGTACCTCTGCCAAAACAGCATATCGAGGATACAGGGGCTCGACGCACTTCGCAACCTCACAAACCTAGAGCTTGCGGCAAACAAAATTCGCGAAATCAAGGGCCTCGAGAACCTCGAGAACCTCGAGCAGCTGTGGCTCGGCAAAAACAAAATCACCAAGATCGAGAACATCGGCCATCTAAAAAAGCTCCGGGTCCTGTCGATTCAGGCAAACCGCATCACCAAGATCGAAGGGCTCGAAGAGCTCGCGAATCTCGAAGAGCTGTACATCTCGCACAATGGCATCGAAAAGATTGAAGGGCTAGATAACAATGTCAAGCTGTCGACGCTTGATATTACGGCAAACAGAATTGAGAAGCTCGAGAATCTAAGACACTTGAAGGAGCTAGAGGAGTTCTGGGCGTCCGGAAACAAATTCTCTGATTTTGGTGATGTCGAGCGCGAGCTCGGCAAGCTTCCTAAGTTGGCGACCGTATATTTTGAACACACGCCTCTGCAGATTCAGAACAGAGCCACTTATCGAAACAAGGTCCGCCTGGCACTTGGCCCTTCGCTTCAGCAGATAGATGCTACGTACATTCGGACTTAGATATTTGCCTAAGGATGCTCACAGTAATGTACAGACAATGACGATACCTTGGAACTTCGGCCCGTGCAGATCTGAAGCGCTGAACACCAAATATACGCTGACTCCTGTAGGTTCTGACTCCTGTAGGTTCTCTCTTTGCAGAGTATATATGTAAGTTACAGACTATTCCTGTTCGACGCTCGGGTCCCCTAAAAAAAAGGGGTGCTCCCGGGAAACTAGCAAAAAAATGGTCCCGGACGGGATCGAACCGCCGATCCTCGCGTTTCAACGAAGAGTTGTATTAGCACGATGCCTTAACCAACTGGGCCACGGGACCTTTTCACATTTTTCAAGTGCCCAAGAAACTATACAAGGCTAGTGTAATATTTAAAAGAAATACAAAAATACTCAAAAATACACAAAATAAAACACAATACACAAAAATATATAAAGTGAGGTCGAACTTGCTTATTATCGGTTGCGGTAAAACAAGCCTCTACATCGTTCATGTGGAGCTTTATTTACAGTATATCATTTAGATGCAAATGTAATAACTGAACTACTGCAAGCGCTACAGGACATTTTAGGACTCTGATTACTACTGAGTGTACTAATAAGTAGCGGCACAGCAAGACCACAAGGAATAGTGTGTATAAAATTTCCCATATACAGTCCCAGTGGCCGAGTGGTTAAGGCGATTCCCTGCTATCTCAGTAGTACAGGAATTGGGTTCTGCCCGCGCAGGTTCGAATCCTGTCTGTGACGCCATCTTTCTTTTTTGCAATTTTTGTTCTCGACGCTAATTTTGCTTTAAGCGCAGATGTTTCGTCCCAGGACTCTTTAAGTTTTTTTTTCTTTCCCTTCTATCGATCATACTTCTTACTATGGTACACAGCTATGCAAATGCGCCGTCGCTTTCAATCAGTCCCCGGACTGTCATCAGGACTTCATGCCCAGTAATATCGCGCGACGGGTCCGAGAATTTGGTGTTAAGGACATCATTGAAGAGATCCTTGAGAATTTCAAGAAGCACGCCAGTGCGCGGCCAGCACTTTAGTCCGCACCATCCACCGCAAATCACACCTGCACCAAGCGGATCAACAGAAATCGTGTCAGAGAAAAGCACCGTGCCGTAGGTGCTCACGGGAGTCACACCCGAAACATAAAGCTTCGTGGTTGTCATTTTCGATGCATAGGCCAGGAAAGTGCTATCCCCGGCAAATTTGTTCACACCAAATAAACTAGATCCGGGATGAACGAATACGCGCTCGTTCTTATTAAAAAATCGGATCTCCCGAGCATTCGGATCTTGCTCAATAGTTCCGGAACTGACCGCCTTGAACGTCTTCTCCGGGAATACAATCTCAGCGACATTTGGGGACATAGAAGCACCAAGCACTGCGCGGAATAGTTTGTCGTTCCCGTCCTGCGCATTAAACTCAGCCGGCAGCTTCGACTCATTGCCAGTATTGACGAACCCTGTTTCTTGGAGCGTCGTAAGAAGCTGCCGCCGCGCAGACGAAATATCAAACAGTGTCTGCGGCGAGAGGAAGTTCTCCTGGCACCAAGGCCTCAGTTGGCCCGAGCTCAGTTTCTGTCGCTGAGCCCTCCACTCATCAAAAGCGGCAACATAGGCAAGCAAATCGCCCTGTCCTTGCCCTTCGCCCGCAAATCGCATCATCGCAGCTTTTGCTTCGTCGCGCTTCTCACGGGGCGAGAAAAATGGGGGTCGCACTGATAAAGTGGCGGCGACTGTCAGACCTTTGGCAAGACAGCCAAAGACAGCGGACAGAATAAGCAGCTTTGCGCACTGTATGTCGGCTGGAATAGCTGAAATATGCTTTCCAAGGGCCGTCAGTGCATCACTCTCGGGATCTAGCACACCGGCTTCCAACAATGACGTGCGTGCAGTCGCCAAGGCACCGGTATCAGGGGGATCCAACGCCTCAGACAAGAATTTTGTAACATCAGACACTCCCATGGCCTTCGTGCTCAAGTACATTTGCTGCAAGGGCGCACGCAGCATCTCCGGAGCTGGCCGAGCGGGCATTTCCTTCTCAAATACATTTGAGGTGAAGAGGCGATAGCATGTTCCTGGGCGCACTCGGCCAGCACGACCGCGGCGCTGCGTCACGGCAGCCTGAGAGGCCCACATATCGACCAGCTGGACAGCATTTGACTGAGAAGAGTAAACGGTCTCTTTGACGCGTCCAGAATCTACGACAGCAACGATATCGTCAATGGTAATCGATGTCTCTGCAATGTTCGTGGACACAACGACTTTCCTTTGGTTCCTGGGTGCTCGTGTAAACACCGTTCGCTGTTCAGCTGGTGAGAGAGACGAATGAAGAGGATAAACGACAAATCGATTGCCAGACTTGGCCTTTATGGCCCGGATACATCGGTCAATCTCAGCAGCACCCGACATGAATACTAGGATGCTACCATCCTCATTACCGAGCTCGTAATCGATATAGTCCACTGTATCTGCCACAAGTCCGTAGTCAAGTCCATCTTTCATAGAAACAATGATTCGACCAACATCACTAGCAGAAACGCCCTGGTCACGTAGCTGACTTGGCACGAAATTGACCATAGGGATAAGCTGCTCCAGAAAGATGTCCTTGACAGGGAAGGTCCTGCCTTCAATATGGGCGTACCCAACGCTGTTGCCGAAATACGAAATGAATTGCTTGGGGTCGACTGTCGCCGACATCAAAACGATCTTAAGGTCCTTTTTTTTCTTGGCGAGCCGACGTAGAAGAATCAGGAGGAAGTCGCTATCAAGAGAACGCTCATGCACTTCGTCAACAAAGACGTGGGAAATCCCTTCCAAAGAGTTGACAGGATCACTTTGAATCATTCTTAAAAGCACACCGGATGTAACAAACTGAATCTGCGTGTTCTTGGACACCTTGGACTCGCCTCGAATGGAGTATCCAACAACGTCACCGATGGCAGTATCACGCTCATCTGCAACACGCTGGGCAACACCCATGGCAGAGATACGACGGGGCTGCGTGCAAATAATATTGCATTTTTGGCCCTGGCTGCTAGATATAAGGTCATCGAGCACAAACTGAACGACCTGTGTACTCTTTCCGGATCCAGTCTCTCCCGTGATAAGTACGACTTGGTGGTCGTTGATTAGGCGAGAGATTTCCTCTTTCTTCTTCCACGCCGGAAGGCTCTGCCGCGCGCACATCATCTGTTGGAGCTTCTGTGATGTTCGGAGCTGCTTCTCGCGCTCGTCCTTGAGTGTTTGCGAGTCCTTGGCAACATTGCGAGGAGCCGCTCTGCGCCTGCGCTCTGTTTTGCGCTCCTTCTCAGGGGCTTCGTAGACTCCTGACACACCTCCAGCAATCTCCGAGAGCTTGGATGGGGCTTTCTCGATCTCAGCGAAATGCTCCTTGATCCACTCGTAAATCCCGCCGAGCATAAAATCGCCACTATAATTCTCGACAGCGTACTTGCCTGCGCGACGTATGACGTCGAGTAGGACATAGCGCGGGACGCTTGCCGTACCTTCGCCGCTAATCGTGATTCCGGGAATTGTATGCGGATAGGTCTCGCTTTTGTAAAAGTTGACCTGAACTTTTCGGCCCTTGCTCATCATAGCGGCAACAGTGCACAGCCCTTGGCCAAGGTTCTTGAAATCCTTGTCATACAGAGCCTCCATAGCCTCCATCTCCTCGTCCCACGTTGCTTCAGCTTCGCCGTCAGCAAAACCTGCGACTGACTCAGGATAGACAAGCACGTGCACCAAATGCACAACCGCCAGTCGTTTGCTGATTGACGTAGAAACGAGCGCTTCGCGAACCAGCTCCGAGCTGAAACCAAATTTGGAAATCTCACGAGTTGCTTGCTCGAGCTGGGCGTCTCCTGACACGTTTGCAGTCACACCAACATGGCCGCCCCGAAAGAGTTTCGGCAAGTCATCCTCTGGAACATGGATTAGAAGCCATTTAAGACAGTGGCTAAGTGTTGTCTCGTGATCTAGAGCCTCCTCTGCTTGGAAAGGGGCAAATCCAAGCTTCACAAGCGTTGTCCGCACCGAGGCATAGCGTGGGTCAGACTTCTTCAACCCGGAGCCGCTTAGCGCAAAACCATGATAGCGCCGGATAACTTTTTCAACCTTGGATCGTGCAGGACGCGCCATGGGAAGCTCATGATTGAATCGAACACGACGGCCCCTCGCGGTGGCTTCCGAAACGGGCGTGGCGTCGCCATTAGCAGGACTCCCGCTCCGAGAGGGTGTACCGGAGCGTGCGGCCTCCTCTTCTGCTCTAATGGTATCGCGGACAGCGCGGGCAATGCTTGTAGACTCCCGGGCCTCTGCCTGTGCCTTCTTCTCAATGACGCGCTGTTCAGCGTGCTGTTTCCGATCACGAGCGGCCTGAAACGGGTCTTGGGCGTAGTTCCACTGCGCATCCTTGTCAGACTTCTTGATCTCGTCTAGCTTCCGCCACAAATCTTTGTGCGGGCCCGGCAGCAGCATGGTCATGTTTCTAAATGAAGCGATTCGATGCAATGCGTAGGTCGCTGCAAAGTGCCTGGCTTCCAGAGCAGTCTCCTGCGGAGCAACAACCTCGGCCGGCGGAGTGAACCTGACATGCTCGACCTGGCCAGTTTTCGGGTTCTTTTGTCCTAGCACGGCAGTAACTACAAAGCCTGCCTTCGTATGCTTCTTCACGGTTAGTATGAGTTTCAGTATACCCATTGGGCTTGTGCCACGGCTCTTACCGCATCAAACGTGACTTTTTCCCACTTGAGCTTTTGGCAGTGCTCGAATAACAGTGTCGCCGGGAGCTTTCCTGTCCACGACGACGAGGACGCCACTACAGCTCTGGATGCTCGTGCCTGCTGACGCGAAATTTCTCGCTGTGTCAGTTCAGGTGCAGGCTCCGGGGTCTTATCTTTTTTGCCTCCCTTCTTCTTTGGTGCCTTCGGGTCCTCGGCAGGCGGCGTAGCCTTTGCTTTGGCCTTCCCCATGCTAGTACGTCCGTGCAATAGTTTTTACGGCTAACAGAAGTGCTCATAAAGCTGGATCCGGGTGAAATTCAGGGCAAGGGTGATTTTCTGCCACCTGAATATCCGGCTGTGGGGATACCATTAATGGCGGCCCAGACGATTTAAATCGGTGTTTGCAATTCTATTTATCATATGCGCGGCCCTGCAAGCAGATTTCACAGCAAAAATGCGCCATTTCGCAGATTTGTGCATTTTATTAGACTGCTGTTCTTGTAAACATTCATGATGCTCTATCTCGTAAATGGGCGTCTGGTGTAGTTGGTTATCACGTGCGCTTAGCATGCGCGAGGTCCCCGGTTCGATTCCGGTGTCGTCCATTCATTTTTTATTTTGAGTCATAACGATCCCCGATATATCTCGGCTTTACACGTCTCCTATGGGATTTTGAACCACAACAAGACTTACTCATGACGCGGGCTCCCGGTCATAGTCTGCGAGAGCCACGTGGCTTCGAGACTTCAAAGTGTGCTCTGCCGTCCCAATCGGATGTTCTCCTAGCGATGAATGGCCAGAAAACCCGGTAACCTCTCAAAAAACACTTCTCGAAATATTAAGAAAAACAAGGCTTTGCACAGCTGAGACATTGCGAAGAACCGAGTTTGCATAGCGTCAGTAATAAATCTATGCCGTTCAGTTTAACGCATACACAGCTATGTGGCTCGTAGATGCGAATTTACGGTATTTCGTACTCGAACAGTCGAAAAGACGTGTGGAAGTGCGCTGTGCGTGCCATCATCGCCCAGGAGCCATCTATCTGGTCACGATGGCCCTCCAATCTGTCCTACCAGTCATATCTGTGTAATACCGCGCAAAAAAACGACAGAGTTAACGAGCTCGCTGCCATGATGCACGCTGGGACAGGCGAACAGCAGACGCTGAGCAAGAGTCAAGAGTCTGGCACGCGTCCGGCGCAGCCTGCCACCATTCTGACACTTCGAAGGCAGCTGCTAAGGAACGTATTGGCGGTAGTCGTTGGATCTGTAGCTGGCTGGAAGCTTAGATAGCAATCGGAACTTTCGGTAGCAGAATATCCGTTGCGGCGTGTCCAAGAGGGTTGTGGCGGCTACGGTCCCGCAGTGTCAGAACTGGCCTAGGGACATGGACTTCCCCATCCAGACATCCGACAGAGCAAAAGTCGGTCGGAAACTTAAATTTCCTTTTGTCGCCTAGCACCTTTACGCGCTCATTTGAGTTTGGCTTCAGACTCCGTCCTGGACATGGGCTGGGAGGGGGTTCTGTTAGAGACCTGAGTGCTTTGTCACGGCTTTTTTTTTTAGCTTAGATTCTAATGCCTGATAAGAGGCAGCAAAAACTTAATCTCTTCGGAACGGGAACCATGACTGCTGAGCAAGTCGTAACAAGGAGTATCGCGCACTTGGCAGTTGGGCTCAACAACCCTACATTTTTGTAGTCAGCCTGAAGCAGAATGAGTGTATCTACTAATAGCAGGAGAAGACCACATGTTTCCCAGCTCAGATCACAAGGCCCAGCGGTGGCCATGAACGCGATTTAATCTATCGTGGTGCACCATACGCATAAGAGAGCATCTCTGGGGACCCCGCCAGATTTTTGGAATCTTGATATGGTCTAAGCGCGTAAACCATATATCGTGAGATCATACGGCCACTGAAACTGCTTTGTACGACGGTGATCTCGACCAACACAGTCATTTCACTGCAGAATACGACCACAGCGCCCTTACTCTTTTGCGCGACTTTTGTTCGATGCCGCGCAATGCCGATCTCCGAGCGGCGCGAGATGGAAACATGAACTAGACCCAGAACCAACTAGGGTGCGCCAGGGCATGCGTCTGCGCCTAAACTCAGCAATGCTTGTCTCCAAGGGTGTCGCGATCAGAATTCATTCTTATGGTGTAATTGCCCGCGGGCCATGTGGCATCCTTTGCCAGGGCCCAAAATCTGCAGGTAGAATGCCTCCAAGTTGGCCATTCCGACAATAAAGGAACTCGTCCGCACGGTAACTATAGCTGCTCCTTCAAAGAAGTCGATATCCGCAGGAGGCGGCATTTGAAAGTCAGTGGTCGGTCTTAGTCACAATATTCTTGTATTTGCGGTGCTATCTAAATTTTGTTTTGCGAAAAAGCCGCTGACAGCAGAACAAAGGACGATGATCTGCAATAGGGCGACGGCGAACGACAGTAATGGCTCGCGTATCCGTTCGAAGCATGCCAACCACATTAGCCCTGGTTGTGCATATATGGGGGTCCGAAATACGTAAGCAGGGTTCGTTTGTACGCCATGGAGCTGAAACGCGGACGTCTTTTGTTTGCGCATCCCGACTGGATCGCGGCGAGCTCTGTCAGAAAGTTGCAACTATGCTCTATTTTTTGTTGAGTTGCTGGAGATATCGCTCGTTTCTGCACCAAAGGAGACGAGCTACCGTCCAGACTTACACAGAACTTTGAAAGCCGCCCGCAAGGGCATGGCATCCTCCAGCGGTAGTCATCTCTGCGCCAGACAGCATGGCAACAAAGCTAACTCACACACGCTATATTTTCACATTAGCTGTTCTACCAATTCTGAGAACTGAACAGCCACTGGTATACAAGTGTGCGCAGCCCACTGTATGATGCTGCAATTGAAATGTAAATGCCAATATCGCGGACCGTGTTCGTCAAAGCATGGTAGACAACGACCTGGGGTACACCCACAAGGCGCCGTGTTAGTCGGGTACCTGCGTACATCGATATACGAGCATTAGCGTTCCGTCTTGATGGTCATTTGCTGCCCTGCGCCATTTCTTTGTTGTGTGTACAAAAGGGCCGAGTCTCGAGTTATCTCGAAAGATGGGCAGTGCGTGCAGCCTGTGGGCAGCCTAACCCAACATATGTCCGTGCACTGAAACAATTTCGCGCATGATAAGCGTAGTTGCGAGTGTCGACTGAGCACCGAGGAGAAAGACTGAGTTCTTGTTGGCAGAGGACCTCCGCCTTCTAGGCGAACAGAGAATAGTTTTCGCCATGGATCAAGCATCGTATACTATGGGCGACGGAGATTGACTGCTGGATTTCGGTTATGAACCGTCAATTAATCGTATAGCTCGTGTGCAACACGTTAGCCCATATTTGAATGACCATGGTGTCGCGTCACTGATGCACAGACTGGCCCCGCACCGTCACTGCTGATCTAGGAGATATAGCGCTCGTGCGGCATGAACTTCTTGTCTGTCTTGATACAGCAGCATTGGCCTAGCAATGTTGAGTCCCCGTGGATTCGTAGACAACGCCTGCAGTGACGTGAAGCGGCTACGCCAACGCAAGAGCCTACTGCCGGGTATGCATACTAGGACTGCGTCTCGCTCGCTGACCGCTTCCCCGCGCGCCATTCTTATCCCGCTAGGCGGACGTGCATTAGTCGAAAATGCCGTGGAGTGCCGTTTCCTGCCGCGTTCTGCCGGATCTCAGAGCAGCAGTTTAAGCAACAAATGCACCAAGGCTTGTCGGTGGGAGTCAGGCATTGTCGCAAGATAAACGTGGCGGGCAATCGCGTCGACATAACTCGGTGCACACAGAATGGCAGCCGGTCTATTGCAGATTCGTTGCTTGTGAACTGTAATACCCTAGCTGCCTCGCCAGCTTTCCTGCCCTCTCCCTGGCCACACGCAGGCAAGTCCGACGTCTGCTGATCCCACACTGTCGGACAGAGGGCTAGACCCCTGGAATTCGGTATGCTGCAGGAGCAGCAGCGGGTTGCTGTATGATTAGCGTTTGGATGGAGGGATTGCCAACCGCCTTGTTTAGTACATGATTGCTGTAGCGATATAGATGTCTTCAGCCACACGCGAAGTGGGCTGAATTTTGTATACTTCAGTCCTCACATTTTAATCCGTCGTATTGCTTCTACGTCGGGCTTCCATGTGCGCTGATATTCCACGGATGTGGAAAAATGCACCCCGGCGGCGCGACGACGCACTTGTCAAAATTCGTCCAATGACGGTGCCAGTTCCATGTCCCTGTCATAGATCGGAGATTCGTTGTTCTCGCATGGCGTTGTGTCCAGTTTGTCGCACCAAAGAGCCCAAATGTCGCCAATTACTTCGCCAGGCATCGGAGCCCCGACCCCCCCCCCCCGTCGGTACGAATACACGAGTCCTGCAAAAGGGTTTCGCAGAACGACTGGTAGCCAGCGCGGTGTAGGCGGGACACGCCGCATATTCGCTAGGGAATTCCCAAGGCTCCGGGCAAATGAAGTTTCGCAGTGCACACGTCATGGTTTCTCCGCCTCTGACCAATGCTCGCAGTAGGACAGAAGTCTGGTCTAGACACCCGCTTGGCGTGCGGCGCCCTTCGGCTCAAGGCGCGCATTTCCCGTTAAAGAAGGTAGGTGCCGAAGCCCTGCATACTGAGGCTCGGATACATGTTTCCCGCGGCATTAACGGCGATGCCGTCAAGGCATGGGCTCACCCAAGCAAGGGAAAAGCAGTGTTAAGAAAGTACTCAAACGCTACATATGAGCACTTGGCAGTAAGTTGGAAGCTCTTTCCATGACAAGTGCCGTTGTTATGCGCTGGAATGCCGGTTGTATCGAAATGGGTCCTTATGCCGGGCTCAATGAGGAAGCTGCTTGCAAAAAGAAAGTTTCGCCCATTGCATAGAGCCGCACATGCATTACCCCCGCCGGTCCCAAGCCGCGTGAGTTTCGCCGCGTGTCCCGACTCTTGCCGCACGCGAGAATAGCGCTGCAGCTGCGCACATGCCGTGTGACAATTTCGCAATATAAGGAGCTCACATTCCTGCATCATCCTGGCTCTTGTCGCTTCGTTCGTGCTAGGGTGGGCGCCAGGTCTATTTTGAAACTATCGCAGTTGTGCCTCGCTACCGGCATTGGCGTTGGAGCGCAATTCGCTCAGAACTGCAGCACGATTAGTAGCCAGAACGGACAGCTTGATTAACAGCTCAGCTCACTATCGGATACTGAGTGTTCACCGTTTAACAGGATTTTGACACTACACGAACAAAATGGTTGATTCAGACGACGGCCACGGCCCGCGCAAGCGTGTGAATAAGGCGTGCGACTCTTGCCGGTATGTTCGGTGAATTCCCGCAATTGCGGCAGTATGATGGACCCGGTTGAGATTCCATAATGGAGCTGTGCTAACGCCAGAAATAAGAAGACAAAGGTGTGTTGATACAAGCGTGATATGCGTGGGGGGATAAGCGTCGTCCGGAACGACTATTGTTCCGGCCCGACACGGAGGCGGATGCCGACTAGTGCCGAAGTGGGGGAGCGCACGATGGTGTGCAATTCTAAAGAGTGAGCGACTAACAGCAGTGTGACGGCAGGAAACCATGTGCCCGATGCCGGTCTGACAACCGACTGTGCACCTACAGCGAGAAGAAGAAGGTAAACGAGCGGACGTACACCCAAAGCTATGTCGAGTTGCTTGAATATAGGATTGATCTACTGCAAGGGGCACTCGAGAAACTTGTGTCCAAGCTTGTTACCGGCGACGACGTGTCTGCGTATCTGCCCGCAGACGGCGAGGAGGTGTCGATAAACAAGATTGTTGGCCAGCTATCGGACGAGGACCCAGGAGAATCCGGCTCGCCGCAGCTATCCACGAGCGCGTCTCTTGCGGGCGACTCGCCTGAGAGCCCTACCGCCGTTCCAGAGATCGACCTTGGCGGTTACAAGAGCGGGGCCGCCTTGGCGGCCGCGGCTGCAACTCAGAATGGAGGTATCTTCTCTGCTCCGTCGACGCCTGACTCGATGATGTCAGCAAGTCAGTCAGCGGACGCAGGCAATGGCGTGCGGATTCCGACAACAGGTGCACCTGCAGGCGGGCCCGCAGGGTGTGTGTCACCACTTGTGCTGACTGGGACGTCGCCCGCCAGCAGCGAGCCGCCCAAGCACGGCGGCCGCGTGCACATCGCTGGCAGGAAACCGTCTGCCCACGTCCATCACAATAGCGCTGGGTCCTCCCCGTACGACCTTGATGAGCACCTGCATCGCCGCCGTATGTCGCAGGCGGCGCGCAACGGCAATGCTGCAAGCGCCGCGCCCAATGGAGGCGGCTGGTCCCAGACTAGGGTTGCACCAGCACAGTCTGCAGCAGTGGCACCGGCCCTTGTTAACGGCGGTGCACTGCCGGACTTCGTCCCGATGGATAAGCAGCACATGTGGGATACGCCACCAGAGAGCCTGCCGAGTGCGACAACCGATGAGGAGGAGCCGGGGCTCATGCTCAGCCAGTTGGACAAATTTGTTGAGATGGACGATCTCAATACCAACCTCGATGAGCTCTGGCTCGATGCTGTGCCTGTGAGCTGACTGATGGCGCCACGCCTTTGATACGAACTGTTACGACATTCATTGTTCTTTCTATTTGCTTTTTAGATGTCTCCGCATAGGGAAGTCGCTGCTTTCCGTCTCATTGGGATAGGTAAGCGACATGCCTATAGGTATTTTTCGCAATATAGACTTTCCTTCGCACATTGTCAAAGTAGCAGTGCCACGGGGTCATGATACGGCTGTGAGGGCGATCATGTTCGTAATAAACACCATTCCAGCGACTGAAGCGCTTTGTGCACGGATGCGGAGCACGGTTGTGCCGATGCTGCGTGTTAGCCGTACGAACCATGCAGCTGATCTCGCAGCTGCATCGGCTAACCTCATTGGCAGACCGTTGGACTGCAGGGGCCGACAAAACGCGGATAATGGTGCCGACAAAACATCATCGCGGATAGTGTCTGTTCCTCCGATGCCACCCTTGCAAAGAGCTTGTGGCCACTATTGGCCATTGCAGTGAGACTTTGTTGAATAGAATACCGGGCCCTTTTTCGTCGCGCCGAGAGCGATGAGGACGATACGACATTCACGGGCCTGCTACAGCATGATCAGCTGTCAGTTCTTGGCCGCGCGTTTCCGGAGCTCCCTCGACTTCGACTCCGACCCGCGAAAATGCCGGCTGCAACAGTGATCCGCGTGATGCTTGGTAATCGACGTATAACTGGCATGGTTGGTCAGCGGGACCCTGCTGGCCGATACCCAACCCTACAGAGCATCGATGTTGACGACGGAGATCCGACGGGTTCATGCGCGGGTTTTTTCGGGGGTCCCTGAGACCTAATTACTATCGTGACTGCAGTGGCATGCACCCTGCCACTCTGATACAGTCTACGAGATTTCCGCGCACTTGCTGCCAAATGCAAAAACCAAGCAAATGTGCTAGATTGCCGCGCCTATCATCGGCTCAGCCGTGAGATGTCCTTGTGTGTCAACGGGGGCCCATATATATCTCAGTGTTGCGCCAGGCTAGCTCTTCCCAAACATGTTTGACCCGGGTCTGTAAGCCGATAACCCGTTTTGGTTGTGGCTGCTCACGCATCACGGCAATCATCCTGGCTTACGGTTAACAGCTACTGCGCATCAGGGCACATTTTCTATCAGGGAGCCTGGCCACCATTTGCCACGACCTGCTGTCAGACATGATGTTTGGTGGGTGAATATCCTGTCTCGTTTACACCTCGCTATTTAGAAAAGGAATCTGTATATACTTAAGCTCTGAACAATGTGCTTCCCCTTGCATGCCTGCGTGCAGCGCTAAATTCCGGCCCTAGTTCACCGTCTCGGTGCACTTTCAGATCGCATAGGATACGTTTAGTGCCCATCATGATTCCTGCAGTCAGCAGGGCACTAGACAACCGACGTCAGCTTATGGATAGTCTATGTGCGCAGAAATGTTTTGCTAGCATGCCCAGTTCCCTATAAGCTCTTTTTTCATGTCAAGTATTCGGCAAATGAAGACTTTCGATGGGCAGGATACCGTCCACATAATTTTCTGTTGAGCATACTGCGCCCAGCCGCGCTCTGCACAGCGGGACGATGGGCGGTCGGATGTTGGGTGAAATATTTTGATTGTCGACTCTCACATTGCGTGGTATATAGAAAGACCCAAGGTGTCCAGTTTCCATGGACAAAATAACGATAGCAGCTTTTTCCACTGCAAGGGATCACACCGCACGCGAAGCTTCATATTAACTGGTTCAGCGCTCGCTGGACGCTTAGTTTTTATTCCGTATCCACGCACAGCCGCTGTGCATCTGTGGGTGGGAGGCACCGGCCTCTTCTGGGCTCATATTCCGCCATGAGCCTATCCTAACTGTGAGCGAAGTAAAATTATGCCATGTCTTTCGGTGTTAGTGGTGGCATCCGCACCCTCGTCTCGTCATTGGCGCGTATTGCTTTCCCGGTAGGTCGTTGAGCCACCGAGAGAACAACGCTGTTACACGCGCGGGTCCTTCTCTGCGCCTGTTTTAGTTGAGTGCGTAATATACTTCAGAATCTGCGATGCCCACTTTGCCGGTTGCTGGAACTCTCCGTGAGAGTATGCTGGAGAATGTGTTTACGGGCGCCCACCCACATATATTTGGAACGATCGGTTCAAAATAACGGACTCCTGGGGAGAAGCGAGTGCCGATCAACCAACAACGGACCATGAGCACGACCAGTGCGCAAACCGGCATTACCTTTTCTTTTCTGTTTTTCGTAGAACTGCTTTATTGGAGCGAATCTCTGTCTAACTCTGGGTGGCTAAACGAATCGACACCGCGCAATCTGGAGAGAGCAAATTTATGTACCGTATATCGCGGACATCATGCAGACGATCGTTTGACAGGGACAATAAACAAGGTCTGAGCACAGAATTTAGTCTAGACCTTACGCAACAGCAACAGTAATAGAAGCGGAACTTGGTGATGGCACTATGCGACGAGGAATAAGCCTAGCTCTGAGTCCAAAGTTCTGTATAGACCTTAAACGTACAGCAACTTTATGCGAAAGTGAAACGTGGCGAGGACTCTATGCAGCGCAGGGCGTTTCCGGAACCCTGTGAGGGCGGGGGGGGGTCCAGGCGAGGATGCCCTGTACGATGCTCTGCATTCCCCACGGCAGACGGGGCCGGCATCGCAAGTTCCCAGCACCACACAGGGACAAACGGCTACGACGATCACAAGTCAAGCAAAAGATTAGAACACTCTCGGGGGCCGGGGTCCCGACAGCCTCTGAGACCGAGGGAGTATTCGCACTGGTGTGCAAACCGTAGATGCAAGACATGGCCGTTCCGTGATGCTGCTAGGTGGGCTTCTAGGGCACACGTCACTGACGGTACTAAGAAATAGGTTTAAATGCGCGGCATGGCACGACAACTCGGCTAGACGTTGTTGAAACAGATCCAATATACATGCGACGAGAGAATGCAAGTATACCGGGCATGTATCAGCATATATGTGCATGCAGCATCCCTTTGTCCGATGCTCCGGGGACTGCAGGTTTCGGGTGGGGTAGCTGTCCAGTTAGAATAAAGTTAATTCGTGCCAAAGTCGAGCACGCTAAAGAGAGTGTTTAGCGATTAGCAGGACAACCCGCCAACTGTTTTCAAACAGTAGTTATGTCTTTCCTCAAGCGACTCCCCAAAACGTTCAGAACGTAGGCCAAACTAATCGTCTGGGAAATTCTGCTTTGTCATACCGGCCGGCCGAATCCAAGGGCCCACGGTTTGGCCGTAACGACAAACGGAGGCAACGGCCAATGATTCTTCCACCTCGGAAGTCCGCCGCCTCCGGCGGAGGTCCGAAAGGCGGGGTGGTTTCCTAATCCGGTATGTAAGCGGTTTCGGCGGGGAAAGAAGGCCCAAACCCGGGATGCGGCTGCCCCTCTATAATAAGGCGGCAAAGAATCGATGACATGGCTGACAAGGGATCCAGTCGTTTTTGGGTGAAAATGAGCGAGAAGAAGGCGTTGGACGAGCAGAGAGGTACGTTTGATTGATGCGTTGCTTTTTGGAGGGCGCCTGTTAGACGTGGGTCCACAGAATGTACGGGAGAGGTTGATATTGGCGAATTTTCTATGGGGCATGAACCGACCGAGCTGGCGCGGATTATGGCGGTTTGTACCGTAAGCCACCGAAAGTGTGGCCACGTACTCAGAGATTCTGCAATTATTGCTGTCCGCGGGTTCAAGGATTCAGCGGCGTTCCGCGTCTAGCACGGGCGGTCTCGAGCCACAAATCTCGGCTTACGAGAGCCCTTCACTATGCGGGGTGCTGTGGACCCTGTTCCATGCTTGTTAATCCCTGTATCGCACTGCTAGCCCGGGCGCGATACCCTGTCCGAAATGACTCTGCGATCGCGGGACCGGCATGGTCACAACCCCCTCGTGCAGCCGATTTCGGCTGCGCGACTCGCATAATACGCAAGCTTGTGTCCCCGCCTATGTATCTATGACATGGGCACTGCAGATGGCCCATGCCTATCTTTGTGGTTTGATGCTCCTCTTGGATTCCTGCTGTCTCCAAGTTTGCACCTCGGGACCATGCTCTCGATGATGCGACCCGAAAATTGCCGATAATTTGACTGAGCCTTGTTCCGGCGCGGCTCACTCCACCTGCATGCGAAAATAAGGCTCGGAGCGTGCGGCTGCGAGTGCCCAAACGGGTATATGTCCCTTTACCCCCACGTTCTCGGGGTGAAAAAGCCTATTGCGAGGGCACTCGGTTTCACAAGATGTCTGACCAAAAAATGAAACCGGATCTAACTGAAGACGCACCCACCATCCGTGTCGACGAGAATGTGGGATCGGAATACAAGCCCGTCAGTTACGAGCAACAGGAGGCCGAGATCGCTCGCCTCGCTGCCCATCATGGCGTCAACCACAAAAAGCTCATGATGAAGATCGATTTCTGCCTCGTGCCGGCGATCTGCTTGCTCTATTTGCTTGCATTTCTTGACCGTGTCAACATCTCGAACGCCCAGGTCTACGGGATGGGCGACGATCTCGGCCTCACTGGCACTCAGTACAACACTGCGCTGACCATCTTCTTTGTGCCGTACGTTGTGTTCGAGATCCCGTCCAACGTTCTCCTCAAAAAGTTCAAGCCCCATGTGTGGCTCTCGCTGTGTATTCTCCTGTTTGGTGCTGTCTCTGTGGGCCAGGGATTTGTCAAGAGCTTTGGTGGCCTCGTCGCCACCCGTTTTCTCCTTGGTCTTTTGGAGACGGGCATGTTCCCCGGCTGCTTCTACCTCCTTTCCATGTGGTACCGCCGCGAGGAGGCGCAAAAGCGCTACTCGTTTTTCTTTTCTTCAACATGTCTTGCTGGCGCCTTTGGCGGCCTCATCGCGTACGGTGTGCACCACATTGACGGCCGACAGGGCATCGAGGGATGGCGATGGATCTACATCATCGAGGGATGCATTACCATGGGCTTTGCCATCATTCTTTTCTTCGTGCTTTCGGACTTCCCCGAGGACGCCCGCTTTCTCAAGGAGAACGAGCGTGAGTTCATCCAGGCCAAGCTTGCACTGGAGTCGGGCGCTTCCTACCACAATCAGAAGTCGTCTGTCAAGCGCTATCTCGTGGTGTTCAAGGACTGGAAGGTTTGGTGCGCAGGCTTCATGTACTTTGGTCTCATTGTGCCTGCGTACGGCTATGCCTACTTCTCCACTGCCATCATCCAGTCATTCAAGTACTCGCCCGTTCAGACTCAGCTGCATTCCATCCCTCCCTGGGTCGCTGCCTTCGGTTTCTCCATGATTCTGGCTGTCGTATCTGACGCTACGCGCCACAGGTACCTGTACTCGCTGTTTGCGTCGCTTATTTGCGTCGCGGGCTTCATCATGCTTATGGCGAACCACACCAACTTGTCCGTGAGATACGGTGGCTGCCATCTCATTGCTGCCGGAGCGTACACGGCCATGCCCCTCATTGTGTGCTGGACCAACCTCAACTTCACTGGCCATTACAGACGTGCTGTCGGTACCGGGTGGCAGGTCGGTTTCGGTAACATTGGCGGAATTATTGCCACTTATGTCTTCCTTGCCACCGACAAGCCGTACTACATGAAGGGTCTTGGCGTCAGCGTCGCGTTTGTTGGCATCTCCATTGTTGCGACGTTCATCTACTTTGTGGGCGTCTGGAAGGAGAACCGCGCCAAGCGCTCTGGTAAGCGCGACGCTTGGTTCGACTCGCTCTCGCCCGACCAGCAAGCTCTTGCGGGTGACCTTCGTCCATCGTTCATCTACTCGTACTAGTACTAGCCTTTGCTGCTTGACGTTAATATTTAACAAGGACTGTTTGGCTGATTTTCTTACTATGTCTCTATGGAATCGCAACTACTAAATATGGGGTGATTGGTCCTCTCTCAACCTGCCGGATAGATGACAACTCAGCTATTCACATCGTGCACTGGTGTTAATACTTGGCGTAGTGTCAGCCGCCTGCTTCGCCGAAGCCACTAACGGTAAGATCCGTTCCCTTTGCAGCTGCATACGTTAGTATGTATAGCAGAGAGATCGTCTTGTGACTGCATGCCAAACAAACATCTTTTGTTGTTCGTAGGAGCTACGTGCTAGCTAGAGACATTTCGATGACACTGCATGCATATGTTCTAGCTATCTTGCATTTACTTGTCTGTTACTGCACACTATACACCTGACGAAGCCCAAATCTAAAAATTGGCACTCTGGCCGAGTTGGTCTAAGGCGTAGGATTAAGGTTCCTATCTCTTCGGAGGCGAGGGTTCGAATCCCTCGGGTGTCACTAGCTTTTTCCAGGCGCTTTCACCTTTTTTTTTGTCTTTTTCGCTGGCCCAATCGCACTGAATTGAGGTGCACTGTATCTAGCTGTCTGCGCATACGTGCCAGCCTAGAAAAAATATAAGTAAAAATTCTGTCGATCACGCGCGATTTCATACCTGATACAACGGCTGACCACTACAGCAATCCTCGCCACAAAATAGGTTCCTGGAGCCCCAGAGCAGCCAAAAAGCGGCTCGAAATCTCATTTGCCAGACCGAAAATCGAACTTGGTGAGAAACCTGGCAGTCGGACAGAACACGAATTGGCACTCTGGCCGAGTTGGTCTAAGGCGTAGGATTAAGGTTCCTATCTCTTCGGAGGCGAGGGTTCGAATCCCTCGGGTGTCACCATCTTTTTGCCGACCGACAGATCGTTGAATTTTTTTTTTTTTGGTTTTCTGGCGGCTTTCTCAGTTGTCGCCTTTAGAGATGATACTTAGTTTTATATGGCGGTTTATGGCCACATACGGAATTGAGTTCTGAATTTATTTACAATAATACTATTTACAAATGTACCAGGACGCGCTCATTTCGTCCATTCAAGTCCGTAGAGCTTCAGCTTACTATTGGGCACTTTGGAGGGAGCTTGGAATAGGGCATCCGCGCCAGTAACGGTCTTGGGGAATGCAATGACGTCGCGGATGAACGGAGTATAAGAGAGCATGGCGGTGAGCCTGTCGAGGCCGAGGGCCATGCCGGCATGGGGCGGGCAGCCCATGGCGAAAGCTTCTAGCAGGTGGCCAAACACGCGCTCGGGCTTGTCAATCTTTAGGAGCGACTTGAAGATGTAGCGCTGGAGTTCTGTGTCGTGAACACGGGTCGAACCGCCGCCGACCTCGACGCCATTCACTACCAGGTCGTAGTGCTCGCTGCGGGCATTCAGCGGCGAGGTTTCCAGGAGCTCGTAATCGTCCATCTTGACCATGGTAAAAGGATGGTGATTCGTAACGAGCTTGGTGTTGTCAAATACCGGGTAGCCGTTGGGGTCATAGGTGTCGCCTCCGTCCGGCGTGAACAGCGGGAAGTCCGTCACCCAGACTGAAACAAAGTTCGCGGCCGCGTCGAACGGTTCCCCGCTGGCCGTCGTGCGGATGTTTTCCTGGGGATGCGTGGCGATCAGCGAGTCTCGCAGCCAGCCGAGGGGCGAGGGCATCTCGAATTGCAAATGGGCCCGCGTCGAAAGCGCCACGATATCGCCGTCTTCGAGGCCGAGAGCGTCGACGACTTGGCGCGGTTCGCAGACGTGCGCAAACGTGGAGAGGGTGTCTAGGGCCTCATTTGCGCTGAATGCAAAGTGCGGGAGCCGGCCTGCATAGTCGGAGGCCCGCAGAGAGGACAGGAGCTGTGGGACGTCGCCGGCGTCCTTGGAAGAGAGAAGCTGCTTGCCGTTTTTGATGACGAGCGCCTGGGGAATGCTGAAATCGGGGTGTTCGGTTGCCACAGCCCATTGAGCGAGGTCCTGGATCTCGTACGCGTACCGGAGGTCCGGCTTGTCGGTGCCGTACTTGGCCATAGCCTCTGCGTACGGCATTCGTTTAAGCGGCGCCGAGGCGACTAGAGAACCACGGCTGTCGAGGGTAAACAGCTCCGTACCTGTGGTACCGTGCACTAGCCGAGTGACGAGCGGCTCGACTGCGGCCATGACGTCTTCGGCGCCGGCAAACGCGAGCTCCATGTCGAGCTGTGTGAACTCGGGCTGGCGGTCGGCCCGCAGGTCCTCGTCGCGGAAGCAGCGTGCAATCTGGTAATAGCGCGAGACACCCGACGCCATGAGCATCTGCTTGAACTGTTGCGGGCTCTGCGGAAGCGCGTAGCAGTGGCCCGCGGTGCGCGTCGGTACCAGGAACTCCTTGGCGCCCTCGGGCGTCGACTTGAAGAGCATGGGCGTCTCGACCTCGGTGAAGCCCTGTCCGTCGAGGTGGTCGCGGCATATCCGGTTGACGAGGGCGCGCCGCTTGAGCCTTTGCTGGGCTGCCGGCTCCCGCAGCTGCATGTACCGGTACTGCGGGGGCCAGGACTTGGTGCCGTCGGTAAGCTGCGACGCCAGCACGCTCGCTGGGTTCAGCACCCGCACTTCGTCGAGCACGAGCTCCATTTCGCCGGATCCGCCCTCCTTGGGCTGGACGCGGCCCCGAACGATAACGGGGCTCTCGGTCGGGATCTGGCGGAGCGCCGCCGCCCGGCCATCCTGGCCGACCAACTGGATCAGGCCGCCGTCGGCGTCGCGGAGCCGGCCGAACGCCAGGGTCCTGGACACCTTTTTGGCTTTGCGCGCGATCCAGCCTGTCAGCACGACGCTCGACCCATCGCGGACATTTCGTTCGTTCAGCTCGGCCACGCTCGTGCGGCACGCCGCGAGGGACAGGTCAACTGCTGTTAGGACTGCTCTTTGCTAACGCATCTCTGGAGAGTTGTCCCCATGTACGCTAGTTGGCGGGACTCAGTCGCGCAGCGACTGCTGCGGGGGTCTGGGGCCAGAGCCCCCAGGAGGCAAAACGCCCGGTTCTCTTTCCCGAAGGGGGTGCCCCAAGGCATTACAGCAGCCAGCCGACAATAGGGCGGGCCAAGGGCTCAGGAGTGACATACATTTTGCAGCAATGTCGTTTTTTGGCGGCAATGCGTGCCGATGACATTGTGGTGTAGTCGTGAATGGGCGAGAGCCGTGCCGGAACTTGGTCGTCGTTAGAACGGTGAAACACAGCGGAGCTAGAAAGGACGCACCGGCAACCGCGCGCGCGACCCGCGGCGCAACCGCCCTCATTCGTGTGAACGGTGCGACGCCCGGCCAGAGCCTCGGGCTGGAAAATGCGGATCGCCATGCAGGGACAATGCATACTAACGCGCAGTGACCACAGCTGACAGTGGCAACGCAGAGGCCGAAAAGTGGCGTTACCCGGACATTTAGTAGCACCTCGCTCAACGCAGCTCGGGCGGGCTCCACACGAAAGCACACAAGCCGGCAGTTCGCCACTCTACGTTTCTACAATGAATATGGATCACTTGCAGCGGCTGCTGGGCCAGTCAGGAGGCATGGGCGGAACCCCCGTCTCCGTAAGTGTGGAATCGCTCGGCGATGACCGCCCCAATGCAAAGAAAATCTAACGTCAGGACGGACCCGTGGTCGACAACTCTGAAACCGTTTATATATCGTCGCTCGCGCTCCTCAAAATGCTCAAGCACGGCAGGGCAGGCGTTCCGATGGAAGTGGTACGTATATTTCGGGGCATTGCCCGCAGGGCCGAAGCTGTCGCAGGACTAACGCAAGATGGGTCTCATGCTCGGCGACTTCGTCGACGACTACACCGTCCACGTCATTGACGTGTTTGCCATGCCACAGAGCGGCACAGGCGTGAGCGTCGAGGCCGTCGACGACGTGTTCCAGACGCGCATGATGGAAATGCTGCGGCAGACGGGCCGCAACCAGATGGTGGTGGGATGGTACCACTCGCACCCTGGCTTCGGGTGCTGGCTGTCGTCGGTGGATATCAACACGCAGCAGTCGTTCCAGCAACTGAACCAGCGGGCGGTGGCGGTTGTCGTGGACCCGATCCAGTCGGTCAAGGGCAAGGTGGTGATTGACGCGTTCCGGCTCATCAACCCGACGTCTCTGATGATGGGCCAGGAGCCGCGGCAGACAACGTCGAACCTGGGCCACCTCAACAAGCCGTCGATCCAGGCGCTCATCCACGGCCTTAACCGCCACTACTACTCGATCAACATCAACTATAAGAAGACGCCGCTCGAGGAGCAGATGCTGCTGAACCTGCACAAGACCGACTGGGCGTCGGGCCTGCAGATCAAGGACTACGCGGTGCAAGACCACGACAACAAGGAGGCGGTCGACCGCATGGTCAAGCTGGCCGAGCAGTACACGTCGCGCGTCAAGGAGGAGAAGGAGCTGACCGAGGACCAGCTCAAGACGCGGTACGTCGGCAAGCAGGACCCCAAGAAGCATTTGGAGGAGACCGTGAACCAGCGCCTCGAGGAGAACATTGTATCGCTGCTTGCGGGCAACATCGATAAGGTCTCATTCCGATAGTTATGTAACGATTCATGACTGATAGAGCATTGTATTTTGTAGGGTCTTTGGTGTGCTGGTGTTGCCAAGCGGCCGACAGACAACCGCCTTCGAACCGCCCTTCTTTCAACCGCGAAGTAGTTGGCTGCGGCGGTCTGGAACCGCAATTACACCGTGTTGTACATGTCATCGCTCATTAATCATTAAGTCTAAGGATACTGTACAGAGTCGTGGTGCTACTCGGTGTTGGCTCGCTCCCAGATCACAATGGTACCGTCAGCCGAGCACGAGACGAGGTCGTTGGAGGGCGACACGTCGACGGCAAACACGGGGCCCGAGTGGTGCGACAGCGTGGCGACGCGCGCCTTGGACTGCACGTCCCACACGGCGACGTCGCTGTCGGGCACGCCCTGCACGATGTACGTAGCGGGCCCGTCAACCAGGAACGCTGGCTCGGAACAGTACTTGTTTTCGCGGGCGTCGTCGATGTTGTAGGTGCGGGCGACGGCGCCCTTGAGGTAGTCCCACAGGCGGAGCGTGCCGTCCATGGACGACGCCAGCAGGTACCGGCCGTTGGGCGAGAAGCGGACGCACGTGAGCGGCGACTTTTGCTGCGACACAAGCGTCTTGAGGCAGTGGCCTGACGAAGTGTCCCACAGCCGCAGCAGGCCGTCGTGGGACGCCGACACCAGCAGCGTGCCGTCGCGCGAAAAGTGCACTGCAGAGATGGGATCCGAGTGCGCCGCCAGCGTTCGCAGACAGCGGCCCTGCTTGACGTCCCACACGCGCACGTTCTCGTCGGCCGACCCCGACGCCACGAGGTTGCCCTTGTAATTGAAGTCCAGGCTCGTGGCGCAGTGCGTATGGCCGCGCAGCGTCCGCAGCAGCTTTCCGGTCTCCGCGTTCCATATGTGCACCGACTTGTCATCGGAGACGGACCCCACGAGCTTTGAGTCGCGAGCCCACGTGACTTGCGACACCCCAAGCAAATGCCCCTCGAGGGTGTCGAGCAGCTTCCCGGTTGCGTAGTCCCATATCCGGACGGTTCTGTCGTCGGCTGTTGTTAGATCTGTTTCTGGTTTTTGTTCTTTCCCTGGGGGCTCTGGCCCCCAGACCCCCGTAGCAGCTGCTTCGCAGCTGGAACCGTGCTTCAATCGCCGGGGCCCGCCAAATTCAGATGGGGACAGATTCCCCCCAGGAAAAAAGAGCCCGGAGAAACGGACATCAGGACACGTACAGGAAGAGGCGATCAAGCGGCCGTCGGGTGAAACTTTGGCTGACGTGACGGGACCGCGATGACCGCGGAGGACGCGCGCTGGCCTGAATGCAATGGCCCTGGGGCTTCCGTTTAGCCGTATTTTCTTGTCGACGTGCTCCTCTGTGTGTGCGGGATACTGTGCATCCGCCTCGTGTGTGTCGACCTCCATCTTTTGCAGGGCCCGACACGGTAGTAGCTCTGCGAGTATGGGTATGCGTTGAAGTAGAGGATGGCACGTGCGGCTGAACATACAGCTAATCAATGGTGACAGGAACTGATTACCGGCTCTCGGTATCGTCCCAGTGGCAATCACGGCCGGCCTCAGACTTCTGACAGCCACTAGACGCTACTATAGAACGAAAAATGGTACGGTAGGAGGTGCTGCGGCAGTAAATTGCCTCGTGCACTGAGAGACTGAGATATACAGCAACATGTGCTAACTGCAGAGCCTACGATTCACACCTGGCCGCGGAGCGTCCGAGGAGGTGTCGCACGTCGACACCAAGTCTGTGAGCGCGGGTGGCCTGCGAGACGTTTTGAGCGAGGGCCCGCGGTCGAGCGCCTCGGCTCACAACAACCGCCACCCGCTAGAGGCGCGTCTTCGCCAGTGGGATGACGTCGAGATGGACTTTAAGCTCGAGTCGTACCGACGGCTGTACGGTGCTGGCGAGCCGATTCGCCGGGCCATGGAGCTTGAGATTGTGACCAAGAGCCAGGCGCTCCCGCAGACCCTGTCTGACGGGCCCAATGTGCACCTGGATATTCTGAAGAACCGCGATGCCGCCGTCGAGTGGGAGGATGTGTTTACGGATGCGCCGTCATACGATTCCTCGTTCCACGCAGCCATGGAGCGCAAGATGGGTATTTAGCGGACGCGGTGCATGTGTTGAGCATTGTTGAAGCATTTGTTCGAGCCAATCGCCAGTAACAGATGCAAATGCCATAGTGTATATTCATGAATACAATTACGAATGTCAGAAGGCGGCAAAATGCAATGCTGTATGCTCGAGCATACAATTGGCGTCGTTAATCGTTTCTGTCGTTTAGAGATTTCCCGAGCATGGGCGTTTCAACTGCGAAGCAGTTGCCACGGGGGTCTGGGGGCAGAGCCCCCAGGAAAAAAAGCGTCACAGCACAGCCCGTTATGCCGTTTCCGATCCTCCGACGGGGTCTGGGGCCAGAGCCCCTAGGAGAAAAAAAACCTTACAGGACCCCATCGGGACCTAACGCCTGCGCCATATCTGGATGTACGACTCTGCGAGAAAGAGGAGCTCCTCGCGGACGCGCTCGACGCGGAGGTCCTCGATCTGGAACCACGCGTCGCGGGCGCTGTCCTTGACCTGGACCTTCCAGCGGGGTGCGGCGGTCTCGTCGTTCCAGTCATACGCGATGTTGGCGGCGAGGTCGTATGTGTGGGGCCCGTCCGCATCTGTGTAGGGGCTCATGTCGAGGCCCCTGGGCTGGAGCCGGACCACGGTCGGGTTGCGCTCTGTGGCGCCGCCGACGGCCGACTTGGTGAGCCGCCGGATGTGCAGGATCAGGTACTCGGGCAGGCGCACGACGCGGTACCGCTTCCGGTGGCCCACGAGCTCTTGCGTGGTGGTACCGTTGTACTTTTTCAGGAGCTGCGTGAGCGCGACCTCGGGGATCTCGTCGGCGTCGAGGGCGTTTTTGAAGAGTGGAGCCGGCGGCAGGTCGAGCGCGAGCGCCAGAAACGGCATCGTCTGGGTGTCGACGTGCGTCTCGGCCTCGAACCGCAGGCGGTCGCCTGGGACCGCATGCGAGGTGATTTTCTGCGACTCGACGCGCAGGCGGCCCTGGAACGTAGCGAAGACGATGGACCTGGCTGGGGGCTTGGCGGCGCTGGGCTTGGCGCCCAGTTCGCTGTGCAGAGTATTGAGCAGCCACGTCAGAAACGCAAACGGGTCGGCCTGGGCGATGGGCGTAAAGCGCTTTTTCGATGCCAGCGCCACGTGCTGCATCAGCTCGTGCGGCGAGACGTGCGCTTTGAACAGCCGGGCGCTCCACAGCTTGCGCACCAGCAGCCCCAGGCGGCGGGCGAGCTCAGAACCGCGCAGCCCGCCGGGGCCAGCGCTCAGAAAGTGGTCTCGCAGCGGCTGGACGTGCGCCAGCGCCTGGATCACCGCGTTGGCGTAGTCGTTGTGCTGGAGGCCGTTGAGGCCCACAAATCCCGGAAAGTACCGCTTGTGGTAGAGGTCGCTGGCCTCGCGCGCCACGGAATCGAGCTCGGCCACTTGCTCGGCGGTGTATACAGGCTCGACCGCGTACTTGATGTCGTCCAGCGTGTGCGATTTGGCTTCGTAGCCCTCGGGCAGCACGTAAACCTTGAGAGTGGCCATGTTGATGAATACATGGTGGTCAACGTCGACGCTGTGCAGGTACGCGTGCGACGTGGGGCCGCGGCCCTGGAAGTACTTGCCGCAGACCAGGCACGCATAGACGTTATTGCTGGCGAGCGACACGGAGCAGAGCTTTTCAAAGTCAAAGTCGAGCTGCTTTCGGTCAACGGTATCTAGGTAGAGGTCGGCGGGGCTGTCGGCATTTGCGTCGGTGTGCGTGCGTTTTTGGGTCCCATTCTGGGGTGGTCTCTGTGTTTCTGTCGGTGCCATTGTCTGGCGTCTTGAGACTGAACACGTTCGGTTCAGGAACTTGGCTGGCGACGGCCTTCAGGCTCGTAACTGGGGTATGTGCCCTAGGTGGATCCAATAAGGTCAAGGCGCATCGAGCTGCCATTGAAGCCGTAAAAGGTGCTGGGTATGTATCAATTGGAGAAGGCAAGAACCACGCGGGAATGCAGGCAAATTGACACTTTCCCTGGTAGGTAGGGGAACAGTGACAAACAGCAGGCGGATCGACAAGCAGTGCCGTCGAGAAAGACAACCTACCTGTCTGATAAAGAAAGATTCCCACGGCCAGTCCAGCTGCCACTGCTGTTGTACAGCAATTGACCGCGCCCCGTCTGCTCGCTTCGTTGAGACACTGCTGAACGCGCGACGAGACCGGTTCTTGTACGTGCATAATGCGCACGCACAAGCCTGGTTATATTAATACATGCAAAACCCCAGCCCCTCGTTGTTACCCTGGGAGCGAGGCTTCTCCGTATGAAAAAATCTGAGAAGCTGCGAGTGGAGGCCACCAGAACACCAAGGAAAAAGCAGGTGCCATTCTGTGCAAACGACGCTGCCTACTGCATTCTAGAACGCCTTGAACGCGATGTATAAGTCCAACCCGCGCAGTACTGCTTCGCCCGCGGCCGAATGGTGAGTTTTTGAGGTTTTGGCGGGCACTGCCAGGCTCGCTTCTTTCTGGGGCTCTTGGGCCCTTGCGCTCGCTGAAATGTTCAGATGGGTTGATATTCGGTCCAGCGGGAAGTTTACTGGCGAATTTTGCCAAATGGACGTCTGGAATGGCTTGTGGCTCGGCGCAGTCCAAGGCACGCCCTGGCGATCTGCCCTGGTCGGGCCTGATCTGGACCGCCAGGTCTGTGCACTGATCTGATGACGGGGCGCCCCGTGTAGAACGCGGTCGAGGGCCGGATATCATCGTCTGTGCCCGGGATCAAGCAGGATCGGCCTTGATCTACTTCCTGGGGACACCGTCCACAGATCCCCGTAGCACAGCTTCGCAGCTAAGCTCGTCACAGCTAAGCCGGTTGCGATGACAAGACTGACAACAGGCTCCGTATGGAAGCTGCACACAAAAACTCAGAGCCGAAGGCGGCGTGGCCCGCGCAAACTGGTGCACCCAGTACGAGCGAAGAGGGCGTAGTGAGCTTTGCGGCCGCTGCTGCAGGCTCGAAACCTGGAGAGAGCGAAGCTAAGAACGAGACAGAGGGCGAAGACGCCGAGGGACCTGGCGACGGGCCCGTGCAGCCGCTCGCACGCAACGAGGGAGGCAGGAAGTATACGGTCGAGGAGATGCTCAAGATCTGGGAAGAGATGCGGGACCGCGGCGCAGTGCAGCCGGGAGCGCCGGGCAAGCACGCGGCCCGCCGCAACGAAATGTTTTACTCTCATAGTCCGAATGTGCCTGTGCAGCTTGACACGCCGCCAAAAGCGAGAGATGAAGACCATGCGTTTGGAAATGGGCATGGACATGGACATGGACATGGACATGGGCCTGGACACGGGCATGGACTCGGTCATGGACACGGACATGGACTCGGTCATGGTCAGGGGCACGGTCAGGGACACGGTCAGGGACACGCGCACGGGCATGGACATGGTTCGTTTGGCCAGATTCCGAGCCAGGTTCCCGGTCAGATTCCAGGCCAACTGGCGGGCCAGCTACCGGGCCAACTTCCAGGCCATCCCGGACAACTGCCGGGCCAAGCGGGCTTTGGGCTGTCGTTCGACGGACTCAACGGGACGCCGCTACGGGGCGGCCCGGGCGTTGCGAGCCCGTCGCCGGTCAAATGGAGCCCGTTTGCGAACCGCGGAACCGTCATCGCGCCGGGCGGGCCCGGCGACCTTTTTGGAAGCCCGTCGACCAAGCACGCTCTGCTGGCACAGCATTCGCCGCGCGTGGGCAGCCCAGCAGCGACACCACCTCCGCCGCCTCCTGGGCTCGCATCGCCGGCGCTCGGACAGCCGACGGGGACACAACTACTGTCGCCCGAACACGTCCAGTGGGTGTACAAAGACCCCAGTGGCGAGCAGCAGGGCCCGTTTACTGGCCGCATGATGCATCAGTGGCACGTGGGCGACTGGCTCAAGGACGACCTGCTGATCCGGCGCGTCGAGGAGCACGAGTACTACCGGCTGTCTGAGTTTAAGCAGCGGGTCGGCAGTTTTACCGAACCATTTTTGGTCCCGCAGCCGACGCTGAAGGCTGCTGGGCCCCCGGGCGCACCGCATGGCCCGCCGGGGTACTTTGGTAGCGCAGCCGCCGGGCCAGCGTTCGCCCACAGTGCCGGCTGGAGCTCCAGCCCCGGTCCCGGCCCACTGATGGGCACTCCTGTTGCTGGCGGCAGCGCCTGGGCGGCCGCGCCCAAGCCGGTGGCCTCGCCTGCTCTTGGCGGCGACTCTCTGTGGCGCCGCGACGAGCCCGTTGCATCGCCGTTTGCGGCCCATATAGCGGCCAAGACGCCGTCCTCGTCGGCCCCTGGCACGCCGCTGGAGCTGGTTCCTGAAGCTGTTATCCAGAAGCGAGGGGCCGAGCCCGTGCAGCCTGAGCAGGCCAAGGCCCAGACCGAGCCAACCGCCGAGTCTGGGCCAGCCAGGGGCGCGACAGAGCGTTCCGAGCCTGAGCAGCCCCAGCACGCGGCCATGGCCGAATCCAGGGCTGAATCTGAGCAAACCAAGGATGCGGCCGAACAGCCTGCTAAACCCAAGGTCAAGCAGGTCATCAAGAAAAAGAAGAAGAAGGCTCGCAAGCAGCTGGACCTTGCGCTGCTCGAGTCCCCAGCTTCAACGCCCGAGCCGGAGACCGAGAACGAGCCTGCAGCCGAGTCGCCTGCTCCGGAAGCAGACCGTGCCACTCCGCTGGAGCCGTTCCCAGCTGCGCCGCCCGCTCAGACCGACGAGCCGGAGGAGCAGCCGGCTTCTGCTCCTGTGCGCGCCGTCTCGCCGACACCTGCCCCCTGGGCCAAGCCCCGCGAGGCGGAGCCCGAGAAACCCACTGGGCGCCCGCTCTCACTTAAGGAGATCCAGGAAATGGAGCAGGCCGAGCTCGAGAAGAGCCGCAAGCTCACTGAGGAGCAGGCCAAGGAGCAGCTCATGTCCGAGGCTGTGGCAGCGTCTGCCGCCGCTCGCCGTGCTGCTGCCGCTGCCGCCGCCCATCGCAACGGCGCCCTTCCGTCGGGCGCGACGTGGGCAACGGCTGGCTCTCTCGGCGGGGCCCCTAAGACCCTCGCGGAGATCCAGCGCGAAGAGGCCGAAAGGGCCGAGGCCGCGCGTCGCGCTGCGTCTGCGTCTGCCGAGGCTACCCCCGCGCCCGCCAAGCGCTACGCGGACGCCAACCCAAAGGCCGCCGCTGCCGCCGCATCCAGCGTTCCGGGAGTGACCCAGCGCCTCGCGTCGGCCTCTCTCTCGCATTCCCCGCAGCCTACATCCGGCTGGCAGGTCGTCGGCGCCAAGGCCAAGCCAGCGGGTGCTGCCGGCGCCAAGGTTCCGGCCCCTCCGGCAGCCCCCACCGCGCCGGCCGCCTCCCGCCGAGCCGCCACAGCCCCCGTCCGCCCGGCCACGGCCACGGCCACGGCCGCTGCAACTGCGCAGGCAGCCACCTCATCCCTCCCGGCCACCCCGTCCCCCATCGACGAGATGGTCCACTGGTGCTACGGAGCGCTCCAAGGTCTCAACAAGGACGTCAACCCCCGCGAGCTCCTGTCAATCCTCCTTTCGCTCCCGCCCACCGCGGACACAAAGGCCATTATCGCAGACACTATCTACTCGCACTCATCCACCATGGACGGCCAGCGTTTTGCCGACGACTTTCTCAAACGCCGCGCCGCCGCCGAGCGCATTCGCGGCATCCTCTCGTGGACCGAGATCCTCGACCGCCACGCGGCAAACAAGCCCGCCGACGAGTCCTGGGACCCATCGTTCCAGGTCGTTGTCAAGAAGCGCGGCAAGCGTGCGCAGTGATCCCCTTATTTATTATCTGACTCCAATGCATCGTCATTTGACTCCTGTCTCCCGGCTTTCTAGTATCACTTTTCCTGGGGGCTCTGCCCACAGACCCCCGTAGCAGTCGTTTCGCGACTGATTTCGGATCCATTGGATGTACCCTGCTAGCCCGCGGACGAGCTGTCTTGGCCCTACTTTCAAACTCTGTCGCAGGCCAATCCAGCGTATAATCCATTCCAAAGTATAGGCCCACGGGCCCTGCTGTACACCGCTTCAACCGCGAAGCGGTTACTACGGGGGTCTGGGGACAGAGCCCCCAGGAAAAGTTCCAACATTAGCAGAAAGCACAAGTAATAGCCAAAATATATTAGAGCGGGGACTACTACTTAGCGGAAATGGCACCGGCTGCTTCCAGAGCAGCACGGTAGTCGCGGTTGTCGGCAAAGTCATCCAAGCGCTTGCGAATGGCAGCATTCTGGGTGAGCTCGACCGCTGAAGGGATGATAGTCTGGCCCCAGCCTTTGTGGAGACGCTCGGCCTCTTGGACGACCTCGTTGAGCTCGAGCTCGACCAGCTTTTCCGAGGTGGTGAAGCGCGCCCAGATGTCGTCGCCAACCGAGCCACGCTGGTGGAGGGTCGTGAGATTCGGCTTGAGCTCCTTCATGCGCAGCACCTGGCGCACGTCCTCGGCCGCCCACTTGAGGAGGGCCGCCCGCAGCAGGTTGTCCGGCACCTTTTGCTCGCCCGAGGCAGCCGCATTTTTCAGCGACAGGTACAGCTCGCGTGGGTAGTTGTCAGGGTACCACGGCTGTGTGCGGGAGAACTTTTCTGAGTGTTAGCTTGGAGCCATACCGCAGTCCGATTGGGACAAAAACGTACGTATCTTGCGCTGCCGGTACACGCGCGAAAATGCAACGAACGCGCCCAGTACGAGGGCTACGTAGATGATGGGCGTCCATATTGAGATCTTGTCGGCCATTTTGATGGTTGCGGCCCTGTCTCGCGTCACTGGCCACTAATTCAGTCTGGTACACCTGGCACCTGTGTAGACGACGACAAGCCAGGTGTTCTGGTCAAACGCAGGGCGCTGGGGCGTAGACACGTTTAGCGCCGTGCGTGGAAATTTATGCTTACTGATACTGGTGTAGACGGTTAGCGCCGTGCGTCGAAATTTGTGCTTACTGATACTGATCACTGGTGCTGCACCAACGTCCCGCTTAAGACAGCGCGAGCTCGCTTGCCACCGGCATTCGCCATCGCCACTGTACAATGGTAAGTCAATTTGCGTTTTGCGGGCTCTAAACGGTGTGGATTCTGTGCGTCGTAGCGTCCAGGGTGCTGTCTCGCTCGCGCCCTGGACGAGCTGTCCCCTGAACCACTTCGAAGCGGGATCGGTGATCTCGGCCCAGCCGAGTCGATATACCAATCGCGCGTCGCAGCTGGCGGTACCTGGACCGATCGCGCATCGCAGCTGACGCTGTAGAATCCAATCGCGAGGCGATTGCTACGGGGGTAGCGGGGACAGCGGCCCCCGCGAAACGAAGGCGACAACGACCTCGGGCTAACGGCAGATTCTACGATTCCGTTCCAAGGACGGAGCGTTCCGCGTGAACGCGGAGCCGGAGACGAAGCTGAGCGAGGCGCTGCTCGAGCTGCTGTCACAGATCCCGAATGCGAGGCACGACGGGATCCGGGTATCGACACACCCGTCCAAGCCGGGCGAGCCTGCCGAGACGCTGGCGGACAGGACGGTGCAGAGCCTGGGGCTCAAGCACGGCGACCTGCTGTTCGTGACGTACGCCGACAGCGAGGCTGCGGGCGCGGCCGCGGACACACAGACACGACCGAGCAGGAAGACGGCAACGACGGCAACACAGGTGCACAACACCGTCAAACAGCACCCGGTGGACGACGAGCTGGACAGGCTGGACGGCAAGATCAAGCGCCCGCGCGACCCGAAAATGTGCCGGCACGCCGAGGGTGGCATGTGCGAGTACTGCATGCCGCTGGAGCCGTACGACACCGCGTACCAGCAGGAGCACAACATCAAGCACCTGTCGTTCCACGCGTACCTCAAGAAGCTGACGGCCGCGACCAACAATGAGTCGGGCTCGTCGTACATGGCGCCGCTGACAGAGCCCGACTTTGGCGTCAAGGTGCCGTGCCCGACGGGCCACCAGCCGTGGCCCAGGGGCATCTGCTCCAAGTGCCAGCCATCGGCCATCACGCTGCAGCAGCAGTCGTTCCGAATGGTCGACCACGTGGAGTTTGCGAGCTTTGGCATCGTCAACGCGTTTATCGACTCGTGGCGCCAGACGGGCGCCCAGCGCATTGGCTGGCTCTATGGGCGCTACGTGCCGTACGACCAGGTCCCGCTCGGCATTAAGGCGGTGGTCGAGGCGGTGTACGAGCCGCCGCAGGCCGACGCGCACGACGGCGTCGCGCTCACACTGCCGTGGCCCGAGGAGGAGCAGGTCGACCGCGCCGCGGCGTTGTGCGGCCTCGAAAAGGTTGGCGTCATCTTCACGGACCTGGCCGACGCCGGCAAGGGCGATGGGTCCGTCGTGTGCAAGCGCCACGTGGACTCGTACTTTTTGTCGTCGCTCGAGCTTTCGTTTGCCGCCCAGCTCCAGAACCAGCACCCGGCGCCCACCCGTTGGTCGGACTCGGGGCGGTACTCGTCCAAGTTTGTGACGTGCGTCCTGTCCGGCAACACAAAGGGCGAAATCGACATCTCGTGCTACCAGGCGTCGGCGTCGGCAGAGGCCATGTGCCGCGCAGACCTCGTCGAGCCGTCTGTGAACCCGTCGGTCATGCGCGTCAAGGAGCCGTCCGAGACGCGCTATGTGCCCGACGTGTTCTACCGCCGCCTCAACGAGTACAAGCTGGCAGTCCAGGAGAACGCCAAGCCGGCGTTCCCGGTCGAGTACCTGCTCGTGACGCTCACACACGGGTTCCCCGACGAGTCCAAGCCGCTCTTCACCGCCGACCCGGGCGCGTTCCCGATCGAGAACCGCATGCACATTGGCGTGTCCCAGGACATGGCGGCCGTATCGCGCCAGCTCGGCCTCAGGGCCGACAGCACGTCGCTCGACGCCATCTCGGATTTCCATTTGCTGGTGCACATCTTCTCTCTCGGCATCCTCAGCCCCGAGGAGGAGCGGCTCGTCGTCAAGGTCGCCGTCGACCACGACGTCCAGGACGGTTACCGCCTGCTCGAGTCTCCCGGCTGGCAGACGCTCGTCACCATCGTCCGCGAGTCTACATGATCCACTCGACGTTTACGACTACAGGCACGACTTTTCCACGTATCACTAGAATTGCATGTTTTTCTGACCGGTAGTGGTCGTACATGATGGGCTGAGAGTATACATGATGAGAGCGGTTGTGGCACAAGCCAAGACAGCGCCAATGGATGATGCAGTGGTACAGCTTAGGCCACTTGCGGGCGCGGTTGCCTTGCAAGCTGCAGGGACTACAAATGCGGTCCAGCATAGTGTATAGTATAGGGCAGCGGACGTACAGCTCGCGAGTACGATACTTTGCCAGTCAGGGCCCGGCGCTTGCCCCGCAAATGGCAACATCTTGTGAGGGCGATTTCTAGCGAAGACCTGGCCACGATTGCCTAGCCAGCATAGCAACCCAACAACTCGCAGTGGCTTTGCGTCCCGCAACTCCAAGCTGCAACGAAGAGCCACATAATGCGCTGCGGTTGTCGCGGCTCAATGCGGCTGCATGTGACCAACATCAATCCTAACTGCTCTTCTCGAATGTTCTGAAAAATCTTGTATGCTCAGAAATACTTAAGGCGCTGAAATTTTTGGCTGGGCAGAGGCAAAGAGCACAAAAAGGTCGGAAGCTCCGGTTCAGCGTCCCGCTTTTTAGAGCAAAAAAACACAACCAACTCGTCGTTTCTATTTATTCATATTCAGGATGAGTGTCAGCGTTCCGTTCGGAGTTGACTTTGGAAACTTTCACAGCGTGCTCGCCGTCGCACGGAACAGGGGCATTGACATCGTCGTCAATGAGGTCTCGAACCGCGCGACGCCGTCGCTCGTCGGGTTTGGCATGAAGAACCGGTTCCTGGGTGAGTCGGCCAAGTCCAACGAGATGTCCAACCTCAAGAACACTGTCGGCTCGCTCCAGCGCCTGCTGGGCGCCCGCTCGACCGACCCGGCCATCGCCAGCGAGAAGCAGTTTGTCCGGGCTGAGATCACCGACGTCAACGGCGAGGTCGGCGTCAAAGTCCGGTTCGCCGGTGAGCCGAAGGTGTTCTCGTCGACCCAGCTCGCCGCCATGTATCTCAACAAGCTCAAGCAGACCGCCCACCACGAGACAAAGGGCACCATCAACGACGTGTGCATCGCGGTCCCCGCCTGGTACACCGAGCACCAGCGCCGCGCCACCATCGACGCCGCCCACGTTGCCGGCCTCAACGCCGTGCGCGTCGTCAACAACGTCACCGCCGCCGCCGTCGGCTACGGCGTCTTCAAGACCGACCTGCCCGAGGACGTGCCGCGCAAGGTCGCCATTGTCGACGTCGGCCACGCCTCGGTCACGGTCTCGATTTGCGCGTTCAAGAAGGGAGAGCTCAAGGTGCTGGGTACCTCGTGGGACAAGGACTTTGGCGGCCGCAGCATCGACCTCGCCATTGCCAACCACTTTGTCGAGGTCATCAAGGACAAGTACAAGATGGACGTCACCGAGAACGCAAAGGCATTTGCCCGTGTCTTCACTGCCGCGGAGCGCCTCAAGAAGGTCCTGTCGGCCAACTCGGCCGCCCCCTTCAACGTTGAGTCCGTCATGAATGACGTTGACGTCTCGGCCTCGATGACCCGCGAGGAGCTCGAGGAGTACATCAAGCCGCACCTCGAGCGCCTCGACAAGCCAATTGCCGACGCCCTGGCCCAGGCCCGTCTCTCGGCTGCCGACCTCGACGCGGTTGAGGTGCTCGGCGGCACCTCGCGCGTCCCGTGCGTCAAGGAGAAGCTCGCGCAGGCGTTTGGCAAGCCGCTTTCGTTCACCATGAACCAGGACGAGGCCGTTGCCCGCGGTGCCGCTTTCATCTGCGCCATGCACTCGCCCACCGTCCGCGTGCGCCCCTTCAAGTTTGAGGACATCAACCAGTACTCGGTGACCTTCTCGTGGGACAAGGTCGAGGGTGAGGACGTGTCTGAGCTCGAGGTCTTCACCCGCGGCAGCGCGTACCCCAACACCAAGGTCATCACGCTGTTCCGCAGCGAGGACTTTGCCCTCGAGGCCCGCTACTCGGACGCAAAGCAGCTGCCGGCCGGCACCGACGCGTGGCTCGGCCGCTGGGCCGTCAAGGGCGTCAAGCCGTCGGCGTCCGGCGAGCCTGTCGCCGTCAAGCTCAAGCTCCGCCAGGACCCCAGCGGTCTCTACACCGTCGACAGCGCCTACACCGCCGAGGAGATCGAGGTCGAGGAGCCCGTCGAGTCGTCGTCGGCCTCGGCTACTCCCGCCGCTACCCCCGCGCCCGAGACCGCCGAGGGCGCCGAGCAGCCCGAGACCCGCATCGTCAAGAAGTGGGTCAAGCGCGACGTCCTCAACATTGTCCACAGCTACAGCGGCATCGACGAGATGTCGCGCGGTAACCTCCTTGAGCTCGAGGGCCAGATGGCCGCCGAGGACAAGCTCGTCGCCGAGACCGAGGACCGCAAGAACGCCCTTGAGGAGTACATCTACGAGATCCGCGGCAAGGTCGACGACCAGTACGCCGAGTTTGCGTCTGACGACGAGAAGGCCAAGGTGCGCGCCCTCGCTGATGCCGCCGAGGAGTGGCTCTACGGCGACGGTGAGGATGCCACCAAGGCTCAGTACATTGCCAAGTACGAGGAGCTTGCCTCCATTGGCAACCTGATCCGCGGCCGCTACCTCGCAAAGATCGAGGAGGAGAAGCAGGCCAAGCTCGCTGCCCAGGAGGCCGAGAAGATGCGCGTCATGGCCGAGAAGATGGCCGCCGAAAAGGCCCAGCGCGAGGCCGCCGCCGCCGCTTCGGCCGCCTCCAAGGCCGAGGAGGCTGCTGCCGAGGATGTCGAGGTCCCCGATGCCCCGCAGCAGTAAATGTAACCAGCATTTCGTCCTATTTCCCACGTCCTTTGTATAGATCTTTTTAATGGATGCCACAGAATGGCAATGCTTTTTGTTTCGTAATTGAGCGGCTGTGCTTCGCGCTTTTTACCCCGGTGCTCTGGGCTCAGAGCGCCCCGGTAACTGCTTCCCAAGTTAAAACTCTAGCGGACAGTTGTTGCAAGGCTGAACTTACTGGTCCTCGTGGATTGTGTCAAATGCGAGGCAACTGGTGCTACGGGAATACCAGGGATCAGATCCCCTGTAGCAAAGCGAAAATCAGTGCGCAACCACGCGAATACCCTAGTTGGTCGTCTCTCAGTACGCGCTAAACGCGCGTCGAGCGCCTCGCAACATTGCTTGTAACATTTTGGCATATAATATGACGTCACAGACCGCCGGGCGACCAGCAACAACTATGGCGACACCAGGCATCGGGCACCCTCTAAGGGGACCCAGTTCCTCATTAGCAACGGCTTAGGGTTGCCCTGACAGGTTATGGTCTGAATGCTCGCCTGTGAACTATGCAGCAGTTGTTTTTGCGGTCCGCAAGCGTAACGTTCGCCCTGCTCATAACGCGATCCATGAAACGGATGCGGGACTCTTGTGGCCCGACACCACTAGTGGTATGAAACGGGTCACCTTTCCAGGATTCTGCCACCACATCCCTGTAGTAGTAGCCCGCTTATGCGACCGCGACTGGAGACCAAGTGCGAAGCATTTGCGGCAGAGGTCATTGCGGCAGGGGTCCCCAAGGCAACAAGACCACAGTAAAACCTGCTAACCCCGGTGCGGGACAAGCGCGCACTCCGTTGCAGCACCAGTGTAGTGCCCCGAGCGCACCTGCATCATGCAACGTCATGCAAGCGGCTGTCGGCGGTGAGGAACGGCACGCACGGCACTCGGACGCCGTTCTAAACTAAAAGACCCCTTCAACCAGTGCCAACGCTTTATCGGAGATTTAGAAATGACGGTAGACAAGTATCCCGCCAAGGAGCACGCTAAGCGTACAGCTGCGAATTTGAAGGTGATCGGTGAGCAGAAAGGCGAGAGCGCCGGGCTTTGGACCGACTCGCTGCTGTATGTTCCTGGCACAAAGAGCCAGCTGTGGCCATACAGCGACCAGAACGTCACGTTTCGCCAGAGCCGCTACTTCAACTACCTCACGGGCGCATTTGATCTGCCGGACTGCCATGTCACATATGACGTCAAGACCGACAAGCTCACGCTGTGGCTGCCTCCTGTCGATGAGGACGATGTGATGTGGTCGGGCCTGCCGATCTTGCCCAAGCAAGCGGCTGCCAAGTATGATGTCGACGAAGTCAGACATTCGACCGAGCTGCAGGCTGTACTCGACGGATTTCGCGGCCAGGGCGGCGTCGTGGGCATCGAGCCGAGCGACGAGTTTAAGGTCGTCAAGGCATCGCCTGTCTTCCTCGAGGCCCTTGACGAGACGCGACTCATCAAGGACGAGTACGAGCTGGCGCTCATGCGCCGCGCGGCCCACATCTCGGACAACTGCCACCGGGCAGCCATGAGCGCGCGCCCGATCGAGAACAACGAGGGCCACATCCACGCAGAGTTTGTATACCACGCGATGCGCCAGGGATCCAAGTTCCAGGCATACGACCCCATTTGCTGCTCCGGAACCGACTGCGGCATTTTACACTACAACCGCAATGACCAGCCGCTGGACGGCAAGCAGCTCGTGCTCATCGACGCCGGCGCCGAGTGGCAGAACTATGCGAGCGATGTGACTCGCACCTGGCCGCTCAGCGGCGAATGGACCACCGAGGCGCGCCACATTTACGAGCTCGTCGACCGCATGCAGACTGAGGCCATGGAGCGCGTCAAGCCCGGCGTCCAGTGGGAGGATCTGCACATTCTGACGCACCGCATCCTCGTCGAGCGCTTCCTTGAGCTCGGCATCTTCCATAACGGCACGGCCGACGAAATCATGGAGGCGCGCCTCTCCACCGGCTTCTACCCACATGGCCTCGGTCACACATTGGGCATGGACACACACGACACCGCCGGCCGCGCGAACTACGAGGATCCGGACCCGATGCTGCGATACCTACGCATTCGCCGCAAGCTCGAGAAGAACATGGTCGTGACGGTCGAGCCTGGCTGCTACTTTAACGAGTTCCTGCTCAAGCCGCTCTTTGACGACCCCAAGCGTGCAAAGTACATCAACCGTGAGGTACTCGACCGCTACATGCCAGTCGGCGGCGTCCGCATCGAGGATGACGTCCTTGTCACAGCCGAAGGCTTTGAGAACTTCACCAAGATCACCAAGAACGCCGACGAAGTCGCCTCCATCGTTCGCGAGGGTCTCGCCAAGGGCCGCGATGGATTCCACGTCGTCGTCTAACCTTTGTACATCTATTAATCAAAGTCTGTTACTGTCGCCTTTATGCTGTTTCCGCTGTTCTGTGCCCTTACCGGGACCCCCTGCCCTCAGCCCTCCATGGTAATCGCTTCGCATGTAATAGGTGCCACATCTAAGGATCGTAAAACATTAATAGTCATACCTGTGCAATACCCGGTCGACCGCTAAGGTTTCTGGGATCACGCGCTCCAGCGCAAAAAGCGGTGAAATCCTTGTCCATTCAAATGCTCAACCTCTATGTAGATTCTTAGTGAAATGCATGCTTAAGGGTCCCTGGAATTGGTGTCTGGTACTGAGTCTCCAAAAAAAGAAAAATGGCACTAGAAATCGTCGCCGTGGCGCGCGTGGGCAGCTAGGAGCGCATCGTCGATAGAATCAAAAAAAGCATGCCCGTGCGAATGGTCCATGACAAGTGCATTGATGCCGGATGACACAAAAAGCTCCCTGACAGGGCGCTTCACCGGCATACGCGTAAAGTATACGTCAAGACCACGGTTGAGATAGTCACTGACAATCTCATATAGGACCTGAATGGCAGCTGCGTCGACCTCGGTCATGCCGCGCAAATCAAACACCACAGTGTGGAGCTCCTGCGAACTGGTGCGACGAGGCTGTGAAGGGTGCACCTTCATGGACTTGTAGTACTCGAGGCGGCGAAGCCGATTGCGCAAGTCGCCCGTATTTGCAAAGATAAGAGGCTCGGGAATCTTGACCACCAGGCACCCGTGTAGCGTGTCAAGAGTGTCCGGCGGGAAGTTGTCGACGTTGCGGTACATTGTGGTGCCTGGTACGCGGCCCAGGATCTGGATGCGCGGATGCGTGGCATGGCTGATGACGCGGACGAGCGAGAAGCCAACGCCAACGGCGATTCCAGTCTGCACGGACCAGAAAAAAGTCGATGTAAAGGTGAGGGCAAGCGTGAGCAGCTCGTACCAGCCTTTGGTGCGCCAGTAGAACTTTACATCAGCCGGCGCTTCCTCGATTAGAGAGATACCGACGGCAGTGATGACGGCAGACAGCACGCACTTCGGCAAGTGGTAAAATAGCGGCAACGCGTATGCAATGGCGAGGACTGTGATTGCCGACAGCATTACAGACGACATTTGGGTCTGGGCGCCAGACAGCGCGTTGATCTTTGACCTTGCATAGCCTCCAAATGATGGGAGGGCACGGACGAGTGATCCGGCGAGGTTCGCAGTGCCAAGTGCCACGAGCTCACGATTCGTCGACACATTGACGTCGAATTTGGACCCGAGCGCACGGGCTGCAATCGTCGACTCGAAAAAGCCGAGAAGGGCTGCAAAGAACGAGGCGCTGAAGTTTTGCTGGAAGTCGTGCCAGTGACCCTTCTTGACGGGAAACGTGATCTCGAGCTTGCCCGGCTTGATCGTGCCGATAACCTCAAGGCCACGGCCCTTGAAATCCAACCATTTTGACAACACTGTAGAAGCCAAGACCACCAGCAGGATCTCGGGAAAAAAGTGGGCGAACCGGATGCGCTTCTCGAGGCGCCGTTTGGCGAATCGCGCGACCAAAATGAGTGCCAACGCCGTGAACGCGACTTTGGTACTGAGCGGACTGCCTTCGCGGAAGTGTTGACACAGAAACACCACTTTGCCGAACGTCGATGGGTGCGTCCCCGTGACCTTGTGCATATGGTCCTCTAGACCAAGCTCGCTCGGAATTTGGTCAACGGCCATGACGACGCCGACAGCACTAATAAATCCGCGCAGAAGCGCACGCGACAGCACTGCCTCGAGGAAGCCAAACCGCGCGAGGCCACTTAGCAACAAAATAAACCCGCCGCTCGCCGCGAGCACACCGGCCACGTCGCCAGGCGACAACAATCCAGGCTCTGGATGCTTTGGGTGCCGGTATGGCGTGACCGCCTGGCCGACGACCAACGATATGGGGCCCTCAGGTCCTATGATCATCTGGGGAACGGACCCCAGCAGCGAATACACGAACGGCGGCACTACCAGACCGTACAGCCCGCAAATGGTCGGCACGCGTGCGAGCGAGTTAGCATAACTCATAACAATCGGAATCTGATAGCTCGCGAGCGTCATTCCGGCAATGGTATCTCCCAGCAAGTATTCAAGTCGATACTCTTTGATCCACTTGAGCGCCGGCAGGTAATACGACCACCAGGCCCAACTGTCGTCGGCCGACAGATCAGTCTCATGACGGAGCGGGCTCGCGCCGAACGGGAAGCCTTTAGAGGTCTCCTCAGCCCCGAATGAGCTCGTAGGGCTGCCAGGCACCTGTCCGACGCGCGACAGCAGCAGGGCCTTCATGGTGTGGCTCGAGCTCTCGCCCGGGCCCGGCGATGGGTCGCGGAGATCGTCATCGCGTAGACCGTTGACGCTATCCGAGGGCGTTGGAGCACGGGCGGACACCGCATCATAGCGGGGCGAGGCTCTCGATCCGCTCGGCAACCCGCTCGGCGATAGCAGGCGCTGCGTCGAGTCCGACCCACGTCGTTCGCCCATGTCGCGCGCAGGGTCGAAATTGAAGCAGGTTCCCCCTGTGAAGATAAAGCAGCCTAACGTGCACTTAGCTCATGCACACTCGGTTGGTATATGCCAAGACTTTGAGTCTCTATCGCACAGCTTGATCCACTGTGCAGATCCCCTAAGACTTGGCTTTCATCCCCATCTCCTCGGCCTGCATCATAACTGGGTGACTTCAATCACGTGGCTGCTCAGCCGCGCCACTTCACGTCTGTCGCTGTATGCCTTATGTTATCGCGGCCACCGGGAAGACGCGGATTACGCGAACCGTTCCGGAGCATGCACGTCTTTCTGGATGTGGCAGGCCACGGCGGTAAATCCTATCGTTTCCTGCATGGCGATATCGTAGCAAATGTAATTGCTTTCAGACAGTTAATCGGGTATTCGCGGGTTGCGCTATTTCGGGGGGGGGGGACGTCAGTGCGTTTCGTCTCAACACTTGGGCGGGCCGTTGCAGTCCAAATGATGTGAACGTGCAGATAGGTCTCGTCACGTCTCGCCTTGATGGTTGTGCGGCGTCAGTGCCAGACGCCTAAAACTTAGGCAGCCTCGTTGCAGCCCAAATAGTGCTAATGTGCGGATATGCGGTTGCCTCGCGTTTCATTTTGGTGGTTGCCCGACAGCACAGCGTTACCAGGTATGCAACATTGCGACGTAGCCACGAATCATGGAGTTCGCGTTAGCTTAACAGATATGGCACATTGAGACGTAGCCATTAATGGATGGGCGTTCCGACGACGCAGGCGTCGTGCCGATGTTACAGTGTCTTGGGTACTCGTTAAGACCGCGGGGAGGTTAACTCCACGGACAGGGTCCTGTAGCATTCGCTCGAAACGGGATGGACCCGTCGATTATTAGAAATACATCGGTACCAGGCACGACCATAACGCTTACCAATGTGAAGCTTTTGATTTGAATAAACCCTGACGCCCATGAGACCGTTGCTGCACGCCCACCTATTCTAATTACCGATCCTGCATATAAAACGTTCCGCATTGAGAATTTTTCATGCAGATCAGCAGTGGCATCGGAGCCCCGATGGTCGACACAAGGCCAAAACAGAGACCGCTTTTTTGTGCGGAGACGATAAGCTAGAAGTCGCCGTAACTGATAAACCTATGCTGTGACCGTTTGCCCTGTTGAAAATTGTAGCAGTGACGGTCGTATTGTTCTTGCGAACGAGTACGGTGCGGTCGCTCCATCCAAAAGTAGGAACCTGAGACGTTCTATTTAAATCCGCGGTGAAAGAGCCCCTGTCCGTTGTCCGGTACCCGCGGGATTAACGACGGGTGGCCGATCTACACAAGATTGGCATGCATTTGCAACGTCCTACCTGCAGCTCGGAATCCGGTCCGAATGTCCCGCTTACGGAAGCCCCAATCAATATAAAAGTACACCCATACCACCCTCGTCGACCGTCTAAAACACAGAAGCAATCACGAACACAAGCACAACATAACACAACAATGACTGCCGGCCCTCGTATCGCTATCGTCTACTACTCCATGTACGGCCACATCCGCCAGATGGCCCTCAGTGTCCAGAAGGGCATTGAGGCCGCCGGTGGCCGAGCGGATCTCCTCCAGATCGCGGAGACTCTCCCTGCCGAGGTCCTCGAGAAGATGCATGCCCCTCCCAAGTCGGAGGACCCTGTTGTTACCGTTGAGGACCTGACCAAGTACGATGCGTTCGTGTTTGGCATCCCGACCCGATACGGCGCCATGCCCGCCCAGTGGAAGACGTTCTGGGACCAGACCGGCCAGCTGTGGGCCGCCGGTGCTCTCGTTGGCAAGTACTTTTCTGCCTTTGTGTCTACCGCTACTCCCGGCGGTGGCCAGGAGTCGACCATCCTGACGTCGCTGCCCAATTTTGTGCACCACGGAATGGTCTACGTGCCGCTTGGCTTTGTGGTTAAGCCGCAGCAGTACAACCTCGAAGAGGTCCGTGGCGGTTCCGCCTGGGGTGCCGGCACCTTTGCCTCGAGCACCGGTGCCCGTATGCCGACTGAGCTCGAGCTCCAGGTCGCCGTGGGCCAGGGCAAGCATTTTTACTCCATTGTCTCGCGCGTCAACTTCTAAGCTGTCAGTCTGCATATAAAATATCCGAAGCATGTTATTGAGGACGACCTCACGTAGATCATTACTCTCTTTTTCCGGGCCCCTACCCCAAGATATCCGTGGCAGCTGCTTCGCAGCTGAATCCCTGTCCAAATGTCCTTGGTCCAGCTGCTTCCTGACTACTGAGGATTGGCGTAGCGTGAAGTGAAACAAGAAAAGAACAAAAAAATAAGGGGGAAGGGGGCCCGTGGTGTTTGTCCCCACGCATACACAATGAGCAACATGCTGTCTGGCGGTATATACATGAATTTTCGTTATATGATTGGGGCTAGGCCGACTTGACCTTGTTGGTGAGCTCCGGCACGGCCTCAAACAGGTCGGCAACCAGACCGACGTCGGCGACCTGGAAAATGGGGGCCTCTGCATCCTTGTTGATGGCGACAATGGTCTTGGAGTCCTTCATACCGGCAAGGTGCTGGATGGCGCCAGAAATTCCAACGGCGACATAGAGCTCGGGAGCAACGACCTTACCAGTTTGGCCAACCTGCAACGAGTTGTCGGCAAAGCCCGAGTCAACAGCGGCGCGCGAAGCGCCAACAGCAGCGCCAAGGGCATCGGCGAGCGGAAACATGACCTTGTCAAAATTCTCCTTGTCCTTGAGACCGCGGCCGCCGGAAACGACGCGAGCGGCCGAGCCGAGATCAGGGCGTTCGGACTTGACAACCTCCTCGCTAATCCACTTGGACGTGGCGGCCGGGGCAGGGTCCTCGGCATCCTCGATAGCAGCAGCGCTGGATCCCTCTGCAGCAGCGGCAAAGGCGGATGCGCGGACAGTCACCAGCTTGATGGGGTCGTTGGACTTGGTTGTCGCAATGGCATTACCGGCATAGATCGGGCGCTCAAACGTGTCCTCGCTCTCGATCTTGGTCACGTCGGTGACGGGCTGAACGTCGAGGATCGCACCGACGCGGGGCAGAAAGTTCTTGCCATAGGCCGAGGCACCAGTGACGACGTGCGTGAATCCGCCCTTCTTGACATTGGCGGCCACAAGCTCCGCCAGCGGCTCGGGGAGACCGTGGTCGTAAGTGCCATTGGCGGCCACGAGGACCTTTTCAACGCCGTCGAGCTTGGCGACAGACTCGGCGACCGATTTCGCGTCGCTGCCGGCAACGAGTGCCGAAACAGAGCCAAGCTGCTTCGCGGCACCGAGAGCAGATAGAGCAGCCGGGACTGGTGCGCCGTTGGCGTGCTCAACGACCGCGAGCGTCGAGGCCAGACGGTGGACAGCGAAGCCACGCAGGGCCGAACGAATGCCGGACAGACGAGAGCGGGCAAACATTGTGATCTGTAGGGGCAACCGTCTTTCTGTGGTTCTGTGACGATGCAGTCTATTCAAAGGAGAAGAAGAAGACCTGGTGCCCACAAATAACTAGCGTCAGCTGTGTGTGCCTGTTTTCTTGATGGAGTGCGATCCGCCGGTATTCGGCTAGACGTCGGGCACACTCAGAGGGGTTCGTTGCCCAGGGTTAGGGCGTGGATTCCGCTACACTGGTTCGGCAACTGCTCGGCGGTGGTCGGGGCCGGCCGGTCGCTGGCGGCTAAACTGTCAGGGAGCGTCACGTTGCGTCTGTTGTGCTGTGATGCCGAAGAAATACAGCCGCGTCATCAATTATGTTGTCGTTTGCAGCCGCACGGCTAAAGTGGCCTGTTTTCTGCATCGCACCGAGACCAAAGTTTCAGGTCTAAGCTCCTTCCCCCTACCGGCAGCGCCTCCTCCGGATGGTCCCATAGCTACCATGGATAGAATAGAGGCAGGCCTGCTACGGCAGATGGACGTCGAGAGCGCGTCGCTGCCCGAAGAGGTAGGCAGAGGCGAGACGCTGACCACGATGGGGTTTGCACGTGCCGTCGCAGACAATTTCCCCATCCTGTTCGCCCAGGCCCCCGAGCCGCTGATCCGCGCTGCCCAGACGCTGACGCCCCACGAAATCCGCAAGCTCATCGGCAGCTTGGTTGTGGATGTGGCGCGTACGCCGCTCGGCAACGCAGACGCCCCACTTGCCGGTCAGCTTTTTGTGCAACCGCACGTGCAGCAGATTCCCGTTGCTGAGTTGCTTGACAAGCTTGAGACGCGGGAGGGTACAGATGCGTGGTACTTGCAGAGCCAGGACGGGAACCTATTTACGACATTCCGAGCGCTGCTGGATGTAATTCCGCGCGAGATTCCGGATGCGACGGCACTGCTGGGCGAGCCCGAGGCCGTCAACCTGTGGATTGGCGACGACCGCACGACCTCGCGCCTACACAACGGTAAGCTTGCCTGTTTTGGTTACTTTTGGCGGCGCGCAGGCGGTACATTGCCATACTAACTACAGATAACTATGAGAACCTGTTTGTCCAACTGACGGGCCGCAAGGCTATATATCTGATCCCGCCCGGCTGCGCCTACGCTCTTGACGAGCGCTTCCTCGTGCCCGCGACGTACCGGTACGACGCAAACGGCAACGCTTCACTCTGGATCAATGGCACGGACCGCGTGCTGCCGGGCAACCCGAGCCCCGACGAGATCGCCACCGGCCTCTCAGGGCTGACACCGTCTGACCCGCCACGCATTCTCTTTCCCACGGTCGACCCGGCGGACCCAGCGACGCACAATGCAGTATTCCGCGATCACGCCACAGCGTACCGTGTAGAGGTCGGTCCCGGCGAGATGCTCTATATCCCGGCCTTGTGGTACCACCAAGTGGAGATTCTGCCGGGCGATACCTGTATCTCTGTCAACTATTGGTACCGTCCCTCCGCGAACAGCCCGCTGTGGTCGCACTGGGACTATATTCGCTACTCTTCGGCAGTGTTGCGGGGCTACTCTGACCCCTACTACTTTGATTAGTAGAATCATCCAGCCGTAGCCGGTGTTCCGGCCAAAAAGTCTGACGACGTCATGTATTGCATCTAATGTGTTCTATGTAGCTTACTAGCGCTTTTCTTTTTTTTTTTTTTTTCATCGATTCAACTGCGAAGCAGTTGACCCGGAGGTCCCACGGGGCTACCCCGTGTTGACGGTCACATCAGGCTCGACAGAGTGGCTAACGAGGTAGCGCCCGTTGACGGCATCGTTTCCGGCTGCACGGTCCCGGCCTGCGTCCAGTGTCGACACAATGCCAGCGTCGAGGTGTCGTTGGGCGAGCCGGGTGAGAGCTACCTCCTCGCTGACCGTGACCATCCACTTTTCCATTGCGTACTGCGAGATCTGCACCCATGGCTGCTCATCCATGTGCAAGTACAGTCCCTCCATGATCACGATCCGTGCCGCCGGCGGCACTTCGATGCCGTTGTCCACCGGGTCCTTGACGGCGTGGTCAAACGACGGAGCGTAGATCGTCCCCGGCAGTCGGTCGTCGGCCATCGATCCGCTCTCGTGGATTTGCCGAGCGAGGCTCACGACCCCCAGGCTGTCAAACGTGTCATGACGGCCCCGGTGGTAATGCGCGTCCACGGGGTCTTCGAACCTGTCCAGCTGGGCACGCGTCAGGTGGTACCCGTCCATAGGCACCACAGCTGCGAATCCGGGCCCGTGACGGGAGTTGAGCGAGTCTGCGACGCCAGCAGCTAGCGTCGTCTTCCCCGATCCGGGAACGCCTGCAACGGTTATTAGGATGCGGTAGCGCCCGCTCTTGTGTAGGGCGGCCTCTGCCCGAGCTGCCAGCATTTCAGTCTCCTGCTCTCTCGTTCCTGGTGCCTTCATATTGGCGTCGCTTTGCACGCAATCAGATACTTCCGCGATTCTTGACAAATATGGACCTGCGAAATGCTAGTTTCCCGAGAAGGCGGCTCCCCGACACGCTGGTGCACTGGTGACAAGTTGCCAAGTACCTGTGGGGGAGGGTTTCAGCGTACATCTCGTTCAGCCTTGCGTCAGATAAGCCGTGCCCGTCTTCCAGGTCACGGCATTGTGCTGGTCGTGTTTGAAGGTTCCGGGTCTGCCTGAAACAGGAAACGAGATACTCTTTTCCCTGTTGTACGTATTCGGTATGTTCTTGCGCCCTTACAGTTCCAAGGCACATAGTAAGACGCCGCACTACCTCCATGTTCGGTGCACAGGGGTGAAGCGATGTTCGGTATACAGGGGTGAATCGACATCCGTATAGCAACCGCCCGTATCCTATGGCGCACGACGAAATCATTTGCCGCGAGAGCCCTACAACACCTGCTACGACGCGCCACGCACAGTAACAACACGACAGATGCAACTCGCAACGCAACAACCATGACGCCGTGGACGTCTGAACTAACTAGCGACATGTGTTGCGGCATTTGCTGCGACTCCCCACCACGCAGTGCTGGCGTGGACCGAGCATCCGAACAACTTCAACATCCTCACTGATATAACTCCAAGCTAGCGGCTAACTTGCTGGTTCTAGCACTACATTACTAGAATCCCGGCGATTCGTAACAGCGGGACCCAACTCGAACCTCCATATCAATGCGACAAGAGTCCCGTCAACGTACAGACACTCTGACGATGGACCCATATTGTGGGAGAACCAAGCACTCAGCACGTCTGCAGCGCTAAACGGCCGCTAGATCTAGGACCCGCGTAGGCTGGTGCGGCGTTGCGACTTCCACATGCGTCAGTGCGTAAACCAACGCGTCAGGGTAAGACCGCCGGAATCCGATGAACAGGGCCTTACAAATACGGAAGCCGAGGAGCATTCTAGGCCCTGCCATCATCAACGAATCCAGCAACCGTCTAGATCCACGCTACTGACCGAACAATGGCTTCCAACCCGATTGGCGACTGCTGCGCCCGCGGCTTCCAGCACTGTAAGTAGCTTTTGCGACTGCTTGATGCGACTTGCGCTGAACTGGGCCTTGGCACAAATGTTTGCGGTGCTGATGCGGGCAAACACGGTGGACTCACAATTGCGTGCCAGCCTCTTTCAAAAAGCCCCATCCGGTACACGACAAGCAGGAACACCGAGAAAAACCACTTTTCCAACGCTGGCTTCCAAGCACCATAGCGCAACAACAATTCTAACGCCAGCTGGCACCCCTGTCGGCAAGATCACCACCTTTGGCGGTGTCGAGTCCTACATCACCGGCGAGGAGAAGAACAAGGACAAGGTCTTCCTCTTCCTCACCGACGTGATTGGCCACAAATTTGTCAATGCCCAGCTCCTGGCTGACCAGTACGCTGCTGCCGGTTACTACGTCATCATGCCTGATCTTTTCAACGGCGACCCCGTTCCCCTGAACCCGCCAGCCGGCTTTGACCTCCTCAATGGCTGGTTCCCTAGCCACGTCCCCGAGATCACCCGTCCGATCGTTGACAAGGTCGTTGCGGGTATTAAGGAGCTCAAGCCCAAGTACGTGGTCGCCAACGGCTACTGCTTCGGTGCCAAGTACGCTACGCAGCTCCTCGGTGACGGCGCTGTCCACGCTGCTGCCATCTACCACCCGTCCTTCGTCACCATCGAGGAGATCAAGGCCATCAAGGGCCCGCTTTACATCGCTGCTGCCGAGACCGACACTATCTACACCGAGGATCTTCGTCATCAGACCGAGGCCACCCTCCGCGATGAGAAGAAGACCTACTTCACCACCTTTGCCTCGGGTGTGGAGCACGGCTTCGCTGTCCGCGGCGATCCGTCGAACCCGGCCGCCAAGTGGGCCAAGGAGCAGGCCTTCTACACCACTCTCCAGTGGTTCGGTTACCACGAGAAGACCCACGCTAGCAAGATCTAAATTATATAGCTGAGTCTATATGGAAATGAATCTATCGGTAGCCAGTATTAGCTTTTAACAAACCGAAATGTGTTCTCTTCACGTCTTTGGCGTTCCTGTGCCCGGCCACGACGCCTATTAGTACCACTGCACAAACGTCTCTGCATCAACTACGTCATTCTGCCATACTTCGGTCCTCCTAGTCTACGATCTCTTTTATTACATTCGAATTGGAATACAATTAACTCTATCGCACGAATACTTTTAGTCCGTCTAACAACCGAACAAGATCAGAGACTCAATCAAGGAACTTACAACTCGTCATCCGACGACACGTAAGCATCACCAAGCTCCTTCTTCTTCTTCATGCGCTCCTTCTTCTTCTTACGGAGCTCGGCAGCAGAGAGCTTCTTAGCCTTCTTCTTGGTCTCAATCTTGTTACCAAGGGCATCGAACTTCTCCTCCTCGTCGTCCTCCTTCTGGTCAAGACGAGGACCAGTACCCTGGCCAGAGACCCAGTTGTGGCCCGAAGGAGTCATCTGACCGTCAAGGACGGCCCAGACCTCCTCGGTAAGGTCCTTGGTGAACTCAGCCGAGTGGGTAATGAGCACGACACCACCCTCGAACTTCTTGATAGCCTTGGAGAGGGCACCAAGCGAGTCACGATCCAGATAGTTGGTCGGCTCGTCAAGGACGATGATGTGCGGGCGCTGCCAGGTGCAGGCGGCAAGGACAAGCTTGACCTTCTGACCACCCGAGAGACCGCGGATACGCGAGTGGGTGACAAGCTCGGCGTCAAGACCAAGGAGGGCGCAGTGCGACTCAATCTCCTTACGGGTCAGAGGACGGAACTGACCAGAGGCAAGGGCCTCCTTCATGTCGACCTCAGCAACAAGCTTCGAGTGCGACTCCATAAGCTCGTTACGGGGGATCCACGCGTTGTCGATCGACGACATGGGGATCCAGCGCTCGCTCTTCATGCCAAGGTTCTCGCCAAGGAGGAACGAACACTCGTACTCGTAAGTGTTCTTGAACTTACGACGAGCGTGGACGCCAGCGACACGGCGCGAGGTGCCTTCGATCTTGTAGATCTTGTTCATGGCCGCCTCGTCCGAGTCGGTGATCTGACGGCTGGCACGGTCCATGGTCTCACGGTCCTCACCAGTCTGGAAACGCCACTGGATGTACTCCGACGGGGTCTTGTCGAGGTGGTTATCAATGTGGGCAAACGCGTGCTGCTTGACGTAGGCAATACGGCAGTTCTCGTGGGTGTAGACCTCACCAGTGGTGGGGAGAAGCTCACCAGTCAGGACGTTGATAAGAGTCGACTTACCAGCACCGTTGGGACCAATGACGGCAATACGCGACGAGAGCGACACCTGGAAGTTGATGTCACGGATCTGCGGCTTGGTGGTGCCCGGGTACTGGAACGACATGTTCGAGACCTTGACAATAGCCTTCTGCTTGGTCTTGACACCCTCGAGGAAACCGGGCTCGGGGAAGCTGAAGTCAACCTCAGAGGCTCCGAGCTCGTAGTAGGAGCGAGCGGCCGGGACCTTCTTGACAAACTCCGAAAGGTTACCCTTGTACTTGCGGAGCTTGAAGCGCTCGTAGTGGATCATGAACTCACAGACCTTATCAAGGAAACCCGAGTCGTGCGAGACAATGATCGAGGTGATACCGCAGGTCTGCAGGTAGTTGACGAGCCAAGCAACGTTGACAGTGTCAAGATGGTTAGTCGGCTCATCGAGCAGGAGAATGTCGGCCTTGCGGAGCACAGCAGTGGCAAGGGCGAGCTTCATCTTCCAACCACCCGAAAGCGAGGTGATGGGCATGCGGGTCATCTCGTCGGTGAAGCCGAACTCAATGAGCTGCGAACGGACCTTCTCGGCGTCGCCAACCTCCTTCTCGCCGGCGGTGGCAATGACGTACTCGACGACGTTGGTCTCGGTGTGGGCACCGTCAATGTCGTGCTCGACGTAGACAGTCTTGGTCTCCTCAGGCGACGGGAAGCCCTCGACCTGGCCGTTGGCAATGGCGCGCATCAGCGTCGACTTACCGGCACCGTTGGGACCGACGAGACCGTAACGACGGGCACGCTTGAGGCGGAGCTGGGTGCGGTTGAGCAGAATCTTGGCACCGTAAGCGAGCGAGAACTCACAGTTGCAGAGGTCCTCACCCTCATCGTCCTCCTCATCGAACGAGGGGCCGCCGGGGATGTTGGCGACCGACTTGAGGCACAGGTTGTGGATGAGCTCCTCAGCCTCCTTGGCGTGCAGGAAGACAACGAAGAAGGGGCGGAGCGACTCGTTCCAGTCGGCCTCATCGGTCAGACGCTCGTCAATAAGGTCACCGGCAACGGCAGCGGCGTAGTGCTGGATGACATCGAAGCGCGAGTCGACCTTCTTGTCCTTGAGGAGCTCCTTGATGATGGCAAGGTTGACGGCAACGTCACCGGCGGTCGAGACCTCGGGGATCTTGTCGTCGTCACCAATCTCACCGACGCGCTTGAGGGTGTTGATGGCACGGAGAGTGACGTCACGGGCCTCGGGGTCGGCAATGTTGGAGTAGTTGCTCTTGAGGGCCGGGTAGAGCTTGTCAAGGAAGGGGGCAACGACCTGGGGATCGTCGACAAGCTTACACATGTTGTCGATAATGACGGCGGACTTACGCTTGATGGTGGTGTCACGCTCGGCAAGACCACGCGACAGAAGCGGGACCATGATCGAGAGGGTAGCGGTGGTGACCTCCGAGACGAAGGTGGTGGCACCAAGGAGGTGGACGGTCTCCGGGACACCCTTGGGGTTGGCGATCGAGCCAATGAGCTCGGGAATGAACTTCTCGATATCCTTGTTCTCAATGGTGTCGGTCGACTTGGTCATGGTGGCCGAGGCGGCCTCCTTGACCTCGCGCTTGGTGTCCCACATGGCCTCCGAAAGGACCGGGATGAGCTCGGGCATGCGGAGGGCGATCTGGGCACGGGCGGTGTCGACGAGGATCGAAATGGCCTCGAGGGCAGCAACCTTCTCGGTCCACTTGTTGGTCTCCGAGAGGGCGGCGGTCAGCAGCGGCAGGTAGGCCTTGATGGCACGCGGGGTGACGTTCTTCGAGACGGCCTTGATGGCAATGGCGGCCTTCTCCTGGACCTCCTTGTTCTTGTCGGCGGCGCGCTCGAGAATGTCGCGGGTCAGAGCGACAAGCTGGGGCTCGACCGAGACCGACGGGTCGGCCGCAATGGCGGCAATGGCAGCGAGGGCGTTGACCTGACCGTTGACATCCTTCTTGTTGCCAAGGGCCTTCTTAAGCTCGGCAAAGAACTTGTCGGGGAGGTCGTGCTCCTCGATGGGGCCGTTGACAAACGACGCCACGTTCTGGACCGTCTCCGAACGGTTCTCCTCGGTAGCCACGACGAGCTTCTTGAAGAGCTCGTCCAGCACCTGGATGCTCTGGCTCTTCTCAGTGGCAGCGGACATTCTTCTCTATGCTATGTGCTGAGTTGAAACCCGCTAACGCTGGTATGTCAGAAAGCCGTGACAGCGTTTGGGTGCCAGTGAAATATATACCGTAGAAAATTTTTTTGACGACTGATTATGTCAGCGTCACGTGCGGCGAAAAAACGCCCGGACCCTGCCGCGCCTGCCCGCTGCCACACTTTTTTTTTTTGTCCTGCCCAGACCGCCGCTACCCATTTGGGACCGTTACCAGGGGGCCACTACCGGTGACCAGAGTGACGCCCAATCAGATGGCCCTGATAGTACCACGCGGCGGGGCACTGGTGCCTGACGCATTTTTGTTAAATAGCAGCGTGGTAGTTTTTATGATGGAGTGGTTCCTCGAGTATATACTTGGGTTTATCGCCAAAACAACAGTACCATCGGTCTCCAGGGCCGTCAGCCTTTTCCGCATGTACCCTGCTGTTGCAGGTTTTTTACGGTGGCTCCCGGTAGCCGTCCTGCAACATCGCATGCGCGGCAAGCGATCCGATCAACCGAGGAAAATGCCGTGCCGTGCGCTTTTATAGCAGCGTATGTATGTGCTAGTCGAGCCAACAAGACAAAATTGACGCAATTTTCAATCAGTGGCGAAGTTTGCACGGCACCGCGGCGCGAGCGGAAAATTTCATGCGCAGAATGCATATAACCATACAGGGGAAGGGCAGTACTTGCCCAGGATCTGCGGCCCATTATTGCTGGTACAGACAAGACCGAGGTGTGGGCGTTCCCGGGCAACTGCTGGCTTGGCTAGCTGTGTTTGCATTTATCATATGTGATCGTGGCTGTGGCTGGCTGCAGACTAGTACAGGTACGTCGCCACCGTTACTCAGAGGTCCATGCACTAACGGTCGCCACGCAGGTCCGCGCCGTTCAGTATCAGTATCTGGCCGCAGATCCACACAAAGCGTAAATCATACTGTGAGCCTGCGAGAGTACAGCGGCTGTTTACGTCTGGGCCCACTGAGAAGCACGTAAACTGACCCGTGCCGACTGACAGATACATTGCTACACGAATTGAAAAGGTGCAGTTTAACAGTAGGACTATCCAGCGCCGACCCAAAGAAAACCAGCAAAAAAGGGGCTCTGTTGCTACCGACTTTGAGTCTGCAGGCTTTCTGTCTTTCGGCTCCCATCAGGTCCCACCGAGATTCGAACTCGGGTTGGCGGAATCAGAATCCGCAGTGATAACCAGCTACACTATGGAACCGAAATTCTGCCAAAATTTTATTAGTGGTCAATAGTATCTGTCACTAAGGATACACGGTGCCGTACCTGAGTATACATATGCTGATGGGGAAATGCCGACTGTTGTAGACTAGCTAACCACAAAAGCCTCTAGAGAATGCGAAATGCTAATCAGTTCGGCAGGTGTCTACATCAATCGTGCATCGGCGTGGAGGACGTTTCCGGGGTTCTATCACGGCCAGACGCTCATGCTCCATACCGTCCCAAGCCAAGCCGAGCCCTGCCCAGCCCCGCCACGCTCCTAGATCCGTTGTTCTTGCGTACCTAACGGCTGCCAGTTACTCGATTGACAGAGCACTCGCATCAATAGCATACTATTTTTTTTTGTTTCTTTTTAAAACATAATCAGATACATCTACATCCCGGAATCGTTACACGTAGCAGACTGGGGAGCCAAGCAGACAGCGATAAGCGAGGGCTTCGCTCAGTTACCAGGTCGTAAAATATGGACAGCACGACAGCGCTCAGGTGGTCAGCGGAACTAGCATCGGGTTGGGCGCCGCGGTGGTGGCCGACTGGGCGCCTGCCCCGGCGCCAGCGCCGCCATTCTTGTGCTGGCGCTTGCGGCGCTCGAGCAGTGTTGCGCTCTCGAGTTTGAGGTCGAAAAAAGCACCGCCGGCGCTGGCGTTGACTGCCTTCTTGCGGGACTTGGCCGGCGGCGACGTCATGGTCATGCGATCCATGTCGCGCTGAACACCACTCATAAGCCGGTCCTCGTTTTCTTCGGTTTCGTCCTCCTCCATGATAACCGTACCACCAATGCGGCGATTCCAGGCATTCTCCTCCTCCATGCGGTGGACAGCGTTTGACACGTCAAAGACCTCCTTGAGCGTGACCACGACCGGCGAGCCGTAGCCCATTTCGGCGCGACGCGGACTGTCGATGGCGTCCATCATCTCCTCCTCGCGGAGCGGCGGCAGCTGGCCGTTGGCGGCAGCCGGCGGCGGGCCGACGGGCGTCGTACTGCGCTGCGGCACGTCGCCCGTGACAGACACGGGCGCGTCGATCGCAGCGTCAGTGGGCTCACTCGACTGCGTAATCCACGGGTGCGCCAGGAACTGGTCGATGGTGTACCGCTTCTCCGGGTCGACCGTGAGGAGGTGGCTGACAAGGTCCTTGGCGCCCTTTGAGATCTCGTCCCACCACGGGCTCAGGAACGTGTACTGGCCCTTTGCGACCTTCTGGGTCAGCGTCTCGATGCTCTCGTCGTAGAAGGGCGGGAAACCGCACAGAATAGTGTACAGGACGCAGCCGAGGGCCCACATGTCGACGGCCTTGGAGTAGCGCTCGTCGCGCACAATCTCCGGGGCAGTGTAGCCAACGGTGCCGCAAGGGGTCATGGTCTTTGAGTCCCAAATGACTTTGGACAGGCCGAAGTCGGCGAGCTTGACGACGCCGATACCGCCAGAGCCAACGCCCGGGATGAACTCGCCCTCGTCCTCCTTGGACTCGTCCTCGCCCTTGCGCACTTGCTTGACCTTAGACGGCACAAACTTGGCCGGGTAGAACAGCAGGTTCTCAGGCTTGATGTCGCGGTGCACGACGCCGGCCTCCTCGTGCAGGTACCGGATGGCCTGGGCGACCTGGACAATGACGTGGCGCGACAGGTCCTCGCTGAAGTACGTGAGGCGGACAATCTGGTGAAACAGCTCACCGCCTGGGATGAGCTCGAGCACGATGAAGTAATGGTCGGGGCTCTCGAAAAAGTCTATGAGGTTGACGACGTTCTTGTGGTTGAGCTGGCGCATGATGGCGACCTCCTTGAGTATGCTGGAGCGCTGCGACTGCGATATGTCCTGCTTGCGGGCGATCTTGATCGCCACGTCCTGGCCGGTCTGCACGTCGGTTGCCTTGTACACGACCGAAAACGCGCCGTCGCCCATCTTCTCGCCGAGGCGGAACCGGTCCAGACCCGGGTACTGCGGTTTACGGGCCTGCTGCTTGCGCTCTTCCTCAACGAGTTGGCGGCTGACCACGTCGTACTTTTCGCGGCGCGATGACACCGCGGTCAGCGAGCTGTCAAAGGCCGCTGCATTGGCGTTCTCTGCCGCGACGGCGGCCGCGTGGGCCTGCGCATCGGCGTACGCCTGGGCCTGGGCCTGGGCCTGGGCCTGGGCATGAGCCTGGGCCTGAGTCTGGGCCTGGACCTGGCCGGGGATGTGTGCAGTTGCCTGGGCCTGCTTGCCCTGGCGAATAAAGTTTTTGAGGTTCTGGCATTAGTATTTGCGGACGCGTATGAGGTGGCTGGGACGCTGACTGAGAAGCACCCCGGACAGGCGGCCATTGCACCTCGGGCAGGCGGCTCTTGCGAATAGAACATCCCGGAACATCCGAACAAAATTGGCAGTTAGCAGTGCAACTCACCTCAAACACTGGCATCGCGGAAAGCACAGTCTATGACGAAAGCAAAAACAAACAAACAAACAGAGAATCCAGAGCAAATCCGGTCTCACTGTAAATGCAAACGGGCGTCGACCTGGTCGTCTATCTGGGGCCCGGCCCTGTTGAGCGGTGGCGTCGACGGACGAAACAGCAATCGAAAAAGGCGGGGGGAACGCGCGAGTCTATAGACAAGTCGTGGATGCGGCCTGTGAATGCCAGAGCAGCGGTAAGACGTCCGCTGAGTATGTCACTGCAGATATGCCGGCGGAGGGCGCAAGGCAGTTGATTGCGACACAAAAAACAAGAAAAAAAATAACAAACGCAAAAGACGGAGGCGCAAATATGCTACCTAATGCGGTCCCAGATGTCACAGACGCGATTCTCCCCTGTCGAATCAAGCAACCGGCCGTGGCTGGGTGGGGGGAAAAAAGAAAGACGGAAGAACACAAGAGGGGGGTGGTGCACAAGCCTGTTGTGTGTGGGCCGGGGCTAACTATCACCGCGCCGCTTGCGTCACGGGCAACCACGGGGGCTGCGGGTTTAACAGCCGTATGACTGCCTATTTAGGCAACATACGCCCTAGCCCCCAACGCGCTTCCAGATTCTTGCCATTATTGCACCCACTCCGGGCCCCGTGCGTCGCAGCCGCCGCCGCCGAAACAGCGGGACGTAAAGGCCGCGCGGCAGCCGCGGCACCAGTGCTGCCGCACTGCACGTCCCACGCTTGCTCGCTCCCGCCAGCCCAGTCGCGCAGCCGCCAACCCTCCCCATCGCGCGCTACTAGCGCGGTGACGTCACAGCCAGCTGTAGCCCGCCGGCTCCTCATGCGAGCTTTGGCGGCCCCGCCTGTGGAATGACACCAGGCCGCCCCCCACCGCACATGCCCCCCGGGAGCTCGCAGTCGCCTGCGCGCGGCCGCTGGCACCGCCCGAGCCCCGGGACGGTGAGTGTGGGCTCATGTGCCGGAGCGTTGCGACCACAGCAGCCTTTTTTTTCTCCCTGGGGGCTCTGCCCCCAGACCCCCGTAGCAACCGCTTCGCGGTTGGTGCGTGGGAATTATTGGTAGCAGGCGGGCAGCACCCGCAACGGTATTCACGTAGCTACAGTAGCTTACATGCCGCCATTGCAAGCCTGGTCCCGTGCATCTGTGGCTGCCGCGTCCCTTGCGGGATCGAGACCGCCGAGTACGTCGGGCCCTGGCACCGCTAAGGCACACGGTCAGGCTGTCAGGCTACCTCGCAATAAGACAGCTGCGCACAAGACAGGCTGCTTGCTGCTACGTTAAACGTCTCGAGCGCGCACCGGGCGCACAGCGCAGATCAGGCGCACATCGCAGATGCACATCCGGCGCACATCTTGGCCGGGGCCGGCCCAGCCGCTCTTCCAGATGCCCCGCGACCGGGACCCTGGTGCTCGCCGTGTTTCCCTGCTTCCGTTCCCCGTACGCCGCCTCCCTCCCTTCCAGCCCGTGCCATACACATAAATAATTTCATTACGGCGTGCGCAGAGTGCCTCCAGACACGCTAATAATATACAATGCAGTTGCGCGCACCCGTCAGGTCTGTAGACGGCTCGTAGTCCTCAAACGCGCCAGTCCAGCGCGCCTTTTTGTAGACAGTATACACTCAAGCAGTCGCGTCACTTCTGACGAGCGCTCCACTTGTCGTCCTCCTCCTCGTCTTCGCCATCCTCGTCCTCGTCCTTGTCATGGTCAGCAGCAGGCTCGTCCTCGGACATGCGGTCGCCTTCGAGTTCACGGTTTTCGGGGACAGGATCGACCACGCGGCTGGCGTCTTCGTCGCCTTCGGCTTCGTCGTCCTCGACTTCATCCTCGATTTCGCCCTCGACCCCGCCCTCAGCCTCGCCATCAGCTCCAGTGTCGGCCTCAGTCTTGTCGCCATCCATCGTCACGTCGGCATCGTTGAACGACTCCTCGATTTCTGTCTCATCGCCAGCCTCGAGTCGTGGTTTTTTCGCTTCTACAGCAGACGGCGCGCTGGCTCCAGTATCTTCGTCGTCGGCCTTGAGCTCGTCGTCACTCAGTTCAGCGTCATCTGGCTCCGCGGCTCCCTTGTTCTTTTTGGCAGCCTTGCGCTCCTCGAACTCTTACAGTTAGCCAACATAAAAGCGCGAGAAACCCCCTTTCCCCCATTCAACAACAAACCCAAAAAAAGACTACAAAAAACTTACTCTCAACTTCTGCTTTAACCTGAGGCACAAACGAACCAAGACCGATTGTTTCAAGCGCACGAAACACGTCCTGCGGCTGGACTGTCTTGCGGCACGCGTCGTGGGCACCGGAGTTGGCTTCCGCGCTCAGGTAACTGATAAACACGGTCGCACTGCGCAGAAGAGCCTGCAACCCGTCCTTAGGAATCTGCGCGCCCTCGGGCAGTACGCTTTTGGCGAGCCTCGAAACGGTTGTTCTCGGCAATAGAAGTTCCTAGTCGTTAGTGTCTGCCGCGGTGATCCAGTTGGCCATCGTACCTCGATAGTGTAGTGCGCCTTTTCTCGCACGGGCGTGCCCGCCGAGTTGACCTGCTTGAACCCGTCCGGGTACTTTTTCCACCCTTTTGGCGGCATTTGTCCTGCGGGGTCTTGTGTCCGAGCCAAAGTAGTTTTGTCGCGTTTTGATTAATACCGCGTCCGTGGCGCGGCTGTAACACATTACATATTAATACGCTTACTATCACAGAGCTAGCCGGCGCTAACATCGCTAACCTCGTCCAGTCTACGACCAAACGTTTACTCTTCTTCTTTTCTCAGACTATGCTATAGAATGCCTGCGCTACTGAGAGAACCAGCTGGTCGGGTCTGGAACAGCGCCCGGATCCGGCTCGGCACCCGAACCCGGCGGCGGAGCTCCCGACCCATCGCCTGGAGATGAATCACCGCTGCTGAACCGGCACGACGAGTACGCCGGAAGTCCACACACAAACCCCAGCGCAAAGTATATAAACACAACTGCAACTGTGCCCACCAGCGCCCCGAACTTGACGTTCTGCCACCACATGTGCCGCGCGACTTGGCCCGTCCGCCGCCGGAATGTCACAGCATTCTCGTTCATTTGGTCCGTCTTGGAAACAAGCAGGTTAATGCGCTCGCCGCGCTCTAGTAGCCGGTCTACGTTTTCCACCATGATGTTGCGCACCTGGTCCAGCTCACTCTGTGCCAGCGTCACATTGTCGCCCTCGCCCTTCTCAATGGCCTGTACAGAGTTCTTGACGTCCTTGAGCAGACCGCCATTGCGAGATAGCGCATCCACAGTATCTGCGTAGTCAACGCTCGGCAGATATTTGCTGTCAAACGTGCCCTTGACGCGGACCAAAAACGTAAACGCCGTCCGCATGCTCACTCCACCCTGTGTCACCGCCAGAAATGCAAGGCCCTCGGGGTACTTGTCTTCGGGAGCCACCGTGAGCAGGTGCGCCCCCAATTCGCCATGCGTGTAGCTAGTCTGGAGTTAGCAGGGCATCGGGCCCAAATCGGTGAGGACTGCGCACCTTTCTGTCTCTCCTAAGGTCTGCCTGCCGTAGGACGATCTGAGCAAACGGACGAGCGCCAGCCCGCGCTTCATACTCCACCAGGAGCTCGTGGCCATGAGCTATTGCTGCATAGTAGACTGTGCGTTAGGTTGCTTTCGGCGTTGAAATGAGACACCAAGACCTACAGATACTGCTAGAGGATGCCATTGGAACAAAAATATGTTTAGTCCGATGCACTTTTAGACCATAGATAGCCCTGACACGCTCTAAAACACAAGTAATGCTCTGTAAGAGCCCGTATTCCTGGGCCTCAGCTGTATCACGAGCCTCGCGCGCGGCTGAATGCACATGCAACGCACGCTATGATATCATACATGCGAACTCAAATGTGCGCAAACCGCGTTGCTTTAATTTCAGCAGCTGCCACTTTACTTTGCCGTACAATCAGATTACCGCTTTTGTGATAAGTCAGCCGGAGGCAGGGTGGCCACTGAACTCAAGAGTTTGCCAACAGGCATCCGTTAGGCAGTATGGCAAGGACTCTGATCGCCTCGCTAAATTTGAAGGAAACGGCCGCTCAAGCCCACAGAAGAACAGCCTTTAAATAGTGACCCAGGCAATAGCCGCAACCGCCATGGCCCACCCCGCTTCTTAGCGGTCTCGTGGCAGCGCCGAGTCAACTCTAAACGAAATATGCACTGTTTGTCGTATTACCATTAAATGGGAAATGCAACAATTAAATCGGAGAATGGACTTTCGGCTGCTCTTTTGTTTTTATTCACTTTGTACACTTGTACAGATCGTGTGCTTTGTTTAGAATTGTTTGTAATTTTGCGTTTTTGACATTTGACCTGGTTCAGGTCTTGAACGTGCTTCAGAAAGGCGAATCTCGGGTGTCTTTGCATCATATCGCGCGAAAACGATATTTAATAACGTGATAAGTTGTTAAAAGTGATAAATAAATGGCTATCATCTACGAGACAGACGCACAACATGGTGTGACCGGTTGCTAGAGTAAGATGTTGCATACAAGTACTGGCATGTGTCTGCCATCGCATAGGTAGCGTTCAGCACCCTCTGTCGCAATAGCGTTCTGAGCTGGGCTCAATAACAATAGGTCAAGGCCAAATGCTACTTTGAGAGAATACCCTCTGTCGTTGTAGTCTCTGGAGTATAAGTTTCCGTTGCGCGTCAGCGACAGGCAGCCAACGTGGGCGTACACACGCAATACAGGTCTTCATTAGAGTTGTGGATTGTAAATGCAAAACACTAAATGTTTCCAGGAACGATCTCTCTATAGCGAAGCTACATGGCACACAAGACATGGGTAGAAAGCTATTTAGTACTCGCGGATAAAGGCAGCAAACCCCACAATGGCAAGTGTCATCTGCCCTTGCCAACTGCAGCTAAAGACTACGGAGCTGGATATCAAAAGTCTCAAAAGTCTCTGGGAAGCCACCGAGTAGCAGAGACTAACATCCCAGGTGTTAGATATCAGAGTGATCTGCTCAACTTCAGCTAACGCTGAGCTGCAGTATGGATGAGGACTACAGCTAAGTCTACAAATAGTTAGGAGTCAGAAATAGGTTGAAGACGGTCTGTAGGTCTCGAATTAGCCAAGTGGCTGCGATCTTTTGCCCGAACTGTTTTGTCCAGTGCCAAGCGCCACTTCGCGGACAAGACTCAATATAGGGCAGCCCAAGTCTTGGTACAAGCCAGCAGCTGCCGCGAAGCGGAGTCAGGTCGTGTGGCGAAACACTATTTAAACAGATTATAGTGCGAGGCAAAGTTTTGGAGTAAGAAGGCACGACCGTTGATCTGTACACAGATCCCTAGACTGACTTAACTCTGTTAGGGTTTATATAGCGCCAGTACGAACGTTAGCCGAGATGGCCAGATCTCTAGATGGATTAACTGCTGTTAGGACTTATGTAGCGCCAATACAAACGTCAGCCGAAATGCCCTTACTTGAATGAGTTTACAAGGCTACGCGATGGACAAAGAAGGCCACATAGAACCTGGACTGGTTCCCAGACAAGACATCGACAGACATTGTAATGCAACTATGTAACTGAATTTAGGGCTCGCATCAGTGCGACATGTACAGCCCGTCCTCGAGGTTGCGGATGACGTCGTTGCTACCGCGTGACGACGAACCAGTGCCTGAGGCGGTTTGGTGCCCGTAGCCATGGTGAACGGAGCTGGGCTTGGCGCCGGCCGTGTGTGGATGCGCCTGGACACTACCGCCGTAAAGCGAGTTCTGGTACACGTCTGGCGGCGGGATATATGCAGGGCTCGGCTGGGCGCGGATGGGCTGGGCCGGGTCAACAAGCGCAGTGGCGCGCTGGATGGGTGCTGGGATTGAGTCGAGCTGGCCAATGGTCGTGGCACGAGCTCTGCGCATTGTCTGGCCGCCGCGGCTGGCGCCTCCCATTGGCGGGCCGGCGGGGACCGGCGGGGCAAGGTGGTGCGCATTGGCGTACGCGTGGTCGCCCGGCACCTGGAGGGCTCGTCCATTGTAGTAAGTTGGCGGGGCTTGAGGGGCAGCGGCAGCCGCGGCAGCAGCAGCTGTCGGGGCGTGTGTACCGGCCATGGGCTGGCCGCCGACGCCCGGCCCGCGGATCTTTGGCGCGCCCTGTGGGCCAGATGCCTGAGGCCCAGCGCGCTTCTGATCGCTCACCCGCGGCGCGACAGTCAGTGCCGTTGGCACGTACGGTCCCTTGAACGGCTGCTCGGTTATAAACGGATGCCCGGCGGCCTGATGGGGTGTCCAGCGTTCAAACGGATTGAGGTTGAGCAGACCGCGCACAAAGTCGACAAACGCTAAGCGGTTCTGCATCTCGTGCTCGACCTCGTCGTCGGTCATGCTCCGCCGTGGAAGCGGGTACGACATGATGATGTCATGCAGGTTTGTCGACGAAAAGTACATTTTCGACGGCTGCTCGTCGGCATTGTACTCGCGGCTGTACTTTTCGCGACTCTTGAGGCGATAGTGCTTGCGGCCAAACTCGTCAACGTGCTTCTCCATAAACTGGCCCGAGTTCTTGCCCATTTCTATCATCCAATTGGGGGGCGTGCCCAGAGTCTCGACGATGCGCGACATCTGGTTGTACTCGGACGTACCGGGAAAGATAGGCAGACCGAGAAACAGCTCGGCCACAATGCAACCAAGGGACCACATGTCGATCGACGATGTGTACGGCAGCCCGAGAATGACCTCGGGCGACCTGTAGAAGCGCGACTGGATGTATGTGTAGACGGTGCGCTGCTCGTGGCAGGCCGATCCAAAGTCAATGACCTTGATGACAGGGCTGTCGAGGCTCTTAAGCAGAATATTTTCGGGCTTGAGATCGCAGTGGATAAGGCGAGCCTCCTTGAGAACCATGAGCGAGTCGAGCAGCTGGCGCGCAAACACCCGCACCAAGTTGGTGCTCAGTCCGCGGAACTCGTTCTGCTTGATGAGCTCGTACAGGTTGCTCGAGAGCAGCTCAAACACCAGGCACAGGTGCTCGCGGTGCACGAACTTGTCCTTGAGGCGGAGCAGGTTGTGCTGGTCTTGGCGGTCTATCTTGTTGTTGAGGTGCTCGAGGATCGACACCTCCATCATACTCTGGTTGAGGTATGCGGGCTTGTTCTTGATGACCTTGACGGCGACGATCTCCTTTGTGACCATGTTCTGGCACTTGACGACCTGGCCAAATGTGCCCTGGCCGAGAATGTCGAGAACCAAGTACCGCCTGTTTTCGGCAGTGCCGAGTATGTCGTTGACATAGAGCAAGTAGTCGCTCTCCGCGTTGTCGTAGCCGTTGTTGAGCTTGGGCTCCGATGGCTTGGTGAGCACGCGGCGCGGGTTCTTGGACGACTGATAGCTGAAGAGCGGATTGCAGATCTGGTACGTAGCCGTGAGCTGCGTGGTGAGCGCATTCAGCGGCGATACAAACCCGCCCTCTGGTAGCGCGCGCCGGTAGCTCGGTTGCTGATTCGACACCGGGTGCAGGTCGTTGCGCGAGTGCACATGCCGGAAGGACGCAGGCGGCAGGCCCTGCACCGAGAACGACGGAGACATGCGCGCGTGGTGGGTCCCAAGCGAGACGCCTGACTGTAGCTGCGAGTGCGAATGCGAGTGCTGGTGGTGCGACGGGCGCACGCCTCGCATGGGCGACGAGCGGTGCGGGTCGTGCATCACCGGCGTCGTGCGCATGGCCGAGCCGGGCGTTCCGGGCGGCATCGCAGACGGCGTCACTGCCGTGCCCGATGCCATCTGGGGCGGCAGGGGCGACGCCGCGGCGTACAGCGACGGGCCCGTGGGCGCCGCGGCCATAGCTTTGGGGCTCGGTGTGCTCCAGTGCTGTCCGTCGGGCCGCAGCGAAGTGGCATTGCGCATGGCCCCGCCCCTTGGCGTGGATGGCGGTGTTCCGTCGTGGACCATGGCGCTCATCGACCCCGGTGTCGTCGAGCCATGCATTCTAGCGGCTCCGACGTGCCGGGTATTCGATCCAGCAACCTGTCCTGGCATTTGCCCAGGTGCGCCTCCAGCAACTCCTGCAACACCTCCTGGGATTCCTCCCACTCCTCCTCCAGGAACTCCTCCAGGAACTCCTGACATGCCTGTACCTGACCCACCCCAACTGCCTATCGCATCGTATGACGCCCGCTTATACGCCGGCCCTCCATAGGTTGCATCCTCGGGGATCGCAAACGGCATGGACCCAGTCGACGACCGGCTTCCGGGCCCGCTGGCGGGCGCTCCGGCCTGGACAGGCCTCTGCGAACCTTGCGGCATCTGGGGCGCTGCCATGCCCTGGACTTGTGGCGGCACTGCTCCTCTCGGCGCTCTTTGCCGGTCAGCCCCGTAGTCCATATGGGGCGCGATCCGTGTGATGTCTTCGTGTTTGCGAGCGTTCTGGGTCTATCTAGTTGTCGTTCCTCCGCTTGCTGGAGATTCCCAGTTGGCGATCAATCTGGGTAAACGTGTCGCCGTGCGGGCGGTAACGCGCTCAGCTGCTGTCCGTAGCGGGCCAAATGCAACTTGTCGAACCGTGCCCGGCCGCTCAAATCTTCCGTGATTACCAAGCGCAACAGCGGCACACAACGATGACGCTGTCGCAGGATGCGATCACTCGCGCAGTTCGTTCAGCGCGATTCGTGGCTGCACAGCGCGCGTGCACTTGGGCGGTTTCGCGTGCGTGTTCCTATATGATTGTGCGTCTCGGACGCCCTGAACAGCCGCTACCTCCTCCTCCTGGCCTAGGCTCGCCTGGGGTTTTCGTCTGCGAGAGGCTCAATCGAGCCAGCACCAGGGCCTGGGAGAGGCCCCCTCTGGCGGTGCTGGGGCTATGGTGACTACATATACGCGCGCGTAGCACAGGGTCTGGCGCCCGGTTCGCAGCTGCCGCTGCGTAGTACGTGTATTAGCGCCGCTACGCGCGCCGGTCGTGGCCTGGCGTCGGAAGGGGAGAGGGTAACTGTTTCCTTGTCTCGGTGGTCCGGGCCAGCCTCGGCGGTACTTGGAACTGTCTTGACAAAAAACGGTCTATTCTTGTACAAGCGCAATGGTTGCTCTGGGCTGTCGCTATGGCCACGTCACATAGGCCGCAGCTACACAGCGACAATGACGCGTCAGCTTGCCGCAACTAGCGCCCGCCAAAATGCCCGAAGCCGCTCGCTGCAACTACTGGCCAAACCGCCTACACGCCAATGCCGCCAGAAATGTCCATACACATAAACACCGGGCAAATGCGACACAAAACTGGGCTCTGGCTCTGGGCCACGGGCGGGACTACATTCCGCTGGCGAAACGCGATAACGCGAGATTGCGCAGCCTGCCGATCGATGCGTGGGCGCATGAGATATGCACCACGAGGAGGCGGGAGGTGTCCCAGCTCCAGCGGTGAGTACTTTTATTTTATTTTATTTTTTTTTGTCTCTGGGCGGTGGGGGGGGGGGGGGAGGAAAGAGCCCCAGAGCCCCGTAGCAGCCGTTTCGCGGCTTCACCGCCAATACGGGTGTTGAATTGTCAACGACGATCAATCGCGAAGCGGTTGCGGGATGGACCACGGGGCAGAGCCTGCAGAAAAAGGAAACGTGTGATTACTTATACAACGATATAATAGTCCAACAACTAGATGGCCCCGAGGCTTGGCCCGGTTCATCGGACCTGGGTTGATGCACAGCATGCAGCACTTATGCCAGCCGGGTAAGCGCCACGCCTCAGCCCGCCGAAAAATTTGGACTATGAAGCAAGCAGGCGAGGGCGCCAGCTCAACACAGTAACGAACCAGAACTCAATTTCTCTGCTGCGATCAGCCAACATAGCTGCATAGCGAGACAAGTACGTTTTAGTTGTGAGGTTTCGAGGGACCAGGCCCGCGCCGTGGGTCCAGCAGTGTCCTGGAGAGTGGCTAGGACGACCACTGGCCGTTGTGGAGGTGACAACGGAGCCGTGTGCTGTGTGGCTTAATAGGCTATAGCCCAACGGTCAATGCGGTGACGCCCGATTGCGGGATCTTTTTGCGAGCGCAATAATGCGTTGCAGCCACGGCGTGCGTTGGGCCCACGTGCTTTGCCGCGGCCACTGTTCTATTTCCTGCGGATCGTTATTTTCACCGTTTTTTTGGCAAGACACTAACAGTAGTAGTTCAATATGGGTATGTCCATTATGCCAGATGCTTTGTGTGGGCGGCCGCGAGGCGCCTTGGCAGCAGCTGCTTTACGGCCGGGCGGTTTAGACGCGCGCTATCCAATCACACCGATCGGTCGGGCTGGTGTATTAGTGTCATGGCCAGTTATATCACCCGTGCGATGGCCAAGATCAGCCACGAAGAGGCTGCTACGGGAGGTCTGGGGCTGGCCCCCAGAACACGAGAGCGCCGCAAGATGCACGACGCAGTAGCTAACGACAGGACCCAAGAAACAGCAAGTGAAGATGTCGCTCAACGACTTTCTGGCCGAGGGCGACGGCGACTGGGCTGATGATGAACTGCCTCCGCGTCTCATGAGCTCTGCGCCCCCGGCCGGCGGTGCTGCGGGCGGCCGTGCTGCTGGCGGGTTTGGCGGCGACCGTGCTGGCGGGTTTGGCGGCGACCGAGGCTTTGGTGGCGACCGCGGCGGATTTGGCGGCGACCGTGGCTTTGGCGGCGGCTTTGACCGCGGCTTTGATCGCGCCGAGGTGCCCGTGCCGGACCACCCGCCGTTTACTGCGCGTGTGCTCAACCTCGCGTACGAGGCCGACGACGAGGCCGTGCACAAGTTTTTCAGCGCCGGATTCAAGGTATCGCAGGTGCGCATTCCCAAGGATCCGATGACGGAGCGCATCAAGGGCTACGCGTTTGTGGACTTTGAGGACCGCGAGTCGCTGGTGGCGGCGCTTAACATGACTGGCTCGCCGCTGCTGGGCCGGCCCGTGCGCGTTGTGGTTGCCGAGCCGTCGCGCCGCGATGTTGAGGATGAGCGCTTCAACGCCGACTGGCGTTCGTCGGGCTCCAACGTCATCAGCGGCGGTTTTGACGATCGCCGCGGCCCCCGCCGCGAGCTGCCGCCGGACGACCGCGACTACGACAACTGGGAGCGCCGCGGCCCGCTGCCGCCGGCCGAGGGCGACCGCCCCCGTCGCGGTATGGGCTTTGCAGATCGCGAGCGTGACTTTGACAGCTGGGAGCGCCGCGGACCCCCCAAGCCTCGCCGCGAGTACGAGGTGACAGAGGCCGACACCGTCGACGACTGGCGCGGCGCCAGCTCGGGCCCGGCCAAGGCCCGCGGCGGCGGCGCCCCGCCCCGCCAGCGCCTGCAGCTCAAGCCCCGCACCGTCTCGTCTGAGACGTCGGGCGCCGCCGCCGGCGGCCAGCGCAGCTCGTCCATCTTTGGCGCTGCCCGGCCCGTCGATACTACCAAGCGTGAGCAGGAGATCTCGTCCAAGATCGGCACTTCGCACGTCTCGACTCGCAGAGCCTCGGGCAGCGCCCGCGGTGGCCGCGACGGTGACGACAAGCCCGTTGAGTCGCTCAGCAAGCGGTTCGACGTGCTGCGCACCGACGACGATGATGCCGAGGCTGAGGCCGAGGCTGAGAAGGAGCCGGCCAAGGCCGATGAGGCCCAGCCCGCTGCCGAGACCGAGCAGCCCGCCGCCGAGACCGAGCAGCCCGCCGCTGCCGACGACGGCGAGTGGGAGACTGTCGGCAAGGCCGCGCGTGCCTAGAACATGGGATGATCACGACTGCTACAAAAAAAATCCTGACGAGGAAACGCCTAGACGCTTGTATTGTTAATTTAGGTTCTGGACGATGCTCTGTAGACCCGCGCTATCTTTGTTTTTGGAGGCACAGTCCCAGGTCCCCGTAGCAGACGCGAAGCGTCTGATCTAACATCGATAGGAAGATCCATGACATAAATATGGTTGCGCTACAGTCACTACGCCACATATGCGATGGTTGCAAGCGATGCGTTACAACGCAGCCGTACGCCTGCCCATAACACATCATACGCATCGCTGGATAATCAAACGGCTGTAGCACCCCACCACATATATGATGTCACGGCACTGCGTATCACCAGCTGCATGCAACGGCTTGCTAAGTCTTCGAAACGGCACATCCATCGGAAAAGAGCAGCACAACGAGACTGTCAACGCCACCAAAAGTACCTGCGGGCCGCTCCCCCATGCACTGCCGGGTTTTATGCGGTGCATGAGTCCCGCGTAAATACAGACACGCGCATACTCCATCACGGCTATCCCCATCCAGCGCTTGGTTTTAGTGACGACGATCGGGGGGCGCTAACCTGGTATTGCGCTGACTTGAACACTTGAACATGTCAGCAGTTGCAGAGGCCCGCGTGTTTGTAAGGCCGGTAGGCGAGAGTGGTGCGTATAGGTTTTGTGTGTAGAGATGTGCCCAGCCACTAACAACAGTCACCAGCGAGGATCTTGAAGACCTGTTTGGCAAGTTTGGGTCCGTGGAGAATGTGCGCCTTGGACGCGGATACAGCGTGATCGAGTTCCGGTCGCAGGACATGGCTGCTGCTGCTATTGACGAGATGCACGGCACCGAGTTTCGTGGCGAGCGTCTGACGGTGGAGCCTGCGCGGCCCGAGAAGCTGGGCCCCGACGGCGCGCCTCGCCAGACGGGTCTCCGCCGCGGCAATGGATTCCGCGTTCTGTTTGAGAACCTGCCCACGGACGTATCGTGGCAAGACCTCAAAGACTTTGTGCGCGATGCCGGCGTGGACGTGCCGTACACGGACGTGCCGCGCAGGCGCGACGGCCGCGGTGCCGCCGAGTTTATGTCTCGCGAGGACATGGAACTGATTATCAGCAAGATGGACGGCACGACCATCCGCGGAGCTGTGGTTAGTGTCAAGGAGGACGACGGCACGGGCCCTCCTTTCAACCCGCCGCGCGAGGAGTTTGGCGGCCGCCGTGGAGGCGGATTCCGTGGCCGTGGTGGCCGTGGCGACCACGACCGCGGTGGATACGGCCGTGATTATGATCGCGGCGGGTATGGCCGTGACTACGACCGCTACGGCGACCGCGAGTCGCGTGGTGGATACCGTGGCGGACCCCGCGGGGGCTACGACAGCGGCCCGCGCGGTGGCTACGACCGCGGCTACGGCGCTCCTCGCGATGGTTACGACGGCTACGATGATGGCCCGCGTGGATACGGGCCTCCCCCTTCGCGTGGAGGCTACGATCGAGGCTATGACCGGGGCTACGATCGCGGTTACGGCGGTGGCCGGGGCCGCGGTGGAGATCGTGATCGCGGCGGCGACCGGGGTGGCTACCGCTCGCGCGGATACCGCGACGACCGCCGCGGCGGCCGCGACTACGAGCGTGAAAGTGGCGCTGATGCCGACGCCCCGCCCCGTGACGAGTACCGGGACGAGTACAGAAGGCCCGCGGACGACTACGACGATGGCAAACGCGAGCGATCGCGCTCGCCTGTTCGGGTGCGCGACGGCGGCGACGGTGACGGCGCCGCCTGGTAGGGCGCCTTACGGCTTTGTGGAGACGGCAATGCGAGCGACGGCTTGTTTTGATGCGATTACGATGGGTGAAGATAACCGCAAACGGCGCAGCGACAGGAACTAAGTAGTATTGTAATGTTGGAACGGAAACACGGCATGGATGACGCGCTCGAGGAGAGCAGCTGCGGAGAGGACTCGACAAGAAACTTTGCATTGCGGAGCTGTAGCGGCGACCGATCCTGGTGGGTTAGCACGGAGCCCGGAATTGCGTTAGGAAGGACTGAGGACTGGAGACTGAGGGGCAATGCCCTTTTGAGACCATAGCGGCTGCCATGGTATTTGAAAATCTCTGAAACTGCCCGGTCCGCAGTGAGCTGCTAGCAGTTTGACCAGGTGGGGGTTGCACAAACCTGACCTGGTTTGTCTGGTGAAATGCTCGGGAGATGGGGCCGCGAAGCGGCTGCCCTGGGGGCTCTTCAGAATCAAGAGCTGAACATTGAGCGCGGCCAAAAAGTCCAGCCGCTAGCACCGTGTTTGAATATGGGCCCAGTCGCGAAGCGACAAGCTGAGGCAGGAGCGTGGCACGGCTACGGGGCAGAGGTACTGAAAATGAATCGTTGGCTGACGGTAGCTGGCCAGCGAGTCACGTTTTGTATCTTGCTATTACATTAAGGTCAATGCTCGGGGTAGTGCTTGTGGCGGCGGGAGATCATGAATAAGCACAGACACAGGCAAAAGAAAGCGACGGCGGCTGTGACGTGAAAGGCGCTAGCATAGCAAGCGGCGCCCAGAGTGCAGACGCGGGGCGCGCCGGGCTCGTGCGACGTGTGGGCGTCGTAGATGCGGCCAAACATGAGATTGAAGGCGTATGCGGAAAAGACGGGCGATGTGGCGGCCCAACCCCAGTTTTGCATAAAGTGGCTGAGGCCAAAAGACTCGGAAATGATGGATGGGTAGCAACCGTAGACGAGACCGTAGGCAAAGCCGACGCTGACCGACACAGCCCACAGCTTCGTCTCGTCTTCGAGGTGCGCGACCGTGAGATGCGCTGCGAGCGCAATGGTCAGCGCGAATGCCACGAGCCACAGGCGCTGCATCTGGTAGCGGCGGATGAGGATGTCCGAGACGGTGCCGGACACGACGCGTCCGGCGAAGTTGAAGATAGAGATGAGTGCGACCTGCATTGCCTGGAGCGACTGCATCTCGCCCGGCGTATACTCTGCGTCGTGAGTCAGCGCCCGCACGCAGTATCCCACCGAGTAGATGTACATCTGGCCGATGCCGGCACAGAGGCCGAGCAGGAGGAAATGCTGCCAGAAGGTGGCCCGCGAGAGCAGGCGCCAGCCGACGCGCGTCCGCTTGCGGTGAATCCGAGCTGCCGCCACGAGCTCCTCCTCGGTGACGGTGCCAGCCTCGGCGGTGCCGTAGGTCGGCACGACGCGGGGCGACGACGAGCCGGTGCTGTGAGCCGGCGAGCCTTCCAGCAGGGGGTCAGCGGCGCTGGGTTGCTGGCCCTGTTCGACGGCGCTGGCTCGGCTCTCGCCCGGCACCGGATAAACGCGAATAAACGGCCAGTTAATAAAGCACAACCCGCTCGCAACCAGCGTCAGCGTCGCCAGAAAGCCGCTAGTATTCCCCGGGAACAGCAGGCCGGCCACGCTCGAAAACAGTGTCGCCGACAGCCCGAACCCGCTGAGAGGGAACGCCGACGCGGTGCCCCGACTGTGCGGAAAGTTAAGCGTCGACGCCTTGATGCTCGAGTTGAGCACCAGCGCCGACCCGAAGCCGGCAACCATGTACGCGCACGCCACCAGCACGACCGCCGACGTCTGGTCGACGTAACACCGCCACATTGTAAAGTAGCCCGCCAGCACGAGCAGCGATCCAGTAAATATAGGCAACGTCGGCCCGTACGTATCAATAAACACGCCAGCGAGCGCCGCAAACAGCGACAGTCCCACACCGCCCATCGTGCCAATAAACGACGCCTGCGTCGCAGAAAACGACAGCCGGTCCGCCAGTTGTGGAGAATATGCCGAGTACACGTACATGGTGCCGCTGCCGACGCTCGCAAAAAACGAGCACACCACAGCGGCGTACCTCTTATTCACGAGGCCCGCCATCTACCGTTAGTCGCTGCGCTGGCCGTCTCTGCTCCAGAAACAAGCAGGGGCGCAAGTCTTTTTTCCCTGGGGGCTCCGCCCCCAGACCCCCGTAGCAGTCGCTTCGCGACTGAGATCGGCAATTGCCCTCAGGATCAACAGCGAAGTAGTTCCCAAGGAGGTCTGGGGATAGAGGGCCCAAGAACAACCAGGGGCATAAGCCTTTTTTCCCTGGGGGCTCTGCCCCCAGACCCCCGTAGCAGTCGCTTCGCGACTGAGATCGGCAATTGCCCACAGGATCAACAGCGAAGTAGTTCCCAAGGAGGTCTGGGGATAGAGGGCCCAAGAACAACCAGGGGCGTAAGCCTTTTTTCCCTGGGCGCTCTGCCCCCAGACCCCCGTAGCAGTCGCTTCGCGACTGAGATCGGCAATTGCCCACAGGATCAACAGCGAGGTAGTTCCCAAGGGGATAGAGGCCCCAGGACCAGCTAGGCCGCAAGTCTTCTTTATCCTGGGATTCAGACCCCCGCAGCAGTCGCTTCGCGCCGCAATTGCCGACAGAATCAACTGAAAAGCAGCTGCCAGGGGGGTCTTGGTGCAGAGCCCCCAGGAGCAGATTATTGCGCGACAGAAATACCGGCACCCACCGCGCAATTCCTGAGCCATAAGTGGAGAAGCACGAAGAAGCGACCCCACCGCTCGCGGCATGCAGAGCACGCGTGGCCAACAAAACAGAAGCGATTTACGCACTTACCAGCCAGTCTAGTGCACAGGCGTGTGTAAACTCTCGCGGAGCTGAGTTTTAGGACCGTTGAGTGATCGGCGATTCGCGCGGACAAAATGTATTGGCCCCACGCCAATAAGTCACTGCTTATATACGCTGCACGATTGCAAGCCGCGCCGTGCCCCGCGCTGATAAACTCGTGGCGCGCGATAGCAGGTTCCTGACGCGTATACACAAGTGGCGGCAATTGCGCAACTGTGGACCAAATACTAGCGCCAATGTCGCACAGGGCCCAAACTTTACAGGGACGTGGGGCTCGTTTTCCAGGCGTGGGGCATTTTGTTGTGCCGATAACTAATCGGGACGGACTCCGAAGGTGCATACCGAGCATGCTAATAACCGCGTCTACAGAATAACGCATCTCTTTGCTTTGCAGTTGCCTGCAGAGCCTTAGGAGCTCTCTCAGCACGTCTTTCTTTTCTGGGGGCGCTGCCCCCAGACCCCCGTAGCACCCGCTTCGCGGGTGATCTCACGAGCTAGCCACCCAGCTCTCTCGGCACGTCGTTCTTTTCTGGGGCCGCTGTCCCCAGAGCCCCGAAACACCCGCTTCGCGGGTGACCTCACGAGCTAGCCACAGAACTCAACTGCGAAGCAGTTGCCACGGGGGTCTGGGGGCAGAGCCCCCAGGACCGAAAAGAAAAAAGACCAGCTTCAGAGCGGTGAAAGATCATGAATTCATACTTTACATCATTCAGTACTTGACTTGAGTCTAAGCGGTCGCCTTGGCGGCCTTCTTGGCCTTTTTCTTCTTCTTGTCCTTCTTCCGCAGGCCGCCCATGCCAGTCTTGACGGTCTCGGTATACGACGCCCAGAACTGCTCGAGGTCCGAGGGTGCGACAACGGTGCTCAGCTTGATCTTGCTCTTCTTATCACTGTCGCCGTTGCTGGCGCGGATCAGCAGGCTGAACGGGCCCTGTTGGCTGTCGACGACGTCGTGGGTCACTGTGGTTAGCGCTGCCGGTTAGGCTGTAAACTGCGGCACGTACGTCTTTTTTGTTGCAGGAACACGGATCCCTTTTTCTCGCTCTTCTTAAAGAGATCGGCGAGCTTGTCGAGGAACTGGTGTTAGAGTCGTCTGGCGCGTGCCTCTGTAGAATACCAAACTGGGTGCTTGTTCTGCCGAGGTACAGTGGTGAACACACTACCTGGCGTTTTCCCAGGGTCCGTAGCCCGGCCTCGAGGCTGGCTGCCGCGGGTTTAAATTGCAAAGCCGGCGTGGAGGTGCGCACAGAACGCGGCGGTCGCCCGAGAGCAGGAAACAGGAACTTGGCAGACCATACGTACCTCAGCGTTTGACAGTCTCGACATTGTGACCGCAAATGTACAACAGAACCGACGTCCTCTGTGGTGACTTGTTCTTTGAGCGGTGTCGGGCTCGCGAGCCGGCGTCTAGTCAAAACGGTGTAGCTATGCATGGTAACGCGCATTGAGAACTGGAAGCGCAACATAATGATCGCTAGACTGGATTAGTACGTAAGACCCGTGATTCAACAATGGACCAGTTGCATTGAAATTTATGACGCTTGTGCCGGTACACCTAGCATGCAGGCATGGGTAAGATACGTGCTGGACCGCGGCTAGCGCAATAAGTTAGTCGTCGTTGTGCTCGACAACGAGGTTGCCGCTCGGCCAGAGCGCCTTGTCGTCGATGACAAGAGACGAATCGACAGGGACGACACGGCGAGGCATGGGTGAGACGAGCGAGAAGTCGTATGTGTGATTGTAGCCGCTGGGCTTGGATGGGACGTCAGTGGCGCAGTTGAGGAGGTCGTGACACTCGACAAACGCGTAAACGTCTTCGAGGGTCGCGTCCGGTCCAAAGCGGCGCACAACGCGCCGGCCGTCCTCGAGACGCACGCCGATGCGCGCGGCCCTTTCGGCGGCCGCGGGCTCCGGAGCCAGCACGGACGCGCGCCATTTGCGCCACGCGTCACGACGGGCTGCCTGCTGCTCGGCGGCAGCAGCGGCCTGTTGCTCTGCCAGGCGGGCCGCCTGTGCGCGCTCCTCGGCCTCGCGGGCCGCCTGTGCGCGCGCGCGGTCGGCAGCCAGACTGCGCTCATACGCCGCATCCTGCTCGCGGCGCAGACGCTGTGACGACTCGCGCTCCTGGCGGTCGAGCACGAGCGCGAGCAGCTTGGGCTGGTGCGCCTCCATCTTTTCTTCGATGGTCGCCACAAACTCGTCTGCTGACAGCGCACCCTGCGCGCGCGCCAGCACGGACATGACGACCGTCGTGCTGGTGGGCGTCTTGGGGGCCGGCGCCACCAGGCAAGCAAACGGGAACTTGGTCACGTCGAGACCGCTCGCGACAAGATACGCCTCGGACTCTGCCACGTTGCCGGCCCACAGCACCACGTCGTCGCGCTTGAGCAGCTCGACCACCTGCGGCGCCAGTAGCACGTTGCGCACAAACGGCGCCGTCAGGTCGTGCTCGTCCGACTGCAGGACCACCACCAGATACTTGAGCTCTGCCTTGGCGCGGTCCAGCGCCTGCGTGTACCCGCCCTCAAAGAACGGCAGCCCGCTGTCGGCGCCGTACGTCTCCTCAAACTGGCGCACGAACCGCGCCGCGGTGTTTTTTGGGTCGATGCTGCTGTTGTCGGCGCCGGTCCGGGCCGCAGCCCGGTTCAGCGCGTAGTACCCGGTGAGGCGCGGCAAGAACGGAAACATCCACGACAAAAAGTACAGCACCGAGTTGAACATCTTGTAGCCGAGGCTGAACGGCGACAGCAGCAGAGTCTGCAGCAGCGACGGCCGCGGTGAGTACGTGGTTGGCGTGGGGCTCACTCTCGGGGCCACCTCGTGGTCCAGGTCTCTGTTGAGCGCCGCGTCTCTTTCCAGCTCTTCGAGTATCGAAGTCGGTGTCGACCCGGCAGCCGTATCTGTAGGCCTCGGACCCGGCTCGGGGGGCGTGTTCGCGTTTGTCACTGTATCCAGTCCGCCCTCGAAATGCAGTGCTAGTGCAGACTGCCGTTAGTACCCGCTCAGCTCTTCGTTCCTGAAATTGATTCGCAGCTCGGCTGAGAAGGAGGCCGCCTGACCGGCTCTCTCGCCCCATCACAACTCCGTGAATTCTGGAGAGCCCAGCCGCGAAGCGGCCACGGGGGTCTGGGGGCAGCACCCCAGAAAAAGAGAATTGCATCCCTAGTACCCGCATAATAAACTTACTTCGACGTTCCAGTTCGTAGCGCTCAGAATCGCAATCGCGCGAGTCGAATCTTCAAGACCGGTGACTTCGGCGAATGTGTCGTATGCATTGCGCTGCTGCTCAGACAGCGCGTCTCGGGACGCCATCCGTCGGCTTGTGTGTCTATTGCGTCGTCAAGTACGGGGTATATGAGCGGGTATTGCAAGATCTCGCGACGCTGAGTGCTGGCTTTTGTGTGTCTCTCCGTGCAGAACCCAGCATTTTGTCGGCGACGGGACGGCCGTGACGGTCCGAGCGGCTGGCATTGGATCTGTTGCAATTACTAAATCCAAGTATACGTTAGCCGGTTCCCCGCGGTAAGGGCTCCTCCGCTATGCACTTCGTATGCGGTGACGTTACGCTTCGGATTGGCCCTACACACCGTAAGACTTGTAGTGTCAGAATACTAGTGCATAGTCGGGAGACTTGTTTTTCTCTCGGCACTCCCTAGCAATGCTGCTGCGCCTGCTCTGGATGGGGCCCATCCTGCAGATGCAACCGTACGCCTGATCATTGCCGCGGTCGTCGTTGAAGCAGTGATAGTGGGTATACCGCTGTTATAATCCTTGTCATTGGCATGATGATTATTGGACGACCCCCTTGAGATAAGGCAAGGCAGCGCAACATCCAAATGCCCTTAAAATTGAGCGCTGGATCTCGCATACACTCTCATTCCTGGGAAATTCTCTATCAAGCACTCTGTGAGGAAGCCAGGTTTTAAGGAATACACGAGAAACGATGGAAATGTATGTGAGCGGGCCACCGGCGCTAGGCTACTATTCCAATTGGGCACATACGAAGAGCGGTTTCTACTTGTAGTTTTAACGATGCGTGTCGTCATGATGGCCATATATTCATCGTCTAGCTTGCCAGAAAGGGCGTGCCGAAAGGCAGTGCTATAACAGAATGCAAAGCGTAAGGAAGCGGCTATATTAGTTGTAGCAATCGGACCTCTCTTGTCCAGTTGGCCAGCAAGTTAGCGTACGGTAAAGAATATATAGTAGAGAGCTGACGAAAGAAAGATATAAGTAAGTCATTGTGATCAATTTCTGCATTGTAGGCTGAGCCACGTCGGCTATACGGGTCATAGACGTAGTCGGCTGGCTCTGTCAGTGACAGCCAATCGCACTGGCTCACCTCGCATCAGGGCCATTGCATTATTTCCGCAGATATATCAGGCATTACGAGCCTTGAAATAGTCTCTCATTCGCTCAGCTGCTCCTTCGGGCAGGACATGTACGGGGTTGATTGGCAAGACATCCGGATCGGCCCGCAGGGGCTCTGAAGTCCACATGAACGAGTAGTCGCCAAGCTGGGCATCAGTTTTTTCCTGGTAGCTATACCGGTGCTGCGCGGCCGCGAGTCCACAGAAGGCATAATTGGTGTGGTACGCATCGGGCCGCTTCCCGGGTTTGTCACGGAGTCCGCCGTGACTGTCCTGACAACACACCTTGATGTATCGGTCGAGTGCCTCGCGGTCCCATAAGTCGGTGTGTCCGACAGCAGCCTCAACAAGCGCCCAGCACCCTCCGACCCAATGCGAGTAGCACACGTCCACGAGCTTATTAGTGCGGCCCGAAAAGCCGCCTTCAATTGGATACTGGCGGCGAGAGAGCCAGCGCAGAAGGAGGTTAACGTTGGCGTACCGCGGGATCGTCTCGGCCGGCGGCCCCAGCAGACAGAGGGCGGCGAGCGCACAAAACGCATACCCGCCATGTGCTTCGACCAGCGGCACGTTGCTGAACCCGCCCTCGTACGTCTGGCACGAGCGGATGTACTCGCCGACGCCGGCAGCGAGCTCTGGAGTCAGGACGTTAAGAAGCGCGGCGCTCGCGAGAGCGCAGTACGATGCCCGCGGGTCTGTCTCGCCACCCACGCTCATTGCGAACGAGCCGTCGGGTGCCTTGAGGCTCAGCAGCCAGTCGTGAATGGCTCCGGGGTCGATCTGCGACCAGGCGGTCTCGTCGCCAGCGAGCGCAAGCGCATTGAGACCCGCGTAGGTCGCGGCAACATGCGGCAATTGGCCACCACCACCGCCCAGACCGCGCCCATCTGGCGAGACGCACGCTAGCACCGCCTGAACAGCCCCTGCCACTAGATCATCGGCCGGATCGCCAAGCAGGTGCAGGCCGTTGAGCGGCCAATACACTAGCCACGGGTGCGATGCGTCGAGAGACACAAACCCAGCCGGGAGTGGCCCGAGCATGCGCCGAAGATACGCATTATGGCGTTGCACGTCGAGCTCTGCTGCCTTTTTGGCCGCAAACAGCCGCTGGCAGCTCGCCTCGACCTCTTCCTGTTCTTGAGACGTTGCAGTGACCAGGTCATCCAGCGGAAACTTCCGCGCCAGCTGCTCCGTCTCCGCGTCAATCATTTGCAGGCGGACCATTGTGCCAGCACGCGCACCATTTATATAGCTGGTGGTGAAGTCGAAGCTGTGCCCTGGATCCTATTGTCCATCTTCTCTTGGGCTGGATCATGTGCGGCTGAAGACAACCGTGCGTCAGGTTTACCCGGCGCGATAAGATAGTCCCCGATCTGGTAGACTAGCGCGGCTGTTCCCGGCTCCCGCGCGCTTAGTGCCCATCGCTTCTCCGGCATTGCAACGCTAAGATTTGTCCCCCCAGCTGTCCAGGTCAAATTCAATCGTTTGACGGTAGCATCTATGCGTGAATAAAATGGAACCGTCGTCGGCGCATGTGAGTATACCATTGTTTCCGACGACTTTGCGTGAGGGTTGATACTGGCGTCAAACTTGAAATGTCAATTGTCCGTCGATTTCTGATTTTCCCTGGGGATTCTGCTCCCCGGGCCCCCGTAGCAATCGCTTCGCGGTTGATCGAAGCGTATTCGCACATTACGGGGTCATGTCTGGTATACATTGACAAAAGCAGCAGTTTATCGATGCACGGTTGTTTGTTCTTCGTGCCACGGGGGTCTGGGACAGAACCCCCAGAGAAAACAAAAGCGATGGCACAACGACTAACACCAGAATGGCCTCTCTACAGCATTGTATTTGTGGTCGCTGGGAAGAAGGGCCGAGGCGACTGCAACTGCAAAAAAGGCGTGTCTGGACTATAGTGCGCTCTTAGAACGGTATGGCGGCAATGCAAGCAAAAAGGAGCCGACCGGAGCGAGGCTGGCGGCCGGAGCGAGACGGGCGTTGGACGTATATGAACACATGAAGTCGGGCAGAGATGATGTGTTGGATGCGTCGACGCAGATCGCCTACCTGAGCAGTGCAGTTGGGCACTACCTGTTTTATCCGTGGCTATACGATCCGGCATGCGTCGAATTCCGGACAGATGGGGAGCAGTACGACGACCCGGACGGGCTGTTGGCGCTGTCACCGGCACAGGAGCGCGCGCTCGAGGAATGGGCTCGCCCGGCGAACGCGTTGCCCGCGCCGCCTAATATGGACCTTGATGGCGCGGAGGATATATACCAGTGCGCGCTTGAGGACTGCTCGGTTGTGGCGTCGCTTATCTCAGCAATCCATCTGATGCGGCGTGCGGGCCGCGAGGACATGCTGATGGGCCGTGTGTTCCCGCAGGACGCGTCTGGGCGACCTGTCGTGAGTCCCTGTGGCGAGTACGCTGTGAAGTTGCACTTCAACGGCCTGGAGAGACTTGTGCGCATCGACGACAGGCTGCCGCGGGGCGCTCCTGGCCGCCCGAGCCTCTTTGTGTCGAGCGACCGCGGAATTCTGTGGCCAGTGCTGCTCGAAAAGGCGTACATGAAGGTCATGGGCGGATACGACTTTGAGGGCTCACACGCGGCAGAGGACACGTTTGTGCTCACGGGGTGGATCCCCGAGTACCTGAGTTTCCGCGACTACTTTGAGGATGTGCACGCGTCGCCGGACGCACTGTGGCGGCGGCTGCGGGCCGCTTGGGCTACCGGCGACGTCATGGCGTGCGTTGGAACGGGTAGTGTACATGAGGCGGCGGTCCTGCGCGAGCTTGTGGCCGACCACGACTACGCTGTCGTCGATATACGTGAAGAAGCCGACGGAGGGCGGATGGTCCAAGTTCGCAATCCATGGATGCAGGGCGTGCCGGCCGAAACGCCCGAGACGGTCAGGGCTGTAGCGACAGGCGCGTTCTGGATCACATTTGAGACGCTGTGCTCGCGGTTCGAAAGCATGTATCTCAACTGGAACCCTGGCCTGTTCGTGTTCCAAAAGGCGCTGCACTTTGTATGGGGTGTCGGCGCCATCCGTGCTGCAGCTGCTACCCGATCGCACTGGAAGGCGCCGCAGTACGTGGTGGGCAACGACGCAGATGATGAGGTTGTGGCCACGATTTTAGTGATGCGCCACTTTGACGGAGCCAGTAAAGGCATCGGATCGTTTTCTGTGGCACTGTACAAGGGCGGCTCGCGGCTGGTTGTTCCTGACGACTCGACGCTTGTCTGCCGTACCCCGGCGATGAACACACGGTACTCGACGCTTCGGGTCACGATTCCGCCCAAAACGACTTATACTGCTGTTGTTTGCTGCACTACCGAGACCGGCGACGCGCCTACTTCTGCGCCGCAATCTAGTGCCACGGTCGCCACCGGTTCTGACACTACAGGTTCTGCTGCTGGCACCAACAGCGCCACTGCAAACACGACGGAGGAGGCGTTCCTCCGATTCACGATAACCGTTTATGCATCGCGCAAAGTCCAGTTTGGACGGGCTCGCAAGCCCGTTCCGCATGTGATTTCCCACACAAGCGCGTGGACGCGCGGCCAATCTGGCGGACGGTGGTCGCTCCCGACGTACCTGTCGAACCCGCAGTTCAAGCTGTGCGTCGATGCCGACTCTCCGTCAACACACATCTACATGCTGTGCGAGTCGTCTGTCCCTGTCAACGGACAGCTGTTCTGGAGCGGCGGCAAGCAGCTGCATGCCATCGCGGAGCGTGACCGCATCGCCCAGTCTGGCGAGTACCGTCAGGGCAGCTGCATCCTGTCCGTTCGCGGTCTGCGCCGCGGGGAGTACACATTTATCGCCTCGGCGTTCGACGCAGGCGTCACCGTGCCGTTTACCGTGGTGCTTGCGAGCGCGGCGCCGCTGCGCCTCGTCCGGCTCCCCGAAATAAACTCGGGTCTATTTCTTCGCACCGCCGCCCTCTCGTGGGGAGGTAGCAACCGCGTCGAGGTCCCGTTCCACGTGGCGCGCTCGTCGCCCGTCGAGATCAGCTTTCACGTTGATGGCTCGCATCCGTCGACTCCATCTGCCGCCACCGAGCCCGTCTCGAGCGCCTACAAGCCCCACGTCCGGCTGTGCATCTTCGACGGGCCCCGGCTCGTCGCGACAAATGGCTCGTTTGCCGACCCGACGCCTAATATCTTCCTCAAGCACCAGGCGGCCGGTCAGCACCAATACGTCGTTGTTGCAGAGCGCATGGAGGCCGGGCAGGGCGTATTTACCATCCGGTTCTATTCCGACTCACCAGCAGTCATCGGATGATCGTCATGGCATCTATCTCGGTGCGCAGCTATGCATTCCACCAACGAGCCTCCCTACTGTATACATCGCGTCGACTTCTAGGCTGCTGATCGGCCGAAGAAAAAGCCTCAGTCTTGCATTAAAAGGCTCGCAGAAGCTCACCTCTGTTAGTATATCACGAACGAGGATCTGCGAAAGAAGATATCGAGTTGAATAGAGATGACGGCTCTTTATGTAGTAGAGACGTGACGAACACAATGAAACAGTAACACCGTAATGTTTTAACTGAGGAGGTTGGATGCAATCTCGTAGACGCGAGAGTTAAGAGGCCAGAGACGGTAGTGACGTATGTTCGGAGCGGCCGCAGTCGTCGTGTTGCGGCATTGGTTATGCACGGGATCCCTGCGTCGTGCAGTCGCAGGGCTGACAGTGCCCATGTTATGCTCCTCACAAATGCGTCACCGTTGCACGGCTGACACTGTCATGCTTTCCGAGTCTGGCAATAACACAACGCCGCCACCTCCGCGCCTACCAGAAGACTGCCGACGCCAACTTTCTGCACCACTGTGCGGAACCGGAACCGGTGGAATTGGCACTCTGCATTGTCCGTTGTTCAAATTAGTAGCACGGGAGTGACATCTTCAGTATGAACAGTGAGGAAGATGAAGGGAGAAGTGAGAACGAAGAGCTGCAAAGGCTGCGCAGGCTAGTCGCAATTCAAGGCAGGCAGCTCGAGGTGAAGGAGAAGGAGCTCGAGAGCAGACGTGGAACCACATTTTCTGAAGTCTTCGCATTTTCCTACAAGCTTAAGGATGTGAATTTCACTGTGGAAACAGACCCGCGTTTGCTGTCAACCGGCTTGCTCTGGAAGATAAGCGACCCGTCCTTATGCCCGTCTCGCCTTGAGCCTTGGACAGAGTTTCCCAAAATTCAGAAGGATATACTCGACACGCTGTTCTCCAGCTTTCCAGCGGACCTCAGAGTGTTCAGTAGCCAGGACTACCTTCGAGAGCGCGGCCGTATCGTTGCGAAGTCAAGGGTGGGCAATGAGGAGGCACTGAAAAAGGTACTGTACGACCTTATGGAAGATCCCGTGATGTCCATCGTCGAGCGCCTCCAGAGAGAAGACGCTATCAAGTGCCATTATACACTTGGCTCCGAGATCTCGTTCGTAGCTCGGGGGAATGATCTGGACGGAGAGGATACTGAGGATTTTACGATCCCAAGACCGAACCCCAGCTTGTATCGACCTGACAGCATTTGCGTGTTCATGCAGCCGGGCAAGGCCGTACGGTCGACGGCGTATGCCGTCGAGCATAAGGCACCTCACAAGCTCACTCTTGAGCATCTTAGCAAGGGTCTTCGGCCGATGAATGTCCGCAAAGAAGTGGAACGACATACATTTCCGCCTCCTGGACATGAAGACCGCCCTCAGTATGAAGCAGACCGACAGGTGGTGATGGCAGTTAGTCAGACGTACAACCATATGGTCAAACGCGGGCTGACGTACAGCTGTCTCACTACTGGCGAGGCCTTTGTCTTTCTCAAGATTCAGAGAAAACGGGGCTCTGACGTACTTCTGTATCATCTAATTCGACCCAAGATCGATGTGGAAGCACATGCGCACGAGGATGAGTCTATTTGGATACGCTATACTGCCGCGTGCCAGCTGGTGGCGTTTACTGTTCTAACCCTCGACACTCGTCCTCAACCGGACCTTCTGGAGTCAGACGACCAGAGCGGGAACCACGATTCAAATGAGTTGGATGCTAGTATTACTAGTCTGTTGACCACACTGTCGAGCGTTTACATCGATTCCTCGAAGTCTTGGAGGCCAAGCAGCAGTGACAGCGTGCCTAGCGTACACGCTACCTACCGGCGAGACAGTGGCAACGGAAGACTGGTGAAGATCCTGGGTTCCGATAGTTCGTGCGACGAGTCTTCGGAGGGCCAGGTGGAGACAGGCAGCGCCAGAGTAAGCGCGTCTAGTGGCTGCAATGCTGGTGTTACCGCCAGACGGCCACCATCGCCAAGATCTGACGATGAAGAGGGTCAGTCGCCAATGCCTGGAGTGTCAACTACAGCGCGGGAAAAGCGGCGCCAGAACGCGGTCACAAGACCAAGCGGTGATGACGGACTATCTTCTCGAGACGCCACGACTTCCGGAAATCAGTATTGCACCCACCAGTGCCTTCTCGGCCTGGTAACTGGTGATGTACTTGATAATACGTGTCCCAATGTCAGTCTTCATCGAGGTTCGGATGGCGGCGACTATCACCGCATTGATCGAGCGACTTGGCTTCAACTTGTCTGCAAACAGATGAGGCACACCTGTCCTGGTGTGGACGCGCTTGGAAAGCAGGGCGCAAGGGGTGCTGTGTTCCGCGTCACGCTGCACGAATATGGCTATACGCTCGTCAGCAAAGCGACAACGTCCAAATATGCACCATACCTGGAGTATGAGGCTCATGTTTACGAACGTCTCCGGCCGCTACAAGGGAATCTTGTGCCAGTCTTTCTTGGTGCTATTAACTTCCGGAAGTTCGGACGATCTTATCTGTACGACCTGGGGGTGCGCCTTGTGTACTTCATGTTCTTGTCGTGGGGCGGCTCCAGCCTGGCCGAATCAGAGGTGCATGACGACAATATTAACCGCACAGTGCTGCGTTCGGTCCAAGCGATCCATGGATACGGCGTGGCACACACGGACATCCGAAGTGCAAATGTACTATGGGACGAGAAGACACAGCGTGTGATGTTGATTGACTTTGAGCAGGCAGTGCTTGCGGAAGAACCGCACTTGCGGATGTCGGTCATGCCCAGAAAAAGAGCCTGGTGTACAATTGTGAATGAAAATATAGCCGGCGACGAAAATTCGGAACCCGTCGACGAAAATTCGGAACCCATGGACGAAAATTCGGAACCCATGGACGAAAATTCGGGATTTGACTACGAAATCACTCGGCGTGCAAGAGTGTTCGACGGAAAAACATCGAATCTTCGAAATGCTCGCCTAGGGATGCAGGACGATATCTGGAAAACTAGAAAGCTCTTCAAGTGAGGCGGGCTCTTTGCTGGGCATAATGTCCCCACCGCTGCTTCGGCGCTATTTATTATGAACTCGCTAATGAAACTTGTGCCTGTTTATAAACGGAGTGTCTGATAACCTCTGATAACAAAGCCATCGTCCCGACGAGAAAGGTCACTCCAATTGAGGCTCCTCTCTTTGTCAGATGTCGAGGCGTCGTATGATGTTGTAATGTTTGCCATTCGTTCGAGCCGGCCCGAACAAACAAGCCGCTTATTTAATAAAGAAACACCGACCTGGTTATTTAACAAGCTCCTAGACGTTTTCCGAGACCTTGCTTGAGTCCAACATAGGCTCACAAGGATGGATGCTGTGACAATTCATGATGTGTTCAAGATATGCTTCTCGTCACACGTTTCAGGGATGCACTGTAGGTTAGCGGGGTTCGGCTACGTCAAGCAGACGCATTGCGTGACCTCAAGATCAATAAGATAAGAGAAAATGGGTTCCTTCCACACGTCCGGCGGTGCCGCCCAAAATCCGCACACCTGCAAGGAATTCGTTTCTCAGTTCACGGACACTGCTATCTTGACATGCTTCCAGCCTACCCGTACTAGCGGCGATGTATAACCACTGAAGGCGATTGGGTTATGTTGTAAGCAGCGATCATAACGCTTGTGAGTATGCGCATCTTGCGAGCAGTCAGGTGGGGAGTAGAAATCTGATTCTACTGCCTTCTGTTTAGTAAAACAAAATAGCCACCAAACCTATCAATCAAAGATACTTTTACTGTCCGAAGTGAGCTATGACAGCACGACTTCCCTGGAAGTCTTCCCATCCGATCAGCCCTAGTTAACCGTCTTACAGCGACAGGTAGTTGCGCGGTCTCATCCGGTTAAGCGAAACTATCTGTATTATTGTAAGCACAGGGTGGTGATGCTACAGCCGTGCGATGCGGTCCACCAGGAACACAAACAAAAAAACAACCTGGAGAAGCTATATTGGCCCGGGAGTAATGGCTCGGCGAAGACTCGTGAGAAGGGCTCCGTTACGCGAGAGACTCGCTTCGTTGCCGTTTGACGTGCTGCTCGCGCTGAATGAGCGTTTCGAGCTCATCGAATGGGACGAATACGGCCAGTCGGTTGCGGTACCGGCCGGCGCCGCCGCGTCGTTTTTGACGCTTGTGTGCAGGGTGTACTTTGCGCGGTCGGGCCGCAAGCGCGATTTTGACGTCGAGTCGACCGCTTTCGCCGTGCCCCAAAGGAGACCCTTTTTCTCGGTCATTGTATGCCCTGAAATCAGCTTGACCCTACTGTGCAAATGCTAACAGCAGTTTTCGGCTCTCAGCGCAGCGCTCACGATTGCATGCCTCGTCAACACGGTGTATACGCTACAGCGACGCAAAAAGTACACGCTGCTTGGCCGCCCGCTCGACAAGCCCCCGGACACGCCGTCTGCGCGCAAGATCAAGTACTCGGGCGCAGACACCAAGGACGACGACGCGGACGACACGCCTCCCGGCTCGCCCGTCGCGAGGATGGTTGCTTTTGCGCACAAAATGCGTGCCCACGCCCGCGCGGACGCGGATGCGGAGGATGTGTGGGAGCTCAGCACGTGGGACCCGCCGCTGTTTGGCCTGTGGCTCACGACGACATTCTCGCCTGTCCACCTGCTGTACATCTGGTACGGGTCGCTGAACCCGGCGTTTATCGTTATGCTGGCAGCCATCTCGCTGTACCTGCACACCATGGTGCGCCTGTTCTTGACGCAGCTCAAGGACCGCTCGGTTCTGCACGCGGAGGTGCTGGGCGAGTACGGCAAGAAGCTGGTACGGCCCATCATCGCGGTGCCGCGCCGCGACGTGGCTGTCGGCACCGACGACGACGCGGTCGACGTCTACTCTCCCGCCCAGAACACGAACTTTGCGACCCACGATGCCCGCGAGAGCCGCCAGCGGTACTCGCTGGCCCCGACCGACATGAAACCCTGGCGGTCGCCGGCCGCCCGCGCGTCGTCGCCCTCGCTCCGCCAGCGCGCGTCCATGAACTTTGCCCGTCGGTCCGACGCTGCAGAGTCGCCGCTGTACCGGCGGTCGCGCAACTCCAATGTTATTTAGCCCGCTTGCGGCAGCCTAGCCCCGGCGCGCCCAGATATTGCATCGCCATTCGCCTGAGTGGCCAAATACGCGGCCCCGTCTTGCATGTCTCTCTGTGCTATAATCGCGGTACCGCAATACCACTGTTTATTTCGTACAGCATGGCGCCGGGCCACAGTTTGGGGCTCGCTTGTCCTTTCCTGGGGGCGCTGCCCCCAGACCCCCCGTGGCAACTGCTTCGCAGTTGATTCCTGATGCCGAGAGCTATCGGGTGGCGGGCCCGTTTGGCTCCGCCTAACCGTAGTATCCAGAGCGTTTGCCGAGACATTCCTGTCGGGTCCCCATTTGGCGGGCTAGCACTGAGACGTAGTGTAAAACAGCGTTTCGCATTAATCTTTTCTGCCACTGTTTCAAGCAGTGGTAGGCCACGCGACGACCATGCTCGCAGTCCAACTGGCGTGGGCATTGGGCACGCATGTAAAGAACGTTAACTGAACTGCTCGCAGTGACTTACGACCGCCGCGTTAAGAAGATTCTACCAGCGCTCGATTCCATGTCGAGCCGCGAGTGCGCTAGAACTGGCGCCTAAAGACTGACGGCTAGAACTCCAGTTTCAGAACTACCGCCGCGCCAAGCATGGCAACCGCTACATCGGGGTCATCATCGTATTGGTCTCCAACTATAGAGACAGCTACATTACAGGTCGTCCCAGCCAAAAACAAGCTCGCGGGCTCGCTTGGCCGCAAAGGAGAAGAAACCTCCTTGGGAGCGCGAGGGCCGGTCGGTGGTCTCGGGCTGGGTCTTGATGTTGGCGAGCGACGGCGAAAAGCGCATGCTGCGGCGGACGCCGGCTTGCTGCGCGGAAGAGGCGCCGGCCGCCGGCTTGGAGGCGCTCGCATTGAGGCTGTAGATGGAATTGCCCTTGTGCACCTGGATGCGCTTGCGCGGAGTGGCCGACGACGGCACCAGCGACGGCATTGAGGTGGTGCGGGAGACGCCGCGCGCAGGCTGCTGTCCAAACGTGCCGGGCGGCTCCAGGGCTCCGATTCCGTCCTGGTCCATGGCGGCGTCGGGCGAGCCGCGCCCGCTCGGCCCCGCCGAAACCTGGACACTGCCGTCGGCGCCGGACTCAATCATGCTGCGCTCGCCGGCAGTGTGCAGCTGGGCGGTGTTGGCGTCGGTAGCGAGCACGCATCCAATGACAAACATACCGCCGCCAAAAACAGTACCGTTTTCGGCGAGCGCGCGCCCGGCTGCGAGCCCGTCCTTGTACGTAATCTGGACCCAGTTGCGGCCCGACCACGTGCGCTTGCTCTCGGGCAGCGCCTCGGCGTCCTGGCCCTCGAGGCTCTCGAGAATGGTGCCAAAGCGTGAAAAGTGCGCAATCACGGCCTCGAGCATCGACGGCGGGTACCCGAACACAATGACGGCGTTGCCGGCCCTGGCGGGGTCCTTGAACCGGGTGCCGGCGCTCCCGGGCTTGTCGTAGCCGCCAGCGGCGCCAAAGTTGCGGTACCGGCTCCGCTCGGACAGGTCTGCGTCATAGATGCTCTGCGTCGGGGGCGCGTCCTCCTCGTCGATGATGCTTGCCTTTTTCCGCAGCGGCTTGGGGGTGCCGAAGCTGGGACCGAAGCTCTGGGGCGGCGACGGTGCGCTGCTGGGCCCGGAAACAGACCCGGCAGCGGCTCGCGGGCCGCCGGAGCCGCCGCCGCCGCCGCCGCCGCCGCCGCCGCCACCCGCACCAGCCCGCGCGCCGTTGGACGCTGCTCCACTGCCGCTCGGGCCCAGCGCCTTGGCCTGGCGGTCGACTACCGACGCCCGCAGCGACGAGCCGCCGCCGCGGTCCGGCGTCGAAAACGAGCTCTTGGTCCGCAGCGCGTCCATGTGGTTCGGGACGTACCGCCGCTCGGTCCGGCCCCACTGGGGCGTCTCGGGTTCGTACCGCCGCCTTGACAGATCCATGAGCGACTGCGAGTGGCTCAGCGAGCCTGTGTTTTGGGCGGGCGAGTTGAGCGAGTTGCCAAACAGACTCGGTGCCGGCCCCTGGCTCGCCGCGAGGGCGCCGTTGATATTTGTGTTGGAATTCGTGCTCGCCGTGCCGTTGAACAGCGACGGCTGGCCCGGCGGCGTGCTGAACAGCGACGAGCCGGCGTTTTGGGCGGTGTTTTGAGCTGGCTTGCCAAACAGGCTCGGCTGGCCGGCCGAGCTCCCGAACAGGCTCGACTGCTGTGCCTGGGCCTGGGGCTGCGCCTGGGTCTGTGCCTGGGCCTGGGGCTGCGCCTGCGATTGCGAGGACTGCGCAAACAGACTGGCCGGCGTCGCCTTCTGGCCGGACCCAAACAGGCTCGGTCCGCTCTGGGCCTGGCCAAACAGCCCAGACGGCTGGGTGCTGGACGGCTGGGTGCTGCCGCTGCCAAAGCCCCCGGGCTGATTCTGCGCGCCAAACATGCTACTTTGCGGCGGCGGGGACGCGTTTGTTGTGGCGGATCGGCCGCGCCAGCTCGGCTTTTTTCTAGCGTGGGACCGTATCGTGCGGCTGCGGCCAACCCCCGCTAATACACACAGTTTCGCGACGGTGCATATCTAGCCACATCGTCACGCCACTCACGTGATCCCTCCACCTTCCCCCCTCCAGCCGATATATCAGCACCCACGCAATAGACCGCTAAATCTACACACAAAGTCGCCATGAACAGCGAATCGCCGCGCCTCAAAGAGGCCCGGGCCGCCGCGTCCAGCGGAGACACACAGCGGGCAGAGCAAATTTACAGACAGATAATAGACGACCGCGCGCAGCCCGGCTCCGAGGCGCTCCTCGCCACGCAGGAGCGGGCCCTCAACGAGCTCGGCGCGCTGTTCAAGGACGCGCGTCGGACCGAGGACCTCGCACAGCTGATCCGCCACTCGCGCGAGGTCATGGGCGGCTACGCCAAGTCCAAGACCGCCAAAATCATCCGCAGCCTCATCGACACCATGGCCAAGATCCCCGACACCGAGGACGCGCAGATCGCCACCATCCGCGAGTCGGTCGAGTGGTGCAAGAAGGAGAACCGCAACTTCCTGCGCCAGCACCTCGAGATCCGGCTCATTGCGCTCCTGCTCAAGAAACAGGCGTACCACGAGGCGATCCAGCTCGTCAACACGCTGCTGCGCGAGCTCAAGCGGCTCGACGACAAGACCATGCTGGTCGAGGTGCAGCTGCTCGAGGCCAAGGTGTACCACGCGCTGCGCAACATCCCCAAGAGCCGCGCGTGCCTCACGTCGGCCCGCACGTCGGCCAATGCCATCTACACGCCGCCGCTCATGCAGGCGGAGCTCGACAACATGAGCGGCATCCTGCAGGCGGAGGACAAGGACTACAAGACGGCGTTTTCGTACTTCTATGAGGCGTTTGAGGGCTACTCGGGCATTGAGGACCCGCGCGCCGTCACGGTCCTCAAGTACCTTTTGCTGAGCAAGATTATGCTGAACCTGACCGACGACGTGGCGAGCCTGCTCAGCTCCAAGGGCGTGCAGAAGTACGCCGGCCGCGAGATTGACGCCATGAAGGCCATTGCCAGCGCCCACAGCAACCGCTCGCTCAAGGAGTTTGAGGCGGCGCTCGAGACCTACGGCGCCGAGCTCCGCAGCGACCCGTTCATCCGCTCGCACTTTTCAGCGCTCTACGACACGCTGCTCGAGCAGAACCTCGTCAAGGTCATTGAGCCGTTTTCGTGCGTCGAGATCTCGCACGTCGCCAAGCTCATCGACCTCGACACCCGCCAGGTCGAGGGCAAGCTGTCGCAGATGATCCTCGACAAGGTCTTTTACGGCGTCCTCGACCAGGGCAACGGCTGTCTCTACGTCTACGACGAGCCCCGCTCCGACGCCACGTACTCGCTTGCCCTCGACACCGTCAAGCACATGTCCAACGTCGTTGACCTCCTCTACGAAAAGGCAGCCGCTCTTAACTAGCCGCCCAAATAGATGACCCATTGCACCTGCTTTTCTTACCGCTGCGGGCTCTGCCCCCAGGAAAATGGGAAATAGCAACCGTGCCTTTTTGTCCCTGGGGGCTCTGCCCCCAGACCCCCGTAGCAACCGCTTCGCGGTTGACCTCGGCCCGCTATGGGGACTGAAGGAGTAGTGATATCTAGCGGTGAGACCAACTGCGAAGCAGTTGCTACGGGGGTCTGGGGGCAGAGCCCCCAGGAAAAATAGGAAATAGCAGACGTCAAAAGCATGCTTCGTGCATTCGGTCGTAATAGGTCGTTAAAGTGGGTTATACGCGAGTGAGAACGTCGAGATTGAGGCCGCGCGAGAGGCAGAAACGCATCATCTTGGCGGCGGCCTCGATGTGCCACGGAACGACCGAGGACTCGCGGGATGAGACGCCCGTGTACTGGCCGAGGGATGCAAGACGGCGGTACTGGGGCAGCAGGCACTTCATCATGCCCATGGGAGGCGACGGCGAGTGGACGAGGGACAGCTCGAGATGCACGTGCTCGTCGCCGGGCTGGAGCGGCGGCTGGATGAGAAGGCCCGAGATGAGGGGTGCGTTTTTGAGGTGGCTCGAGACCTGGTTGAGGCGCTTCCAGCTGCGGAACACGACGCCGTACGAGTCGTCTTGGGCGTCCACTACCAACGTTTCCTCGTCTTTGGCGTCGTCGGGTCCCGGGCCCGGGGTCGCTGCGGTGGGGCCGGGGGTGAAGCCCGAGCTGTAGGCGTCGGGGGACTCCATGGCGGTTTGGCCCGGCGTCAGACGCGAGGCGGGCGACGCGGCAGGGGGCGCCGCCGGCTTTTGTTCGTGGTGCGGGAAAACGGCAGACGCGTCGCCCCGAACTGCGACGGGACCACCCCGCTCGACGCACAGCACGTAGACGTGGGAGACGCGCGCGCTGGGGCGGTCCTCGGCGAGCCGGATCCAGGTGCCGAGCTCGTCGTCGTCTACGGGCCCGGTCTTGATAATGACGACGCGCCACTGGATGGGCAGGACCGTGGCGATTTGGAGCGTCCTGTACCAGATCTTGCGGCAGAGCTCTTCAAACGCAAACGAGCTGGTGCCGGGGTCGCGCCCAAGCGGAAACGCCTCGACATTGGCAACCTCGCCCCATTGATCCGTCCAGGCGGCAGTGGCCCAGCGGCGGTCCGGCGAGACGGCGTAGGCAACGTGCAGCAGCGAGTCCTCGTCGAGGAGGTCGGCCGGGGCGGTCGGAGTCAGCCTGAACGGGATCTTGAGGGCGCCGTAGCGGGCCAATGCGAACGCTGGGTAGCGGCGAGCGAGAATGTGCCCTGCCTCGCGCAGGTCGATTGTGAACGGGGGCGTGTCAAACGAGGCTGTCGGTGCCGCAGGCGACTCGGGGCGCTTGCGCGAAAGGGCAATCGCGGCAGTGGCCGCCTGCTCGGCCGTCGGCGGGCACTTGTCGTAGACGCCCAGCGCCAACAGCATGACGTGGTACTGCGACGGAACAACAACAGCTCCGTTGCTGGTAACAGAAGAGACAGGCATGAGCTGCCAGAACACGTTGCGGGACTTGAGCGCCGTGTCGGAATGGTCCAGCGCTTCGGAAGCGGCGAAGTGGGCCCGGCCGAACGCAAGTAGCGAGGACGGCGAGGACGCGCTCGCATAAGGGTCAAACACGAGCACCAGCACGTTGGTTGCGGGCTGGGCTTTTTCGAGCGCCGCGACGACGTTAGCGTAGCAGTTCGACAGAGCGCCAAGCGAGTAGTCAGCGGCCTCGTGTGCAAACGTGAATATACTGTTTTCTGCGACAGCGGTTGTGTCAAAGGCGCCTAGCCCGCTCTCCTCGTAAGTGCTCTTTAGAAACGACACAAAGCTCGAGACTGCGGATACCACGCCCGGCGAGCCCGGGCACACCGTCACGACCGCTAGGTTCTTGGGCCCGTGCTGCGGACGCAGGCCAAACATGCGCCAGAACCGCAGAATCGGCGACCGCGCCTTTTGCCGCTGGCCCATGCGCATCACGGCGTACATGGGCGGCGGCAGGCTCACGATCTCGGTAGCGTTCTTCTCGGCATGGCCCCGGAGCTGGTTCTGGGGCAGCGGCTGGCCGGCCCCCGTCCCGGCCCCGGCCTGCCAGCCTCCGCCCGACGGCGACGCCTCGTCAGGGTACCCGAGGCTGGGCGAGTTCCTGGCCTTGAGGGCGGCGAGCGCCGCCACCGCCGGGTCGTCTGTTTTCGCTGCGTCCTGGCCGTCGCCCTCGGGCTGCGGTGTGCCAGCGTTAGCAGGCGCACCGGCGTCGGACAGCTGCACGATTTCGTACAGCGACAGGGCCCGAAACTGCGGAAACAGCGCCCCGAGCCGCTGCATAACCGCCTCTTCGGGCACTTCGCGCGGGATCGCCGGGGCTCCAGACGTGACAGAACCAAAAATGCCGTTGTCCCACACAACCTGCTCCATAACCGAGCGCAGGATGGCGCGGGTGTTTGTGATGCCAGACGCCGCCTCGTCGCCTCCGCTTACGGCGCTCGCCGGAGCAATGGCTGGCGCAAGCGGCGCCGGCTTAACCTGGCCCCACTTGGAGACCATCTCCGTCCACGCCGCCACGTTGGCGCTGTTTTCCGCCTCCGTCTCGGCATCAGCAGTCCCTCCGCGCGCCTCGCTGACAGACCGCACTGGCGGCGTCAGCGCCGCGTGCGACTGCGACTGCGTCCGCGGCGTCCCGTCGGCAGTGGACTCGCCGTCGCTGCTGTCGCTGTCCTCGAACGCCGGCAGCGACGAAAAGAAGCGGCCGCCCGTCGCGTACTTGGCGTCGAGGCTGCTAGATATCACAGGGTTAAACGCCAGCGGCGAATACACGCTTTTCCGGCGTTTGGCCAGCGGTTCCAGCGCCGACACTAGCTCCACGTCGGTATCAACTCGGACACCGTTTGTCTCGGCGGGCACGGGGCTGGCTTCCAGCGCCGACTCCGGTTCCGCTTTGGACAAAGGCTTTGGCTCGCCTTGTGGCGCCTGCGCCGGTGCCTGCACGTGGGCCCGCACCTGGGGCTCCCCCGTGGCCCCCGAGTCCGGCTCCAACTTTCCGGCGCCAGCTTGGCCAGCTCCGCTGTCCACAACGTCGTACATAATGGCGTCCTCGTGCGCTGGCGCAGCAACGTGCTCGGGCTGGTCAAAGAAATTAAAGTCGGCCTCGGTCACCTGCTCGCCGCCAAACAGATCGTCGTCGAGGTCGCCCCACGCCTCGGCCGTGCCGGCGGGCGTCATCCAGTTTTGCGGCTCCGCCTTGGGCTCGCTCCGCTTTTGCGGGTCCGGCGGCGTCGGGTACACCTGCGCCTGCGCCTTGTCGGGGCCGTTTTGCGGGGCCGAGCTCTGCGCAACCGTCCTCGTTACCGCCGGACTTGGCGCTACCGGCGCCGCGTGCGTCTTCGGACCAGACGCCGCCGCAGACTCGCCTTTTTTCAGTGCGCTCACCTGCGCGTCCAGCTCGGCAAACAGGTCTGGTGCCGCAAACCAGTCGTCCTCGGCCGGCACGGCCGCCGCCGCCTGCCGCCAGTAGCACAGGCTCGCCGGCCACTGGACCTCGCGGCCACCGCCGGTCCTGACCAGCACCCACTGGCCGAGATCCACGTCGCCTTGCAAACACCCCTCGCTCACGCACTGCTCTACAAGCGCCACAAACGTGTCCACGTTGCGCGGCGCCGGTGCGGGCCCCACGTACTTGACCGCCTCACCAGACGGCAGCACGTAGACGTCGTCCTCTGCTGCCGGCTCGGCACTGGCGCCGCCGGCCACTGCCAGGGGAACGAGATCTGTCTTCTCCGCGTACGCCTCGACGACAAGCTCGCCGTGGACAGACGCAAAGTGCGGGTCGAGGTGCAGAACCTTGCCGGCCGCCGGCGCCAGCAGAAGCTGGCCAAACGGCACATAGGCGCCAGTGCCGATGAGCGCGTGCGCCAGCAACGACCGCACCGCCTCTATCAGCGGCCGGTACGGTGTGGGCAGCGTCTCCGTCGCGGCTATCGTCGTCACATGGAACACGCCCGTCGATGTCTCCTTGAGCCCAAACGCATCGCTCGGCCCTGGCGGCTGCTCCGCGTCTAGCGAGAACGTCCACAGCTCGTTGCTCGCGGCGTTGACCACCGCTCGCGGCTGCTGCCGCCGAATTGCCCACTCGGCCTCGCGGACCTTGGCCGCGGTCCCGTCGAGCGACACAAACACCCTGTACGGGATCTGCGAAAAAGTTCCCTGTTGTTAGGCACGGCACGACGTTTGGCTGGCCCCGGGCGTCCTTGGCTCTAAACCCAGCGTTCTCGGTCCCCCGAGGTCCCATAAATGCCCCACGTCAACCGAAACCAAGCACTGTCCACTTACCGCCGAGTACAAACTCGAATGCAGAGCATGCGGCGATATCGTAGGCATCTTTACGCGTGCACCATGGTGCTGTCTATCGGATCACAGAACTGTCGAGCCGACAGCTTCATCGTCGCGGGGGTGAACATAGTGCGGGAGTCGTGACGATAACTTACTGATACTAACTTCGTCCAGCGTGCGAGTGTGTGTTTGACTATTTCCTGGGGGCTCTGCCCTCAGACCCCCGTGGCAACTGCTTCGCAGTTGGGCTGGTGGCTGTTTGAAGTGTCGAGTTATGCTCGCAAAGTGCTGGGAGGCTGCAGTCGCTCTCTTCGCGACCTTACAGGTGGGACTCGTTAACGACCACTTCCATTGGCTAAGCGTCCAAAACACAGTATATTCAGCGCGCAGTATAAGTCCCAGACGCCTGCTGCTTGCCGTTAACGATATTGCAGCACACGCAGCTCTTCGAGCTGGTGCACCTCATGCAACTCGAAAATAGCTCGTATATAGCCTCGCATGTCAATACCTCACATACAACCCTTGTGCCATAAACCGGCCGTCCCGAAGCTCAACTGCGAAGCAGTTGCCACGGGGGCCTGGGGGCAGAGCCCCCAGCAGCAAACAACACATCGCCCCAAGCTATGGTCTCGCCGCGGCAGTAATGCATGAATACATGCATACATAACATGGTCGGCCGCATCACATGGGAAGACGGTCGGTCGCGAAAGCTCGAAGCTTAAAACGTTGCCGTCTCGCGAAAACGCCACAGTTCCAGAGACGGAGGTAATGATCTGCTGGAAGAGATAGTGCACAAGATGGCCAGTCAGAACCAGCCGGCGACCGCTGCCGCGCCGCCCGCGTCGACGCTGTTTAGGACGCGGGCGGCCGTCAAGGTCGGCGAGCTCAACCGCTTTGTCGTCAAGTACACGCCCGGACTGGACCCGCACTACAGCGACGCGATGGAGGAGTCGCTGTGGCTGCGAGTGCGCAACGTCGAGAACGTCGCCCTGCGGGCCGCGTACCTCAATGGGCCGTACATTCTCTACGTGGACGTGCGGCCCGACGGCTACGACCACAACCGCAAGGTGTTTAGCAGCGCGGAGCAGCCGGTGTACGAGCCCCAGCTCAAGGCGGGCCAGAGCATGACGACGCGACTGTATATGAACCGGGCCGATGTCCGCACGTACGCGTGGACGGTGGACGTGGTGAGCCAGATTGTGTTTAGCTCCAACGCCGAGGTGCAGTTTGAGGTCTCGCTCGGGCGGACGCGCGAGGCGCTGCACGGGGGCAGCGGCGGCGCCAAGGAGCTCGGGGGCGCGCTCGACTACCTGCGGGTCGAGCGGTACGAGACGCTCGACATATGGAACTCGCCGCAGCCCCGCAAGGACGCGCCGCTCCACCTCGTGGTGCTGACGCACGGCCTGCACTCCAACGTCGGCGCCGACATGCTCTACGTCAAGGAGCGCATCGACGCGGCCGCGCGCGAGTCCGGCGAGAACATTATCGTGCGCGGGTACGCGGGCAACACCACCAAGACCGAAAAGGGCATCAAGTTTCTCGGCCGGCGGCTCGCCCACTACATTACGACGGAGCTGGTCCCGCAGGAGCACGTTCCGCACGGGTTTGTGATGCCGCACAAGATCTCGTTTGTGGCGCACTCGCTCGGCGGGCTCGTCCAGACGTACGCCATTGCGGAGATCCAGTCGCGGTTCCCGGACTTTTTCGACAAGGTCAAGCCCGTCAACTTCATCTGCATGGCTACACCGTTTCTGGGTATCTCGTACGAGAACCCAGCGTACATCAAGTTTGCGCTCGACGTCGGGTTTGCCGGCAAGACCGGCCGCGACCTCGGCATGACGTGGCGCGTGTCGGCCAAGTACCAGCACAAGCCGCTGCTGCAGATCCTGCCGTCTGGGCCGACGCACACGGCGCTGCGCAAGTTCGACCGGCGCACGCTGTACGCCAACGCCGTCAACGACGGCATTGTGCCGCTGCGCACGTCGGCGCTGCTCTACCTCGACTGGAAGGGCATCGCCAAGGCAATGAGAGCCAAGCACGGCGCGTACCCGGCCGGTTCCGAGTCTGCGGAGCAGCGGCGGTCTGTCGACGAGCGCCGCGCGTCGCAGGTGGCTGAGAGCGAGAAGGCGGCCAGGGCCGGCGACGGCAGGGACGACGGCGACATGTCAATTCACCGCGTCCACGAGGCCGAGGCCCCCGAGACAGACCAAAAGCGGCAGGAGCAGCGGGCCCAGGATGCGCAAAACGACGACAACGGCGACGACAACGACAACGACAACGACGGCGTGAGCATGATACCGGAGGACGAGGGCGAGAACCTGCGGTATCGCGAGACCCAGGAGTTCCACGGGGGCCATGAGAGCCACGAGGGCACGCTGACGGAGCGCAAGAAGGGCGAGTTTCTCGACAACATCACCGGGTCGGTGAACGCGTTTTTCTCGTTTTTCGCACCCCAGTCAGCCCACAAGAAGCCTGGCAAAATCTACCAGCGCAGCCAGACCATTGTCGAGGACGCCAGCGAGTCGGACGGCGACGACGACGCAGCCAAGAGCAAGAGCCACCGGCTGCCCAAGAAAACCTCGCTCATGGAGAGCGGCGTGAGCGTGCTGATCCCGCCGCTCCCGTCGACCAAGTTCATCAACGACCCGGACAGCCGGCCGCACGCGATTTTCCACGACCGCGTCTACCGCAACAGCGACCTCCCGCCCCAGCAGTTCAAGTCGCGCTCGACGTCGTTCAAAGACGCCCTCAAGCTCGGCAAGACGAGCGGCGCCAAGACCAGCGCCTCGGACCCCACCGACCCCAAGAGCGAGGACGCCAAGAAGGTCGAAAAGAGCAAGGTAGAGGAGAGGATCGCCCGCGAGTGGCACCGCAACATGGACTGGCGCAAGGTCTTGGTCCGCCTCGACCCGGACGCCCACAACAACATCGTCGTCCGCCGCCGGTTTGCCAACGCCTACGGGTGGCCCGTCATTGACCACCTCGTGGAGAACCACTTTGCCCGGCCCGCTCCCGCGCCACCCAGCGAGCGTGCCCACCCCGTCCGCGTGCACACCAGCGCGGATCGCAAGGACGGCGACATCGGTCTCCAGAGGTTCGAGCCCGCGGCCGACACCAGTACCGCTGGGAACCCGGGCTCCTCGCAGTCCGAGTCCTGGAGCAGTGGCAGCTTCTACGACAAAAAGACAGTGGACTGGGACACGCACCTCAAGTCCGAGGGCGATTCCTCCGACGAAGGCATCATGCCGAGCGTCAACGGCCTAATAGACAACTTCCGCGACCTCTCGAGTCTTAATTTTATTGCGCCGGCAGACCATCGCGCATCCGAGCCCCTCGACACCGATACCCTCGAAGAGCGCGTCAACCTCTCCAAGATCTGATTTATATATTTCGGACGTCTAATGCATTGTACTTTTTATTTCCTGGGGGCAGAGCCCCCAGGAAAAGAGCACAGATAGACGGCCAAGTTCAACCGCGAAGCGGTTGCTACGGGGGTCTGGGGGCAGAGCCCCCAGGAACGAAAGCACAAACGCAGCACGACGTCGATCAACCGCGAAGTGGTTGCTACGGGGCTCTGGGGCCAGAGCCCCCAGGAACACAAAAAGTACAGATGCAATGCACGAGTATACGCGGTTGTGGATGCGCTGTCTAGACGACGGGGGCGTTGAGACGGCGCTTGAGGAGATTGTCGACTTCGTTGTCGGAAAGGAACGAGAGCTTGAGGGTTGCGCGAATCTCGATAGCGCGTTTCTGGCCGTAGTCCTGCTCCAGGAGCGCAGGGACGGCGCAGAGGACGACGCAGGCTTGCTCGAGTCGGTAGTAGCTGGCGTCACGCGGCAGTGCGAGCGATGTCCAGAGCTCCGAGACGTCGCGCGAGAGCTGCTGGCCGCCGGTGATGCTGAACTGGTTGGCGTTGATGACATACTTCCAGAAGTAGCGCTGGACGTTTGCGGCAAAGTCTTTTTGGGCGATGACGAACTCGGGAGCGGTGAGCACCTGGCGCAGATAGTCGAGGTGCTTGCGGGCGACGGCGACGGGCTGGACGAGGGCCGGCGAGGGGCCCGTCTTGGCGGGGTCGTCGTCTTCAGAAGGGACGGCGTTCCAGCGCACCCGAAAGTACTGGCCGCCCATGGCGTGCTCGAACTCGCGGGCGACCCGCAGGCCGATGCTCATCATGGCCTTCTTTTTCAGCTTGGCAAGCGCCGCGAGCTCGCCGTCGAACAGCGAGTGCTCGTCGTCGTCGTCGGGCTCGGCGGCGGCGCCGGCGGCGCACTCGGCGGCGCTGCTGAGCTCGAGCGCATTGGCGGCGGCCAGCGTCTTGCGGTCCAGCGCGCGGCGGCCCATGGCGGCGTAGAGCTCAATAAATAGCAGGTCCTGGCTCAGGTCCTCGAGGAACTCGTCCAGAAACGCAGCAGACGTGTAGAGCGCCGCAAGCAGCTGGACGCCGTCGAGGCCCGGAGGGACGTCTTTGGAGTTGTCGAGCGGCGCCTGCACCGCGCGGAGGTACCGCTCCACCAGCGGCAGCTGCACCGCAAACAGGAAGCGCAGCTGGTGGTTGGCGCTCGTGAGCGGCCGGTACAGCTCTGTGACGCCCTCGAGCAGGTACTTGAGATGCACGGCGCTGACGGTGGGCTTGACCTGGTCCTCTGCGACGCTGGCAAAGTCGACGGCCCACTTGTCGTCTGCGCGCATGATCTCGGCGAACCGCTCGTCGGCGTGGCGCTGCTCAGTGTCGACCCACACGTCGAACCAGTTGTTGGTAGCGAGGATGTCGCCGGTGACGCCGCGCCAGGCCGCCGACGGCTCGTCGTCGTAGTCGCCAGAGGCGCGGCGCCCCCGCCCGTACGGCACGTAGAAGTAGCCCTCGCGCAGCTGCTGGTCAAACGCCTCCATCTCGGCAATGAGGTGGCTGAACAGCCGGGGCTGGCCAATGATCTCGGGCACGAGCGCCCGCAGCTTGCGGTAGACCGTCTTGCACAGCAGCGCCGTGATGAACTCGTCGACCGCGCGCCGGCGGCGGTGGCCACCCAGCTGCGCCGCCTCTTCGTCCAGGATCCGCTGCACCGGCCCCGACAGAAACGGCGTAGCCTCGTCCAGGACCTTGAACACAAAGGCCAGCGCCCACTCGGGCTTGTCTGGCCTGTTGGTGTCGCGCGAGCCCTCAAAGTGGTACCGGAACCGCACGTCGTACTGCTCTGCGAGCGTCTCAAACGCCACCAGAGGCGCGAGCGCCCGCCCGGGCAGCATGCTCTGCGGGGCCGGCTTCTGCACCCGCAGCGCGTCCCGGAACAGCTGCCGGAACCGGCTGTTGGCGCCGTCCGGCTGCCTCTGCGGCCAGCCGGCGTCGGCGAGGCAGTCCCGCAAGTCCGTCTGGATGCGCGCCAGCAGCGGGCTGTAGATCTCCGCGTCGATGTACCGCGCCCCGCGCTCCGCCATGTTGCGCACAAGGCTGTGCGCAGCGTCCGTCTCGGCAACCTGCAGCTGCAGGCGCTCCTCGGCGGGCACAATCTTGGCCCGGTAGGTGCCAATGAGCTCGTCCACAGGGCGCGACGTGTCGGCGAACGCCGGCTGCGCGCTGCTTACCGCCGCGAGATCAGCCACCACGTCCCTGGCGGCCGCCACGAGCCTCAGCTCCGCGTACCGGCTGCGCACGTCTCTCAGAAGCGGCTCGCTGTGCACGTCCGCGGCCACGCGGCCCAGCGGGCTCTCCGCGAACGGCGGCAGCGGCGAGCCCGCGTCCAGCGCGTCCAGGCTCCGCTGCAGCGCCGCCAGGGCCGCCTGCCGGTTCTCCAGGATGCGGCGCCGCTCCTGCTCGGCCCGCTCCCTCGCGGCCGTCTCGTCGCTCCGCAGCCTCGCCTGCTCCTCCTCGAGGCGGCTCTGCAGCAGCCCGTACGACGGGAACCGCTCGTTCAGGTACGCCTCGACGTGCGACGCCATTGTCTCTTGCTGCGGTCGGCGGCAGCTCCCGCCGCCGTCTTCTCTTAGCCGACGATCTCATGCAAGCATATGCATAATGCAAGGGACGCGGCCGGGCGCACACCCCCGCTGCGGGTTTTGGCATTTTTCACGTCGCCAAAGCCTCGAGCTGCACACCAAACCAGCAGACAGTCGCACGACACCATGGCTAGTAAGTGCTCCGGGCTCGCACCGGGCCGTGTTCTCTTGGGGGCTCTGCCCCGAACCTCCCCGTGGCAGCTGCTGCGCAGCTTTAAGGGGGTGCAGGCCGACAAGTATTCATTAGACACTAACAACAGAGGACAAGGCCCGCCACACGCTGGTCAAGCTGGTGTCGACCGCCAAGACCGGCTACATGCGCTACCTGTACGTGCCGCGAAACGCGCCGATCGTCAAGCAGGTTAAGTACGACCCGGTGGTCGAGCGGCACGTCCTGTTTGTCGAGTCGCGCAAGCGCAAGGCCGCGGGCGCCACGACCCAGCAGCCGTTTTGGAAGTGATCCTGCATATCCAACCTGTACATACATGTAATGATTTGACGAGTTTTGAGCCCTGGCAGCCCTTCTGAGGGGTAATGCTATCTTTTTTTCCTGGGGGCTCCGCCCCCAGACCCCCGTAGCAGCCGCTTCGCGGCTGGGATATCGGCTGGTTCGACCAGAGGTTCCAGGTCGAGCTTCTGGGCCACGGATCAACCTGCGATTGGGTTCGCGTGAATCGTGACAGACTTGATGTAGATGGGCTGCTTAGGCCGGTTCTTCTTGTCGACCTCGACGGCTTCGAGCTTGTCTAGGGTGTCGAGGCCGTCGATCACGCGACCAAAGACCGTGTACCGTCCGTCGAGGTGCACTTGACGACTAAAAGTAATGAAAAACTGGCTCCCAGCAGTGTTGGGCCCGTTGTTGGCCATTGAGACAGTTCCTCGCGCAGTGTGTCTCAGCTGCGGTACGATTTCATCCTCTAGCTTGCCGCCCCACACGCTGTCCCCGCCTTTGCCGGTCCCCGTCGGGTCGCCCATCTGCGCCATGAATCCTGGGGTCAGTGTTGTTCTACTTGAGTGAAATATTCTCCGGGGAAACGCGTCGTCTGACGTACCCTTGATATTCCGGTGGATCTTGGTGCCATTGTAGGTGGCCCTTGCGCAGTGGGCCAGGAAGTTCTCCGCGGTCTTGGGCACCTGCTCGCAGAATACCTCGATTTTGATATCTCCGAGGTCGGTGTGAAGCTGGAGTTAGCCAATGCATAGCGACCTGTATGAAACATACGTACAGTGACGGACATTGTTTTGTAAACTGGCTCAAACTGGTTCGTAGCCGATTCCACTAACACCGCCAAAAAACTGGATCGATATTGGACACACACACGGATCACGAACTCTCGGTTTAGACCTTTCACTCCGCACCGCTACGGGGGGAGCCAATATAGATACAACTACAGGACCTACCGACACAACTCAAAAACGTGATCATGTACATACAGCTTTTTTACGGGGTCGCAGCCTCGTACTTGGGGGCGTCGTCGTCGCCCCACGCCGCGGGAGTGGCCGCCATGGCGCCCGGGGTCTTGGGATCGTAAGGCGTGGGCATGCCAGGGGTCGGCGCGGTCGTGGGCTCGTCGCGGTAGACGCCAGGAGTTGGCGCCGAGAGGCCGCCGGGAGTCGGGGCCGCGTAGTCGGCCGACGAGTAGAAGCCCGGCGTGGCTGCGTCGCCGCTGCGACCCGACGCACGCGCCGACGAGTCCCAGCTCGGGGTGGCTGCGCCAGCGTTCCAGGCGGCAGAGCGGCTGCCGTCGCCGCCAGCGGCTGGAGTTCGAGCGCCAGCGTTCCAGGCGGGGGTACGGGCCCCGGCGTTCCATGCGGGGGTGCGGCCGCCTCCGTAGGCCGGAGTCTTGTCGCCCCACGCGGGTGTACGGCCGCCGCCGCCGGCACCGCCCCATGCGGGGGTGCGCGAGCCCGACCACGCCGGTGTTCGACCGCCAGCGGCAGGGGCGCCGCCCCACGCAGGAGTCTGACCTCCAGGGCCGCCGGGGCCGCCCACCATTGGCCCGCTGCGAGGCCCGCCAGGCGGTCCCATCGACCGCTGAGGGCCGCCGGGCCCCCGGATAAACTCGTGGAACGGGACCTTTCTGTCCGAGTTGGGGATGATAAACAGTAGCCGCGTCGTGTCGACGTTGACGATCTTGTTCTTGGCCTCGAGCTCGACGCGCGCCACATTGTCGTTAAAGTCCTTGACAACGCCGTTGAACCCCTTCATGGGGCCCGAGCCCACAGACACCCGGTGGCCCACAATCTTGAACCGCGGCACATTGTACTTGGGGGCGCTGGGGGCGGCCATGCCGCCGAGCGCGTTGGGGTTCATCTTGTTGAGGTTGAGACCCTCGGACTCGTCGCGCGCGCCCTTGGTGGACACGGTCGCGATGCCGCTCGTGCGCGACACAAACACTCCCAGGTTCTCCTGCGTGCGCTTGTCGTAGACAAACACAAACGACCGGTAGATGTGCAGCACCGCGCCCTGCCGGCCCTGGCCGCCCGTCTCGCGCACGGTGTCGCCGACGCGGATCTCGCGGCCGTTGCGGTCCGTGGCAGACATGTTGGAGCGCGCTACCTTCATGGGGATCTCGGCGACCCGCAGCGTCAGCTTGTACCCGTCCTGGGCGAGCACCTCGACCGAGTCGCGCTCAATGTTGACGATGCACCCGACGGTCTGGGCGTTGATCTGCACCAGGTCGTGCAGCGCAAACGAGCCGATCGTGTTGGCGCCGCCCGTGTCGGACGAGACCTTGAGGTCCTGCGACCGCACCGTGATCTCGGTCTTGGACAGGTCCGACAGCAGCGTCACCTCGTCGCCGCCCTTGGCCGCCACGTCCACGACCATGCCGGTGTCGTCCTTGTAGGTGCCGGCCGTGACCGTGACGTGGTCGCCAACCGAGAACCGCTTCTTGAGAAGCGACGTCGGCACGTCGAGCTTGAGGCCCTCGTACTTGGCGCCGACGCCCACAATCGACACAATGTCGCCGTGGGACCCGGTGACGCGGCCCGCCATGCCGGCCTGCTCGCCCGAAGTGACCTCGACCTGCTCGCCGGTCGCAAACGCCACCGCGGCCGCCGCCTGCTTGAGGCTCTGCGACAGCGCCTGCAGGTCGATGCCCTCCTTGAACTTTGTGAGCTCCGCCAGCGTCGGCACGACGCCCTCGGTCTCGAGCATCTGCAGCTTGAAGTCCTTGATGAGGTACCCGTTCTCGTACTCGTCGCCGGCGTACCAGTAGGTCTGGGGCCCGCGCTTTTGCAGGTTCTGGGCGTCGTACTGCTGCGCGTCATTGGCGGAGAACAGGCGCTGCGGCGGGCGCGCTGCGGAGGCGGGCCGCTTGCGCTTGCCGGCCGCGCCGTCGCCGGCGGTGTCGATGACCGGTGCCCGGCCGTAGTCGAGGCGCGGCACCAGCTTGATCTGCACCTCGAGCCCGTTCTCGCTCAGGTTCTCGACAATCGCCAGGTCGCCCGCGTACTTGCCGCGCTTGACCCGCACGTACTTGCCGGGCGTCAGCTCCGTCTCGTCCGACTTGCGCGTCCGGAACATGTCCGGGTACTCCTTGATGGGCACCAGGATCATGTTGCCCTGCGACGTGAACACGCCCGGGAAGCCGCGCACCGCCAGCTGCACCGCCGCGAGCTTGCGCGCCTCGACGTAGATGTAGCCCGGAAACGCGTCGCGCTGGAACGCCGAGTAGATCTCGAGCGGCGCCTTGGTGTACTGCAAGTTGATCTTCTTCTTGAGGATCGCCCGCACCAGCTCCTTCTCCTTGCCGATGCGGCACCTCACGCCCCAGATGTTGGGGTCGTGCACCGACGGCAGCAGCAGCCGCTGCGGCACCACGCCCGAGTCCCCGCGGTACTTGGACGCCGTCGACCGCCCGTACCGCTGCCGGTACTCGTCTGCGAGCCGCTCGGCGTCCTCCTCGGCGATGGCGTCACGCCGGCGGTCGACTTCACGGTGCAGCCGGTCGTCCGTGTCCTCGACCTCGTCGACCTCGGGCTCCTGGATGAACCCGTCCTCGCGGAGCAGCCCCTCCTCGTCCTCGTCAAACTCGTCCTCGTCCTCGTCGACCTCAGCCTCGACGTCCAGGAACTGGTTCCGGCGTTCTCTGCGCGGCCTCTTGCGTCGTCTGTGTTCGACCTCGTCGTCTTCGTCGCCTTCTTCGTCGTCTTCTTCGTCTTCTTCCTCGTCCTCGTCCTCGTCCTCCTGCTCGCCGCTGTCATTGCGACCCTCGTCGTCGTCGCCTCCGCCATTTTCGTCCACATCCTCCTTCACCTCGGGCTCATCGCTCGCGGCGGCCCGCGGCGGCGACGCGGCCCCGTCGTCGTCCCGCACGACCGGCTTGACGTCCTCTGTGTCCGACATTACGCCAGCCAACCTGCTCCTGTCGCGATTCTGCGTCTGGCGCCAGCGGTGTGCTGTTAGCAGTCCGGCCCACGGCGACTTTTGTGGTTGTGATTTTGATCCGGGACCCCAGCCGGCCCCGGGTAATGTCGTGCATGATATGCGTGCATATTTGTTCTCGCGTTCTTTCCTGGGGGCGCTGCCCCCAGACCCCCGTAGCAGCTGCTTCGCAGCTGGGCACTGGGCAGCTAGCGCGTTTGGAAGAGCACTGCAACGAGATCAGCTGCGAAGCAGCTGCTACGGGGTCTGGGGGCAGCGCCCCCAGGAAAGAAAATAGAAACCGGCCTGCGCAAACTGCCTGTATTACCGCCGTCGCCACGGCAACCGCGACACCCGATCAGACACGTATATTACACGAACCGACAGCTGAAAAAACCTGGAGAACTACCGACAGATACACACACACGAACAAAAATGCGCGCAGCCGTCTGCCTAGTGCTGTGCGCCCTGCTGCAGTGCGTGGCAGCGCTCAAGTTCCAGGTCGAGGCGAAGCAGAAGAACGCCGCGCCGCCGACGTGCATCCGCGACTTTGTGACCCGCGACACGCTCGTCGTGGTCAAGATGAAGGCGTCGGGCTACGCGGGCGACGGGCAGTCGCTCACGGTCACGATCCGCGACAACAAGAACAACGAGTACGGCCGCAAGAAGGACGTGGTCGGCGACTACTCGCTCGCGTTCACCCCGCACGCCGACGCCGCGTTTGACGTGTGCTTTGAGAACACCCTCACCGGCCGCACCAACGGCCAGCCCATGTTCCGCAACATCGAGCTCGACGTCGAGATCGGCGCCAACGCCCGTGACTGGAACGCGATCCAGGCGTCGGAGCGCCTCAAGCCGTCTGAGGTCGAGCTCGCCCGCCTCGACGGCCTCATGGACGACATCCGCCGCGAGCAGGAATACCTGCGGCTCCGCGAGATGCGTCTCCGCGACACCAACGAGTCGACCAACCGCCGCGTCAAGGTGTTTAGCATTGGCATTGTGCTCGCTCTTTTGGGGCTCGGCGTCTGGCAGGTTAGCTATCTGCGGGCGTACTTCCGCTCCAAGCATATTATTTGAGCGCTGCGGGTCTGCAGTAAAAGTGTATGAATAGACAATGACAATGACGTTTGTGCTGTGAATGCGTGTGGGCTGAGTACTAGCGCGGGGGGGGGGGGGGGGGTTGGGGACACGAACCGAGGTAGTTGATCCCACGGACAATAGCTATATCTGGTCGGCTCCCATCTAGCTTAAAAACATTTACATACTCGCTACGGTTGGTCTTGTATTTGGTGGTGCAATCCTCTCGAGCCTGATTTGGTCCGGCCCGCATGCGCGTGCAGACGATGCTCATTGCATGGTGCTGAGCGCATCATGCAGACTGGCCCCGGGCAGCTATTTCCCCCCGCAACCTGTTTCCTGGGGGCTCTGCCCCCAGACCCCCGTGGCAACTGCTGCGCAGTTGAAGTCGTCACAGAGCACACTAGCAGCAGACTTGCCGAACACTGCCACGCGTGCTGCCGTCCCGTCCAAGCGTTACATAGGTTCCGCCGCGGACCCGGCCTCCGAGATTCACTACTTGACGCTACGTCGGCCCCGACGTCAACGCGACGGCCAGCTTTCGAGCGTGAGTGACTCTATCCACCAAGCATAGCGAACGACCAGGCCGGATCCCGGTTTCACGAGTCCAGGCCCATCGTTTAGCGCCTAGTATAAGCTGTCGCCCCATACAGTACATTGCATATGCATCGTCACAGCCGCACGGCTTTTTTTCGAAATTCAACTTCCGCGAGAGCTCCGCCGAATACACTGGCCCTAAATCCGCGCCCCCCCCCCCCAGCAGCGGGCGTTAACTCTAGTTCGTCGCAAAAGATACAATGCGCCTCTCGCCGGCAGAACTCTCGTATCTCAAGGTCTCGCTGCAGGGCACGCCGCCGATCCGACCCGACGGCCGCGCGACCGCGCAGTTCAGACCGGTCGAGGCGTCCACCGGTTTCCTGCCGACCGCCAACGGGTCTGCCCGCGTGCGGACGGCCGACGGCGGCGAGTGCATCGTCGGGGTCAAGGCAAAGGTCGTGCGGACCTCCAAGGAGCCCGAGCTCGTGGCGTGCGACGTCGACATTCAGGGCCTCAAGGACCAGCACCCGCTGCCCCGGCTGCTGGCGTCCACGCTTGGGTCTATTCTGAACGGTGCGCCTCAGATCCAGCAGCGGCTCCGGCTGACCGCCCGCTACTCGTACAAGCTGTACGTGGACGCACTTGTCATCTCGTACACGAGCCACCCGCTGACGCTTCTGTCCCTCGCCGCATACCTGGCGCTCTCGAGCACCCGCCTGCCCCTTCTTGTGTCCGGCGCCAACGACGAGGAGCAGGAAGAGGTCCCAGTGTTTGACGATGACTGGGCGCACTCGACGCCGCTGTGCCGCGACTGGAGCCCGCCTCTGGTGTTCCTCGCGGCCGTCATTGGCGACAACGTCTTTCTCGACCCCACCGATATCGAGGAGGCGGTGGCAGAGGCAGGCGTTATGGTCGCTCTGTCTGCCGGCAAGGCCAGCGGGCCGCTCCGGAGTGTGAGCCTTGGTCCCGGCGACGCAGCTGCCGGCTATAAGCCTGCCATTCTACGACAGGTCCTCGAGCTCGTGACAAAAGCGGGCCCCGAAGTCGCAGCGGCTCTCGATGCCGTCCTAGAATCCAGCGATGGCGCGGTCTTCTAGTCTTCCCGCCATCGTACTTGCATTTGCCCATCGCCACGACACAACGCATGACCCTATCTTATATTATCCTGGGAACCCAGGAACCCCGTTACTGCCCCTTCGCGGGCGGACGGATGACAGTTGTATAATAAGTGAATTTTCTGTTCTGTCATGTACTATTTCCAGGGGTTTTTTCTTTCCCCTGGGGGCTCTGCCCCCAGACCCCCGTGGCAACTGCTTCGCAGTTGAAGATAGAAACAGGGCTGACGTCCGCATAATAGAATTTCTCTCAGTCGCGAAGCGACTGCTACGGGGGTCTGGGGGCAGCGCCCCCAGGTTTGTCCAATCGAAAAATTCGTCAATGCCGAAGCCAGCCCAGCCGGCTCGGGCTCGCATATTCAACTGCGCAGCAGTTGCCACGGGGGTCTGCGGGCAGCGACTTGCATATTCAACTGCGAAGCAGTTGCTACGGGATCTGGGGCAGTGCGCCAGGAAGTCAGTCCCAAAAAAATGATATAATGCTGCAACCGCGAATCGACTGCCAAGGGACGCCCAGCGAAGCCGCCAGACATATAGTAGTACACGTTACGATTTCTTGCTCGCTAGCAGTGTTGGGCCGAGTACGCGTGGACGATGATAGCGGTTGCCGTCTGGATGTTCATGGAGCGGACGACGCCGACCTGCTTGATCTCGACGCAGAGGTCGAGCTCCGCCAGGAGCTCGCCGGGAATGCCCTCGCTTTCTTTGCCAATGAGAAGCACGGTTTTTCGAGGGAACTTGAGGTCTGAGTTGAGCTCGACACTGTTGTCGGTCTGCTCGAGGCCAACGAGGGTGTAGCCGGCGCGCTTTTGCTCGCGCATATACTGCGCAATGTCGGTGGCCGGCACTTCCTTCATAGGCATCCACTGGTCGGCGGTGACAGCGACGCCTTTGAAATCGGCGGTCCGGACGACGGACATGTCGTCGAGACACAGCAGACGGGCGCCGAGGGCGTCGCAGAGTCGGCAGATGCCCCCGAGGTTGGGCGCCTTGTCGACCAGGCTGGCAACGACAATGAGCTCGCCCCGCTTGACTAGGTGGTCGTCGTCGCCGTTGGCAAACGTCTCGTAGGCGCCGGACTTTGTCTGGAGCGCGCGCTGGGTGATGAGAGCTGACGACGATGCCGCATACTGCTCGAGGTCGACGCACTCGATGGTGGGCTCGGGGGTGGAGTCCGCGGGCGTACGGGCGATGGGAACGCCAGCGTATTCGGCGAGGACTGAGGGCGGGATTATGTAGAGCTCGCGCTCTGTCACGCGCCGAAGGACTCCGCCCGTGACCTTGTCGAGACCCGTGTCGTTGAGATCCCACACAAAGCGCTCGCCTGCCCAAAAGAACTCAAAAGACTCGGCACCACTGGCGACGCGCGCGATGCCGGTTACAATCGTGGTATAGTCGGCTAGGATGTCGGCGATGTGCGGGTTGGATGCGGTGTCCTCCTGCACGCCGTAAAGCATGGCCGTAGAGAAATGGCGGATGGCTGCGCGGTTGCTCGTGGCGAGCGGCAGCATTGCCCGTACGTAGTCGCGGTAAAACGCCGGTCCCTCGGGCGACGTCTTGACAAGGTGGCGCGACAGCAGGAGGCCGATGCGCTGGAACGAGTTGGAGATGCGAGGCGGGAGCTCGGTCTTGTTGAGCGCGTCAAACACGAGCGGGCGGGCGTGCTTTACCGGGTCACGGCTTGCAATGCGCGCCACGAGCCACTCGACGTACAAGCGGACGCACTGCGACGGCTCAGTGTCAATAGCTGGCACGAAGCGCTTCTCCAAAGCGTCTAGCGCAGCGTCGTCTGCCAGGTGCTTTTCAGTAACGAGCAGCACCTGGTAGCACTGCACGCGCGTTTGCTCCTCAATGTCGTCGACCCGCTTGCGGGGCTTGAAAATGTGGTACTGGGGCGCGCTGAGCACGTAGTCAAACACACTAGGCGCGAGCTCTTTGCGCTCGGCGAGGTGGCGGATGGCAACAGCGCGGGCGGCCGATTCGGGGGCAGTGCAGAATGAATTGTAGAACCACTCGCCGGGCTCCAGTCCCAGCTCGCGGTCGACATCGGCCGCCAGCACTTCCTCAAGGCGAAATGACGCTTCGCCGATCTGGATATGGGCATGGATGTCGGCGAGCGTGCGCCCTACCCACTGCGGCAGCGGGCTCGGCCCGGCCGTCAGCGAGCGCGCGAGCGGCAGCAGCATGTTGCGGCGGGCAAAGCTTTGGGCAATGACGCTCTGGGCGATCTCGTCGAGGTTGGGTACGCCGAGAGCAACTGATTTTGGAGAGAATGCCGTCTCAATAAACGCGACATGCAGATCGCGCTCAACGGCAATGAGCCTGTCCTCGACGAGCGAGAACCAGAGGGATCCGAGTGCAGATGCCAGCGCTGGCACATCGTTAGGCGTTGCGCGCTCGATGGCCGCCGCGAGGACCGCCACCATCGCCTTGCGAGCGCCGGCGGCGTCGCTCAGATCAGCCACAGCCTGGAGCACAAGGCTGCAGTGCGTAGTGGTCTCGGTTAGAAGCAATCGCGACCGGAGGTATAGAAACGCCGCCGTGATGGCATCCTCACGATGCTTGCGGTCCGCGACAGGCACAGACGGCGCGATTTTGCGGCTGAGCACATCCACAACTGTGGGTACATCATCCGATTCTGACGACGCAAACTGCGAGCGCGGAAACACCGCCATAAACGAGAGCAGAGCCGCCTTTTCGTCGAGCCCGCCGGCTGCAACGTCATGGACAGCACGCTCCTGGTGCTCGAGAGCTGCCCACTCCGCTGGCGTCGTGCCGAGTGCCGGGCTGTACGTCGTCAGCACAGACGCAGCCGCAAACGACACGTTCTTTTCAGCAAACTGCGTTCGCAGCTCCTTCTGCAGCTTTCGCTTGAAAACATCGGTCAGGACAAACTGGCATACCACCTGGTCGTACTGCGCGTAGTCGATTATAGCGCAGTAGTCGTCCAGCCCAAAGTCCCGCCAATCGCCCTCCTTTACCACACTATGGCAGTGCAGGCCGCGGCAAAACAGCGCCGCGTACGCCGACGCATCCAAAACGCCGCCGTCCAGGGCCACGTCAAATACACCATGCACAAGCATAAACCCAGCGACGTCGTCCCACAGCTTGCTCACGATTCTTCCAGACCCGCGGACAATCGCCGACAAGCTCTGGACCCACTCGGTGCCAACATATCGCGGATCTACGGCCATCAGGATCTCCACCAGATAGAGAACGGCGGCGCTGGCGCGCATTGGACTCTCAAACGGGATGTCAGCCACCTTGCGAAGCAGCGCCATGTGCTTGGGCTTCAGGATCTGCCGTTTGGTTCCTTCTTCCCACCGCGTGCGGTACAGCCACGGGTCGGCGTTTTCCGGAACACCGTTCATCGACGCATACACAAGCGGCAGGCGTAGGGTGCCGGCCCGGCTCCGGAACAGGCCCTCGCGCACGCCCCGCAGCGCATACAGCCGAGCCGGATCAAAAGACGTGTGCAGGCCGTCTAGCAGTCGCAGCACCCCGGCGACCGCCTCCTCAGCGCCCTCGTCATCCAGCCCTTCAATAATCCGGGCCACAAACTCGGACATGAGCAACGCGTGCGGGCTCCAGTACCTTTGCGACCGGTCCTGAGGCACCAACATCACTTGGAACAAAGGCGCCTGCATCGCGTGCCGCAGCACAACGTCCGTCAGCAAGCTCAGGTCGTGTCTGAACCGCGCCAAGTCGGCGGCCGCCAACCGGAGAAGGGTGCCGGCCACCAGGGCCCGAATCTGCTCCATCGACGACCGCATCGCGAGACGCAGCAGGCTCGTCACCCAGTAGGCGGGGATCTCGGAGCCCGCAGACAGCATGTGCAGCATGTCAGGGAGGGCGTCCTGGGCCTGGTTGACGGACGCGTCGACGCTCACAATCTCCAAAATCGCGCAGTACCGACGCCACTCTGCGAGCTGGCGGTCGCGGCGGTCGAGGTCGAAGTGCATCAGGTCAAGGTCAATGTTGCGGGCCACCTGCTCGAGCGACCGCAGGATAATTGGCACGCAAAACCGCCGAACGTCGTGCGACCCTCCCATGAGCCCGTCGGCCACAAGCCGCCAGTACTGGTCGCTGCCGACGATCTCTTGAAAGTGCAGCGAGCCAGACAGCTCCATGTGGGAGACCATCCACAGCCAGCTGCGGTACGCCAGCCGCCTCGTGTCGGGCTCGCGGCACTGCAGCAGGATCCGCTGCGTGTCCCAGATGTAGGACTGCTGGCTGTCGCCAAACGCATTGTTGTTGTAGCGGGTGAACGCGGCGCCCAGCGCCCTGTTGGCGAGCGTCGCGAGCTCGCGGTCGACCGCTCCCTGAAGAAACGTAATCTTTTTCAGCGTCGCCATGCTCGCGGCTTCAGGGGCGGCATCAAAGACGTAAATGAACAGATCGAGCAGGTGCCGGGTCCGGTGGGCCAGCCATGCGGTGTCGTCGTCGTCGTCGTCGTCGTCGTCGTCGCTCTGGGCGGCCACGCCCTTTTTCGCGTCTCTCAGCTCGGGAATGAAGCTGCCGAGCCGTATGTACTTGTCTAGAGTCGTGCGGTTTATCGAGTCCACGTCGAGCGCAAACGCTAGCACTTTTTCGTACAGAGCGAGTATGTGCTTCTTGTGCAGCTCGGTAAATTCCAGCGCCGGGTCATCCAGAATGCGGATCAGCGAGTCCGTCAGCGCTTTGTCGACGTCCTGCTATCAGTACTTCCTTACAAAAAAAAACCAAGATCAAATCACATACGGGCCACTCTTCGCCGCTTCTCGCTTCGAGCATCTCGTCCAACAGGGCCGCGCGGACTCCGAGGTCCCCAGCCGCGAATATGTCCGTGGCGAAGTACCGCGCCATGCGACGGCGGGCACCCGCGTCCAGATCGCGCGCGACGATGCGCAGCGACATTCCAGGCGTGTGTATCGCAACAGCACAGTTAAAATCCACCGGTTCTCAGAGCGCCCGCTTCTGATCTGGATCCGCCGGCGAAATTTCCAGCCGCGCTGTCTGGGCATGGACGAATGCATAATTTAGAGAGTGTGCATATATGTGCGGCTGAGGAACGGCTGAACACACACTGTAAACAATACGGGAACCGGCCCCGGCCCTCAGGCTGCGGTAAACAACGTGCACTGAGAGAATGGCCAGGGCAAAGCAGAGGCCGAGCTCGGTCATGCAGCACAGGGCGGGCGGCGCCCCGGGGCCGGCGCGCAGGCCCGCGACGTCAATGGCGGGAGACAGGCCCGGAGACACCGCGTCCCCGGCGACAAACAAGGGCAATGTCAAGGTCGTGGTGCGGGCCAGACCGCTCAAATCGACAGAAGGGAAGCCCCTGATCTCGGTCAAAGACGGCACGACGATAACTATTAAACCACCGCCGAGCGGCAAACCGAGGACCGCCGAGGAGCGCGCGTTTACGTTTGACCACTCGCTGTGGTCTGTCGACGAATCCTACGGACCGCCGGTCGGCCAGGAGGACGTCTACGCGGTGGTGGGCCGCGAGTTCCTGGACCACAACATTGAGGGGTTCAACACGTGCGTGCTGGCTTACGGCCAGACGGGGTCCGGCAAGACCCACACGATGCTGGGCACTGCGCAGGACGCCGGGCTCATTCCGCGAACGTGCGCCGACTTGTTTGAGCGCATTGACAAGATGAAGCAGGACGACGTCTCGTGCACGGTCCAGATTTCGTACTTTGAGATTTACAACGAGGTGGTGCGGGATCTGCTGGCCAGCACAGACGGGGCGCCGGGCCGGCCGTCGAGCCCGCGCCCCTCGACGCCAACTGGCCGGTCTAGCCGGCCGGGATCGCCTACAAAGTCTCCCACCAAGCGCAATTCGGTGCTTGCCACCGCTCTGACGGCGGCCAGCGGCGGTCTGCGCGTTCGCGAGTCTCCGGACTGCGGGCCCTACGTTGAGGGTCTCAGCGAGCACACGGTCACCAGCACCGCGGACGTGCTGCGGTACCTCGACGCCGGCGGGCGGGCCCGGGCGACTGCCGAGACGAAAATGAACGCGCAATCGTCGCGGTCGCACGCGGTGTTCACGGTCGTGCTCAAGCAGACACGCTTTCTGTACGACGACGGGACCGCGACCGAAGAGCGCGTTTCGCGCATCCGCCTCGTCGACCTCGCAGGCTCGGAGCGAGCAGACGTGTCCGGCACGAGCGGCGCGCGCCTGCGCGAGGGCTCCAACATCAACAAGAGCCTGTCGACGCTCGGCCGTGTAATCGAGGCGCTGGTCGCCGGCAGCCACGTCGTGCCGTACCGCGACTCGGTTCTCACGTACCTCCTCAAAGAGAGTCTTGGCGGCAACTCCAAGACGGCCATGATTGCGTGCGTCGCGCCCGCCAACTACGACGAGACCCTCTCGACCCTCCGGTACGCGGACAGTGCCAAGCGCATCACGACACGCGCAGTCGCCAACAAGGATATCCGCCTCGATGCCGAAAAGGACAAGCTGCTTGCGAGCCAGAGTGCCGAAATCCAACAGCTCCGCGCCCAACTCGCCGTCCGCGCCGACGACGAGACGCCAGACACCACTGGCGCCACCAACGACGAGGTCCGCCGCGCGCTCGGCTACGCAAAGCTCCTCGAGGACCAGCTCGCCCAGGCCCGCCGGCTGGCCGGCGACATGCGCGAGAAACTCGTCGCCACTCGCCGTCACAACGGCCTCCTCAGCGGCCATCTTCGCGATATCACCAACTCGCCCTGGGCCGACTCGGCCAAAACCGAGCTCGAAGAGCTCGAGCACGAGCGTGAGACCATTCTCGGCGACCTCGCCAGTTTTCGCCAATCACTGGCCCAGTCTCGGGCCCGCTACCTGCCCACTCAGTCTGCCTAGACATAAATCAACGCAACTCTATTTCACTATGCGTCCGGGGTGAAAGAAACATGCTACCAAGGCAACAACAAGAGGGTGGCTTTTGCTTCCTGGGGGCTCTGCCCCCAGACCCCCGTAGCAACCGCTTCGCGGTTGAAGTGGGCGCGCATCTAGTAACAGCAGACTAGGTAATTTCCTTCAACCGCGAAGCGGTTGCCACGGGGGTCTGGGGGCAGAGCCCCCAGGAAAATAAAAAGGAACAGACTCTGCAAGCTATCTAATCAGTAATCTAATGACACGAGACTGCAGAGTAGCATCGTGCCGGACCACAGCGCCTCTATTACACGGGAACGAAATTGTATGTATTAGTGCAGATCTGCATTTTTGTTGCGCCTAGAGGCAGCCCACTTAGCTCACCAAAGTACCGGGTTCTTGGCCATTCGATACACACATCCGTTGCAGCCTTCACGTTTAAGGAAAAGCATTGAAAAATGATACAGACAGACGCTGCGCGGGATACCAAGTCCACCAACTACGAGGGTACGTACCGGCATTGAACCGCAGACTCCTGAACCGCGCTAATCACAGTGACCCTCAAATCGGTCGACATGGTGAGTTCACTTCGGGACGAAAAGGCGCCCGATCTGGCGCCCAGGCTGGCCAGGCTCGTGATTGGTGCCGCATTAGCTGCTGTCCATCCCGCACTAACACCAGGCTGATGACATGAAGGACGCTGTTGTGGACCTCGCCCTCAAGTCCATGGAGCAGTGCACTGTCGAGAAGGACCGCGCGGCCCTCATTAAGAAGGAGCTCGACGCCCGCTACGGCACGACTTGGCACTGTATCGTCGGCCAGAAGTTCGGCTCGTATGTCACACACGAGACCAAGCACTTTATCTACTTCTACGTCGACAAGATCGCGTTTCTCGTCTACAAGACGTCGTAGGCGTCTGTTTCTGTATTTATCTAGAACATGCATCAATGACACTGAGTTGGCATAAATCTTTGGGCCTTATTGTTTGGCGAGAGGTAATGCGTGCGTGGTGGATAGGATCGTGTGGTAGATAGGATCGTGCGGTGACATGTTGTGGGTGATGTGCGGGAGACCGTGAGCTTGCTCCAAGATGCGCCGGCCAGACTGGCCGCACCCGTTTGTCACTGGCCGTCGGCCGGCCAGAGACCGACGGCGAAACGATTGCTAGATGTCTCCAATGTTCACTACGAGAACGATACATCCGCGGGCTGACCACGCCCAACCTCGGCAGAGCGGGGGGCACCCGCATGAGTCCCCTTGGCATTTGTGTCGGCATACTATGGCATATGCACTCTGGGGTGGAACCGGGGGGGGGGCAAGCCAGCCGCGCCTGGCTTATCGCCATTCCACCGCACCTCGCACTTGACAGAGCGCATCACGCCCCGCAGAGTAGGTCCATATACTGCAAAAGCGACATGGACGACGACTTTGAAGACAACAACCCGTTTGCGGGAAGCGACCGGGCCAGCTCGACGGACAACTTGAGCATCGACGAGCCCCGGGAGGAGCAAGCCGACGACCATACCCCCCACAACACCTCGAGTGGTGGCGACGAGCCTGCAAACGCGCACGACGACGCTCGCCGTCTGTCTATACCGCGCGCGTACACCAGCCGGGTCGAGCAGGTGCTGACCGAGGACCCTCGGGTACCAATTGCGATTATCGATGCCGGCAAAGTCCACGAAGGCAGCGGGCGGGGTTTTATTGCGTACACCATCAAGATCGGAGGCATCACTGTCCGGCGGCGGTATTCCGAATTTGAATCACTACGGACAGTTCTAACGCGGCTGTTTCCCACGCTGATTGTTCCCCCGATCCCGGAAAAGCATACAATGTGTGAGTGCATTCGTTTTTTTGTTTTCTTTTTCCCTGGGGGCGCTGTCCCCAGATCCCAGTAGCACCCGCTTCGCGGGTGAGTTCCACCGATTGCCCAAATCAAGGTGTCGTGGGAGTCTGGAACATAGCCCCTAGGATGACCTCTGGGCCCGGATCCCCGACGCCCCGACTTCACGCGCGAGCTGCACCGGCTGCCCAGAAAAACTGCGAAGCAGTTGCCGGGGGGGGGGGGTCTGGGGACATGAGCCCCAGGAGACTGATGACCTCTCGCCTGGACTCCTGTCGCCTTGGCTTCGAGCTCCACCGATTGCCCAGATCAACTGCGAAGCAGTCGCCATGGGGGTCTGGGGGGCACGGCAGCCAGGAAAGACCAATGGCACGTCCTAACAACAGCCGACTACGCGGCCGCACCCACAAAAGCCAAGGAGGACGCCGCTATTATTGAGCACCGGCAGCGGATGCTGGGTGTGTTTCTGAACCGGTGCCGGGCGCTGCCGGACCTGCGCGGCAGCGTTGTGTTTCAGCGGTTTCTAGACCCCAACAGCAGTTGGAGCGAGGTGCTCAACGCGCCGCCGGTGTCTGAACTGCCCAAGAACATTCTGCGGGCGCCGCCGCTGCATCCAGAGACGGCGCAGCCGGGCCACGCCTACCTGCCGATCCCCTCGTCGAGCGCCAAGCTGGCGGGCGACGACGAGGGAGCGTTTGACGAGGTGGAGTCGTCGGCCCGCGAGTACGAGCATGTCATTGTGGGCGGGCTCGAGAAGACGAACCGGCGCATTATAAAGCGGTATGCCGACATGGCGCAGGACTATGCGGAGCTGGGCGGCCGCTTCAACGCCTTCAGTATCGAGGAGGGCGACGGGCTCGCGGCCGCGATTGAGAAGGTCGGCCAGGCCGTCGACGCCAGCTACATGAGCAGCGAGGAGCTCGTGGCGACGCTGTCCACCAAGTTTTCAGAACCGCTCGGAGAGAGCGCGCAGTTTGCTGCTGTCGTGCGCCAGGTGCTCAAGTACCGCCGGCAAAAGGCATTGCAGCTCGAGCTCACAGCCGAGACGCTCAAGCTCAAGAAGCACACGCTTGAGTCGCTCGAGCGCTCCGAGCGCGAGGCCCAGCGCATAAGCACGTACCTGAGTCGGGACGGGCTGCCCCACGACCCAGCAGGTCCCGCGTCTCATAACACTGAGACCGACGCAGAGCCCACCAGTCCGCCGACCGCCGACTCGTCGGACCAGTTCCCGCCCACGCACGCGGCCGCGCCAGAGACGCCCAGAAAGCGCACGACCGTAGCCGGGTTCCGCATCCCTGGCATGGATCGCATAAGCCACGCGATCCACGGCATGATCGATGTCGATCCCGAGGCGACGCGCCGCTCCAACATCTCCAAAGTGCGCGAGCAGATCCACCAGCTGGAAGAGGCGCTCGCGGTGTCCAAAAACGACTCGACCGATGCGTCCGACGCCGTGCGCACTGACCTTGAGCGGTTCCAGCACGACAAAGAGGACGGCCTCCAGGACATGATGCGCGACTACGTGCGCTGCCATCTCAACTGGGCCCGCAAGAACCTCGAGGCGTGGCAGGATGCCAAACTAGAGGTCGACCGCATGTGATCTTTTGTTTCCGGCATGTATCACGAATCTACACGAACTTCCAGCGCGTTCAGTTTTGCTTCCTGGGGGCTCTGCCCCCCCGACCCCCGTAGCAACCGCTTCGCGGTTGAAATATATGACCGTTACCTCTCAACTGCGCAGCAGTTGCCACGGGGGTCTGGGGGCAGAGCCCCCAGGAAAACAACCACCAACGCTCATGATCCGGTCGGAACAAGACCGTCGACAAAGTCCCAGACAGGATCCGCGAGAGCGATATTGACGTCAATGGCAGGGCCGGCTGGCGGCGGGTCGAGCTCTTCCTCGGTCGCGAGAAAGTAGACGAGGCCGTCGGTGAGAAGCACGGGCGTAAAGGGCGGACCAGCGACGGTGGGATGGATGCCGTCAAAGGCTGTGCCGGCATAGGACCGGAAACGAGCCCACTGGCTCGACAGGTAGCTGCCATTTCCGTAGTGGTAATTGGGCCGGATATCGGTTTTGACGGGCTGAGCTGCGAGCCAGTGAACCGTTTGCTTCAGTGCAGTAACGTCGAGTGAGCGAATCCACTCATGGATCGTGCGCGCGAGCTGCCAGAGCGGCGCGTCCACGACTTCCGCGTGGGACAGAACGGTATAGGGCGCCCACACGCCGTTGGGGAAGTAGCGCGGCGGGAGATTGAGGCGGTCTGGAGTGCGGACAGTCATGGAGCTGAGAAACTGGGGAAAGACGTGGGCATCGAGGTCCGAGTCCGGCACGCCCTGCGACCTGAGGAGCCGGACGCGGGCCGCGTACGTCTTCTGGAAGATGTGTGCCGTGAGGGCCTCGTACGTCGAAACCCAGCCAGAGCCAGACGGGTCGGTAGCGCGCTGTTTGATCTCGGCGGCTTGCTCGCCAGTGAACCGCACAATGCGGCCGGTTACCGGATGCGACAGCGGGGGCGGCAGCTTATACGGAAGAGTGGGGGCAGGCTCGCCTTCGACGTGATACGCCTCCGGCTTGTATGCGAGGGCAGCTTTGCGTTGCTGCTCGGTGAGAGCACCGGGCCCGGCCAGGAACGATCTGATTGACGCCGCGTTGCGGATTTGCGGCTCCGACGAGCTCTCGAGGCTGTTATACAGCTCGACAAGGTCGTCGACAAGACGGAAGAAGCCCTCGCCGTCGCACACAGTGTGCGAGATCTTGATCCCAAGGGCAGCACCTCCGCAGGCAAACCGTGTGTGTTGGACCGTGAAGAAAGGTCTGGCCGCAATGTCCTCCGGGTCAGTCAGAAAAGGCGGCAGCAGCGCGTTTCCGTCCCCCGGAAGATGCTGCAGCGTCAGGCGGCCTGAGCTCGGGCGAAAATCGTCAATAGGAGCACTGCATCGCGCCTCGAGCAGCTCGCCGCCAGACCCCAGCTTGGCAATGTGCGGCATGCCAGACTTGTCGTCGGCCACGAGGCGACCTGTCAGGTGCGGATAGTAGTTCAGTAGTAGCTCGAGCGCTCGCTTGAGGCGGCCCACTGACAGTACTTCCTTATCGCCTGTATTTTCGTACACAAATACCACCGCCACAGTGATGATACTTGGCACGAGCATGTCAATCGGTGATAGGTGCCATGGCTCGGCGATTCCAGCCAGCTTTCCGATGTCTGCGCATTTCAGCGTGTGGCTCCGGATCACAGTCACGCTCTCTGTACTTTTGGTCATTGCCGTCTCGATTTGACAGAACGCAAGGCGCGCAAGGCGCGCTTTATACGTGAGGGGCATCTCTATAGTGCGGCAAATGTCACGATGACCAGGCATGCATGACGATGCATGACTGTCGCGGCAGTGTCCCCTGGATCTTTGCCGAGCACTCTCGCGAGAGTTGAACGAAGTCTAGACAGCAGTCCGAGGACACCACGACGCCAAGCTACCGACAGGGCAGAAATACAGGACACAGCATGACCAAATTACGATGTACACAGGCATATATAGAAGCATACGATCGACCGCATAGTGCATAGCGTCGTGAGCCCGTGCAAGTGCCGTGAATTTTCCCGCTAAACTACACCTTGCCACTGAACTACAGATTTACCAAACGGCCACCGATACTCAGGGCGAGCAGGATCCGCCTACACCGTCCCGCGCACAGACAATGCCGTTTTGGGCAAATTGATGTACGGCTGGCGACGTCGCCCCGGAAACGCATTGTTTACATCGGTGCGGCGCAGTTCGTCACACCTGCAGTATCGAGTTCTTTTCTAAAACTAGACTGCAATTGGCACACAGTCGCCCTCGTGTAGACAGCTAGCGACCCGCACGGACCACAGCAATGGCACAGCCGGTGCCGACGAGCTTTCCGTGCTGGGTTAAGGCTATATATTCATGGTCGGGCGAGCAGAAAAGTGAGTAATGAGGCGGAAGAAAAAGCATCTGGGCAACACGCTAACTATAGATGATCTTGGGTTTGTCGAAGGAGACCTGATCGAGGTGCTCAACCCGGGAGACGGCAACTGGTGGACGGGCAGACTCAAACGGAACAAGGTCATTGGCTCGTTTCCGCGCAATTTTGTGGAGTTGGTGGCCAATCCACAGCGGACGCTTTCCAAGCAGAAAACCAAGTCGGTTGCCGATCTGAGCATCAGCACGGGCCCGGGCGCACCGTCGCCTCGTCCGGGCCTGACGCACAGTTTGAGCGCGACGGCGCCATTGCGTTCGACGTACGGCAGCTCCGCGAGCATTGCCCGCGGCCCCACGCAGTTGCGCAAGTCCACCACAGAGATCATAGCCGACCTGACGGACGAGCTCAACAGAAGTGGCGGCTCCTACAGCGGGGACGATATGCGCGGTCATGGTCTCGAATCAATGTCTGCATTGAATTCGAGCAGTAGTTCGCACGGGACCGGCAGCCTGGCTGGTAGCCGTAGCTCACACCGTCTCGGCGACAGTGCGTCGAGCCACGGCAGCTACCATTCTGCGCAGCAGGACTATTATGACGGCGAATACAGTGGTAATCATGACCAGGACTACAGTGGCGGGGCGGACGGCGCGTACAGCTCAGCTCCTCATGACTCGTACCGCGAATCACACGATGATAGATACCGACAAAGCTACGACGCCGAGTATGGACAGTACAATGAGCAGGACGACCATTACGCTCAGGATGATCACACATATACGTATGAAGACGAAGACCCGGACGCGTCTTTCCAACACGGAGATGAGGAGGCTGCATATCCAGAGGCCCCGCCGCCCCCGCCTCCCCATGCAGTGCCGGTGGGGTCGCGAGCTGGCAGCGAAGAGCGTGAGGAACAGATCTCGACTCCGACCGGCCAGGCCAGCAACTCAGGGCTGAGCCGGACCCCGTCCCCTCTGCGGAATGCCATGGACGATGTATTGGCGAGTCTCGAGTACATGAACATGGGCGAGCGGCGTCACTCGGGGACTACTGTTACGGAGGAGACGGCGACCCCATATGACGCCGGGGCTTACGCCGCGTACCGCGAGGACCAAGCCGAGGCCGAGGCTGCGACTAACGATCAAGCTGAGCACACGAAAGGATTCCCCTTTGATCCGTCTTCGTTTGACGGATTCGACTCGCAGGCGGGAATGTCGCGCACTGACACGTTCCACAGCATGTCGTCGGTCAACACAAATGCATTGTCGGTGGCGTCTTGTAGCACGGCCCCGACCTCGGCGAGCGCGTTCTCGGCGACGTCGGCGGGCTCGTTGCTGCGAAGGCATGAGGCGTACGCACGGCCGTCGCTGGCTGCGGCAATGGAAGAAGATGACAATAGCGAGAGGCCCGCGAGACTGCCGAGCGCCAGAGAGTCTTTTGGTACTCTCAGTGTCAAGAAGCCGGCCGGGTTTCTGCGCAAGTTTTTTGCCGCGTCCAAGAGCGAAGACGCTTCAGACGACTCGCTCTCTGTGGGCAAGCTAAGGCGGACGAAATCGCGGTCGTCAATTACATCGGCAATCTCATCGAGCAAGCTACGCGACTCGTTAAAGCGCGTGTCGTCTCGCAAGATATCGTTTCACGGCAAGAGCCGGTCCGAGGGCGCGCTGGCACGGTCCAACAGCTGGATTGAGGTCCGTCGCGACGTGCACCGCGCCAACTCGATGTCAGAGATCGAGCGTGCGCAAAAAAGAAGGCAGCGCGAGCTCGAGGGTTTTGCAGTGATGAGTCCCTATGCGTCGTTGCGGGCCGGCGTCCGGAATGAACTGGTCCAGGGGGCAGAATGCAGCCAGGACGTGGAGGACGTGCGTGATTTGGCCTACGACACCGTCGACAACGAGATCCTCGGCATGGCAAACTGGCCGCAGCTCATGACACCTGCCGTCTTCGCCTCTAGCCGCATTGGCCGCAGATTCGAGTCAGATATTGAACGAGTTCGGGCTATATTCGACTTTTGTGCCGCCAAAATCGCCCACGAACACCCTTCTCCGGGCTCAGACGGGTCTGCAGCCGCTTCGGCGTCCCGTGTTCTCCAACATAAGCGCGCTACTCCTCTAGAGAAGTCGCTATGTGTGAAGGCCATGTGCGAGGCACTCGATATTCCCTGTCACGTTGTGGGCGGCCACCTCAAGCAGGCCGGCGAGGTCTGGGACGGGCCCGGCGTACCGACTTCCAATCATTACTGGAACGCCGTCGCCGTTGACGGCCGCTGGCTCTTTATGGACGCCTCGCTCGCCAGCCCGTCTTTCCCCGAGCGCCCGTCGTATTCGGCTGCTGGACCAGACGCAGTCGACTATTTCTACTTCTTGACACCGCCCGACCAGTTCATTTTCACACACGTGCCCCGCTTTGCGCACGATGAGCATATTATTCCACCCGTTCCTCTGTCGGACGCGCTGGCGCTGCCGCTCAAGACGCCGGCCGCGTTTGAGCTCGATATCGACGTCGACCCAGCCTTTCATACTGCTCTCACGGCCCTCGACAACTTGGAAGTGGCCGAAATCGACTTTGCGGTCCCTGTCGGCGTCGAAATGTATGCCGAGCTAGCTCTGACCCGGTCCCACGCCCAGTCACCCCTTGCATCGCGGTTTGGCAGCCACTTTGGCACAGATGACGGCGACTCACATACAGCACCTCGCCCGGGTGCTTGCCTCGCCCAGCCCTACTGGCAGGACGGCAACCGGCGGTACCGCGTCAAGGCAATACTGCCAGAAAATATACCGCTCGGCGTCTTGCGCGTCTACGCAGCCGAAAGCTCACGCCTCAAAGCGTTTACTCCGTCAGCCATGAGTCTCGTCTGCACGTTTGGCGTCTCGCACCGCGGACAAAACGCTCCATTTGAGTTCGTGACCCGCCACTTCGCGCCCCACGGTAAGCGCCATGATCTCTATATCCGCGAGCCCCAGTGCAAGCGCCTCGCCGGCGGGTCGACGTACAAGTTTGCCGTGCGACAGCACCCGTCGCGAGGCGTCACGTCGGGCTCAGGTCTCGGAGTCGTCAAAATCGGCATCCAGTCGCCTTCGGGCCGCATCACCAAGCTCGTACGTTCTGACTCGAATTCTCCGGTTGCTGCTACGTGGGAGGCGTCGGTCAAGACGCTCGAGGTCGGCGTCTGGCGAGGTCTTGTTTTGTCCGATCGCGGCAACGCTTGGTCTGTGTTCGCTGAGTGGCATTGCATGTAGCGCAAAAACTGTCAATGACCATGCATTTTACATGATAATATAATGACACCACGTGTTCACGGGATTATTTTTCCGCTGAGAAACGACTATACAGAGGATATGTACACAGTACGCTTTGAAGAGACGGGCAGTGATTACCCCAGTACCCAGCGAAAGTGCCGTTGGTTTATCACGTACAGTATTAATTAACGCCCATGACGGTGTTGCCTAAGTAATAAATGGCCATGCATTTGTCGTATAGCATAAATTTATGGTCCAGCTGTTTGGGACTGGTTCTAGGCTCTTTTTTTTTTGCTTTTGCCCGCATCCAACCGCGACGATCAGAACAAGGGTATCAACGTAAACGGATACCCGCCGTTTTTAATCCGGAACGCGCTCACCACAAACGAAAGCGCCAGAACAAACACAATGGACAACACGGCGGCGACACTGGCTTGCGCCGCTGTGCTCCCAAGCGCTGGGACGCGGATGAGTAGCGCAATCACCGTGAACGCCATAACGGCGTACATGACGGCGATGATCTGGGTCTCGATGGCGACCTGGTTCGAGTAGCCGCCCACAAAGTACTGGATGCCGCCGGGCCCGCCGCCGCCGACCTGCGGCGTGCGTCGGATCACGTTGAACATGTGGCCCGACGTGAAGAGCAGCACACACATGAGCGAGAGGGCTGTCCACAGTTTGGTGCTGTGCAGCGCCCACATGGCCTGCTTGCGGAACGCCGTAAAAGCCGCGACCGAGACCGCGAGTCCGGCAACAGTGCCAATGAGGCGGCTGTAGTCAACGGGCTGGCGGATGGTGACGGTCTTGCCGAGGGCGCTGTGTATGTAGGCGACGAGGCCGTCGATCTGGGTCTCGAACGGCGGAAACTCGTACGCGTTGTAGCCGGTCTCGGGACCGTGCTTGGTCTTGGACGCCGGGTAGAACCACAGGTTGGGCGCGTGCGTGAGCCCGAGCTTGCCGTATACGGCGCGATTGTCGGGGAGGTCGGCGACCGCAAAGAAGAGGCCGTCGCCAGACGGGTGGTCCTGGTGCCAGGAGCGGGCGACGGTGGCGAACTGGGGGCCGATGATCTTGCAGAAGGAGCAGCCAAACTGGGGCGAGTTGGCAGTTAGGAGAACCGCCACGGTGTAGTCGCGCGGCCCGCTCACGACGTCGTCGTACGTCTTGTCGCTGAGGCGGATGATGCCATCCGGGCCGACGAGCTTTGCGAGCGACGCGCTGTCGTACTTTGCAGCCGACGCAATTGCGCCGAACGCGAGCAGCGCTAGGTTCCAGAAGCGCATTTTTATTTGCACGTCGGGTTAGTAGCTTTTGCTGTCGCCGGTGCTGGTAGCTGGGGGGGCCCGCGCAGAAGACAACAGATCATGCTTTCTTATGTAAGCGTGGGTGGTTGTGTTAGTAAGTAGCCCGCGGTGGTAGGGCGGCGGAACACAAATCAGTTGCAATTATTCAGCGCCAGTGTGACGCCTGTTGCTTACCCTACGTTCACGAAACCTCCGCGTAAACAGACGAGCCACGCAGAACAGGCCAAACAGTAGCGCAGCCGAGCCGATAATGACTGCGGTGCTGGCGGCAGTGTGCCGCTATAGGGACAGCGTGCTGGCTATGGGCACGCTCGAGGCCCGCGCCAAGCTGCGCGAGTACGAGGTGGAGGCGACGCTGAACAAGTACGCGCTGGAGGACGCGCTCGCGGCCGCGGCGGAGGAGGCGGACCGCCGGCAGAAGCAGCTGCGCGGCGAGATAGCGGCGTGGACAGAGGCGCACGCGCAGCTCGAGGCCACGGCGCGCGGCAGCGCTGCGAAGCTGGCGGCGGCGTCCGAGGCCCGGGCAGAGCTTGGGCGCCAGCTGTCGGCACTACGCAGCGAGTCGTCGCGCTCGAACTCGGACCTGGAGAAGCGGGCGTCGAAGCTGGCCGAAGAGGTGGCCGAACTGAAGCGGTCTAAAGCGCAGGCCCAGCAGCTGGAGCGGCAGCTGGCGGACGCCAAAACGGCGCTGGAGGCCGAGATCCGCAGGGGGCAGGGCCACGACCGCGACCGCGCCGAGGCCCGCAAGACTGAGGCCGCCCTCCACAAAGAGGCCGCAGACCTCAGGACGCAGGTCGCGCGCCAGACTGCGGCGGCGGAGCGGGCGCAGCAGGATCTTGCGCGCGCGCGCGAGCAGTTTGCGAGCCAAAAGTCGGCGCTCGAGGCGCGCCTGCGGCTCGAAAAGACAAAGGCAGCGTCGCCCGCGCGGCCCATCCGCACCCCCGTGCGCCCGTCGCCCCTCAAATCCGCCGGCCCTGGCATCCCCACGTACACGCCCAAGCCAGCCCTCGCGCCGCGGGGCGGCGCGCCCGCCCGCGATGCGACATTTTCCATGTCTCCGTTTCTGCCGCGAGGCGCTCCGGCCCCCGCCAGCCACGCCAGCGAGTCCAGCGAACTGTCCAGTCCTCCGTCGAACCTACCGTCAGGCGAGCCGTCCGGCCAGGACAAGCCCGCCAGCCGGGCCCCGAGCCGCCGCTCAAGCCGCCGCTCCAGCATCCGCGCAGAAACGTCGTTTGTGGCCACCACGAAGGACAACAAGAAGATCAACCTGTTTGACGACGACGACCACATGCTCTTTGGCGGCGCGCGCGCTCCTCCCCTCGCGCAGCCCGCGAACCCGCCGGCCGCTAAAAAGCGCCGTCGCAAACTCAAGGCCGCTGTCGACAGCGTCGATTCTGACGACGACTCGGCCGGTCACGCCTTCAAGCGGCCAACCGGGGCCGCCGCCAAGTTCGCCTTCGGCGCCGTCTCGCCCCCTAAACAGCGCAACGCAGCCGTTCGCTCCATGTTCCGCGTCTGACGACTTGACGATACCACTTTACGACGTCCATGCTGGCGTGATTCCCGATTTTTTAGCTCTGGGGGCGCTGCCCCCAGACCCCCGTAGCAACTGCTTTGCAGTTGGGCTGCTGGACTTGAGCCGGCTGCGGCTAAGCTTTGTGCCGCTGCGATTTGCCATCAGTCCAAAATAGTCTGCGAAGCAGTTTCTACGGGCGCCTGGCTGCTCTGATGTTTTTATGACCTCTTAATTCATGACTAGTCCCTGTTTTCCTCCGGCGGCTGCAGATGCTGGCCCCAATTTTTTCTCTGGGGGCGCTGCCCCCAGACCCCGTAGCAACTGCTTCGCAGTTGAATTTAGGAGCCGACTGTTGAAGCTAGGCACCAGTACTTGCTACCAGTCCATAATTACCCGCGAAGCAGTTGCTACGGGGGGTCAGGGAGCAGACTCCCCATAAAAAACGGAACGCAGCTCACTGCAACTAGTGTTGACAAGCATTACATCTCGAGATCACGATTTGAAACCGGCGAGAAAATCAACTGTGAAGCAGTTGCTACGGGGGTGGGGGCAAAGCCACAAGAAAAACAAAACCCGGCAAGGTGCAATAGTCTATTAGCAGAATAAATAAGGTCAAAGCTTCGACTGAATGGCCGAGAGTCGGTACTTGACGTCGCGAAGAACTTTCGAATCGGGGTCCCAGTGGTCGAACTCAGCGTAGAGGCGCGCGAGCTGGTCGGCAAACGACTCGTCGCGCGCGAGAGCTTCGGAAACAAGGCCGCGCATGCTCCAGGGGAGCAGGTACGGGTTATCGTTCGGCTTGGGAATGCGAAAGTCCGAGTCGACGTGGAGAGGCAGCTGGGACGGCGGCGAGGTGGTCTCGAGCGCGAACTCGAGGGCCAGGTCGTACACCGCGGGCTCGTTATAGATGCGCGAGTGGCCGCGGCCCGTGAGGGCTCCGGAGACGGCGGCCGAGATCTCGCGGACGAGGCCGTGGTCAGGGGCGCCGACGTTGCGAAGGCGGAGCGCAAGCGATACGAGCTCGGCGATGAACTCAGGCGCCACATCTTGCCCGTCAATGTACACAGCTCGGTACACGTTGGGATGGGAGATGTGAGTGCATGTCGACGAGTACAACGGAACCAGCTGATCGTCAAGTGAGCCCACGAGCACGACCTTCGCATCGTGCGCCATTATGGTGCGTAGCGAGTCCACAAACTTGCGTGACTGGAAACTGTCGACCCGCTGGAACTCAAACAGCTCCGACAGCATGTCACTCTCGAGCGACGAGTACGCCTTGAGGACCAGCTTCTTGTCGAGGCCAGACATGGGGCCCAGGCATACGCCCGCCATGCCGAGCAGCGCCAGGCGCGCCGAGTCGACGCGGCCCTCCTGGACGAGACGCGCCAGAATGTGGGCGGCCACAGGCGTGCCCTGCGAGTGTGCTGCAAAGAATACAAAGTCAGCAGCGCTAATAAGGTCGAACCAGTTGGACAGCAACCGGTACAGCGTCTCGACGCGGTGGAGCACGCGGCCCTCGCCTTCCAAGGCGATGCGCTCCACTTCGACAGTGAACCCTTGGCGCGCTGCCCACCGCTCGACCGCCTCGGCCGCCATGTTGGCGAACTTGACCGAGGTGCCGGTCGGCTCGCCGAGAATCGTGCGCACCACGCGCGCGGGGAAGTAGCCGTGGACGCCAACAACTACCACTCGATGGATACGCCCCGGCGTCGTCCGAAACAGCGGCGGCTGCGGCCGGGATCCTTGCGGACCCGTCGTCAAATACCGCGCCCAGCGCTCAAACGACATCCGAAATCGCGCGCTCTGGCTATACTCGGAGCACGAGTCGGCCAGAGCGGGAAGCACGAGGTTGGGGCGCGCAGGTTTCTTTTTTGGCCGTGGTTTCGAGTCTTTGGTCGGGTCTTTGGCGGTATCTTTGGCGTCTTTTCTATCTTGCTTGTCCTTGGAACCCCTTGCCGTGTCCTTCCTCGCGTCTGTACCAGCGCTGCCTCGCTTCAAGTCATTGTGCTCAGCCGATGCACTGTCGCTGTCGTCACTGCCCGTCTCAATCCGCTCGGCATCCCGCGGATGATCCTGCGTCTCGGTACCGCTGATAGCCAGTTGGCCGCTCCTGCCCGAACTCCGCGACCAAAACGCCCAAGACCTATTTCCGCCGGGGCCTGCCATCTTATTGATGTCTTCGTCTCGCTTTTGGTCGGCAGCCTGCTCAGTCTGCTGCTCAGCCTGCTGCTCAGCCTGCTGCTCATCGTCCTTCTCGTACTCGCCTTGGTCACTTTTGACAACATCCGAAGAGCCATCTGACCGCCACCACAGCGAGAACCACGACTTGTCACTGGCTCGCGGGACAGATGGCCCGGATGTCCATGCCCATCTATACCATGAGGCCGTCCGGCCGTTGTCGTTTTGGTCGTCGTCGCCGTCCTGGCTCTCTTGTTCTTCCGTTGTGTTACCGACCCCAGTCGGCTCCTTAGGCCGTGGCGTGCTCTTTTTGTTATTAGATGGCGAATCTGCCGAGTTGGCACGCTTCGCGTGCCCTGGGCTGCGACGACTCGACACTTCCGCCGGTTTCTTGGCCGCGCCATCTCCGCCTCTATCCTCGTATTGCCGTTGCTCAGGCTTGTGGCTACCATGGTCCTTTTGATCCTCTTTCTTCTCCTTGTCGCCACTCTTGGGTCTGCCAGCACTAGGCTCCGGAACCAGCCGCCTCAACCGCTCCAGCGATCCTGTAGATCCGGCTGGTGCAACCTCGCGCTTGGCCAGCTCGGGCGACACACCGCTCGAGAGGCCGGGGCTGTTTGCTGGAGATATTTGGCTATCAGAGAGGCGCAACTGGGGTGGGGGCGCCCGTATGTGTTGAGGGGCCGATGGATCTCCAGCCTCGTCACCGGCCGCTTCCCGAGGAGTAGCGTCCTTTGGGCGCTTGGACTCGGGGTCCGCGCGAGACCCGAGTCCGAACAGGCTCACCTGATGTTAGGCCATTACTGTCATTCTCAGAGCTCTACCTTGGATGGGCAGTACACGCCACGCAATATGATCTTATCCGCCCAGGTTGCCACCTTCCTCTACGCAATCAATGCCACACAATCACGCAACATACCATTGGCACCAGTAAACCTCGATACTTTGAAACGCTAGTGAGTGCAAAGTCTATGTAGCAAGACCACTCTCGGTCCCTATCGCGATACGCCCTCGTTTGCCGCAACTGTTTATCATATAGTCCCAGGAAGTCTGGGGGAGCGAGCCGGGACCTCGAGATAGCCGGTTTCCCGGCCAACTATCACCATCGCATGGACTAAAAAGGACAAATGCATATGCACGAACAACTCTTGCATGTGATGGCTCTTACCACGCAAAAAAAGATCGTGTGGCAAGGCAAAAAGATGCAGTACTACCTGTTCGCGCATGGTCACCCACTGCACTACTGAGTGTAGCTCTAAGACGGTTAACTAGGACTGATCGGACGGGAAGTCGTTCTTTCGCCTTGATATGACCGCATCTGGTGAATTTCAACGCCGACGACCCAAGTGGGTGGGCCAAAGCAAGTGAAATGCAAGCATATGTTCGCCAGGATCCACCGGAGTCACCGTGTTCTAGCCAGGCGGAAATGTTACGCCAGCAGATCTCGACTGCCCGCTGTCATCCGATTCTGCCTGTCGCGTCTCCGTCGCTTGATCAGCTGAAGGGCGCCTAACGTAGTCTGCACTTATTGATCGATCATATGCCGTTCAATATTGTCTATCACAGCTGGAGCATATTGCTAGCCAGAGACTAGTACATGGGACGTCTGCGTCATTTGGACTTGGATCATAGTTTCTACTGCCAAGGTTGTGTTGTCGTCAATTGCCTTAATACGCATATCTATCCCCTTCAAGTTTGAGAACGCATGTATTTCAAATGGCTGAATAGTGTGCCTGTAGTTACTAGATTAAGAACTCTTAACTAGGGTCATAATATGCCTTTGCACGATCCGCGCTGCAAGAGCGCGCTGCAAAGATGACGGGGCAAATGACAGCGGCGCCGAATGAGCACCCCCGCTGCACGTCAGGCGGCGAAGGCATGGTAGCGACACCAATTGCACACGAAGAGCCCGTGACGCCAATTCCGGAAAACACAAAAAGGGCCCGGGAAGTCTCGGACAACTTGCGGTCTACTTCTTTGCCCTACCAGTATTTTGGTCAATCATCGAATTGCCGTCCAGTACCTATGAGGAATCGTTCGCGACGCTAGTTATGGGAGAAGCTCTCCAGGGGCCGGTTCTAGCTATTTGATTGTAGTGGCTGTCGGTCTCGTCCAGGTACTGGTAGTGTTTTCTATAGGAGCGCTAGTGCTCTTTGTAGCACAGATGATTGCCATGTGGATACGCAAGAGTCGCGGAGGGCAAGTCCAATACTACTGATTTTTGAACGGAAATAAGCAGCGCTACCTATTAAGATCACAGCTAAAGATGAACAAAATATATGATGTGCGATGGTAGTGCTGAGTTCGTGGATAGCGTCGACCTTCGGCGCTACCTGCAGGAGCCAAGCAGTCAACTTCTGAATCGGTGGGCCCTATCGAGTTTCTGTATCATGCTGATTATCTTGTTGTACCTGGACAGTAGGCTATGCCCGTACTACGCTTACGGACCTAGCATGATATATTTCTGCATTTGGAATCTCAGCTCATGTCCCGAAGTCGAATCATGCCACGACGAATCTTGCCATCGTGTTCAAGCGATGAGCAGACTGCCGACATTGACGAAACAGACGTGTTGCGGCAAGTACCCGAGATCACCGCTGGAAGCACCGCAGTCATCCAGTCGAGGACTGAGCCGGTAACTGACGTATCAACATGGATTACATTCGGCCTTCGAGACTCCGTTTTGTACTTGTGGTCATTCCCTGAGCGCATTCTTTTTAACGTTGGCATGCTCGCTCGCTCGCTTGTCTGTCGATTCACATGCCTGCTGGTATGATCTCACACTTATTACGGACGCACTTTCGAAGCTTGCCATGTCCAACCTTGTCACCGTATTCTTATGGTTCGGTCAAGTTATACTATGTTTGGGCTTCGATTTTGCCGTTTTTGTGGTAGAGGCGCTGGCAAATCTTTGGGACAAGGGTCACTACGCTATAGGTGGCCTTATCCGGGCAAATAAACTGGCGTCCTCACGCGAGTCTAGCGGTGCACCACATCCCCTTACATACCTTTTGCTGCCGCTGCCTCTAGCTGCTCTTGTTTGGCGTTCAGCGTTCGTCTCGATGTGGGATGCCGCTTGCCATGCTATATCGGTTGCTGTGACGCTGAGTAACCTCAAGGGGGCTGGCGTGGCCATTGTCGTCATTCTTTGCGAGGCTGCGATCGCTGTGTTGTGCATTCTTATGAGACTAGCTATGAAGACAGGGACACACGGCCCAATAGGAGTGAGTGATACATGGCTATGAATCTGAGTAAACCCAAAATACACTCAAGTCTGGAATAAAATTTGATTTAATGGGTTCACATTAATGGTGTTGTGTGCCTCACTCTGCTTGTGTTCTATGTTTAGTTTCTCTTCTGGCGGCGCTCGGATGAAGGCGACTGGGCGGCGAGGCGATTCATGTCTTCTTTTCTTCGGCGGTCAGAGGGAATGGCAGCCTAACTGCCTTCATACATTTTTATATTGTGCTATGACGGACTAGGCACGGAATCGCCATACTGAGAGCCACTGATGTGGTTTGAGCAAGCCGAACCCAGGCGTATGATATGCATTCATGCGAGAGCGTTGTGCCGCACTTGGTGTGGCGCCATGGTAGAGTTTTCTCTGATGTCGCGAAGTCGCCTTGAGTGTTTTGTGGACAGCCTCGAGACTCGGTAATACACACGAGAGCTATCTCAGAGTGTCTATAATGTCTCCAGTGCGAAGGCGTGTGCAAGATACGGCCCTGCGCGATGGTACCGATCCTTTATGTTCATGTACAAGTTCATTGATCTGTGCGCCTGTAAGCCTCGGCCGTCTGTCCTAAAATCATCGATTGCTCATGCCCATCGAGCGGGGCTTTTTTGGATGTTATTGGTCCAATACTGGAGCTTTATAACACTTTCGCCTCCGCAGCCGAATGCTGTGGGTTTGGGCACATGGGGACTGTATCTTTTGAGGTCACAAAAAAAAAAGGGTCGCTAGCCAGACCTCTTATCTACCTGACACTCAGTGCACAATTTTAGCCGCCAACCATGTCCGACCTTTCGCAGATTAAGAAGGAGCTCCGCAGCCGTCTCCGCCAGTTCCCTGACTTCCCCAGCAAGGGCGTTTTGTTCGAGGACATTATGCCCATCTTCCAGAGCCCCGCGGCGTTCCAGATGCTGCTGGACGGCTTCAAGCTGCGCCTGGCAGCTCTCGGCAAGAAGGTCGACGTGATTGTGGGCCTTGATGCTCGCGGTTTCCTGTTTGGCCCTGCTCTCGCCCTCCAGATCGGCGCCGCTTTTGTGCCCGTCCGCAAGCAGGGAAAACTCCCCGGCGAGACTGTCAAGGCCGAGTACGTCAAGGAGTACGGCAAGGACGTGTTTGAGATCCAGCAGGGCTCGATCAAGGAGGGCCAGAACGTTGTCATTGTCGACGACATCATCGCCACCGGCGGCTCGGCGACTGCTGCTGGTGATCTTGTCACCAAGGCTGGCGGAAACGTTCTCGAGTACTTCTTCATTCTGGAGCTTCTGTTCCTCAAGGGCCGCGAGAAGCTCAATGCCCCTGTCTTTACGCTGCTGGATGGCCAGGAGTAAGCTAGAGCTCCGGCATGCCGCCGGCCCACGTGGGGTCCATGATGGGCCGTGAGTATTTATGACACGACGCTTTAGAACTGCGCCTTCAACGGCGGATAATGTACGCCTCAACGTCTGTACTGTACTATAATATACGACTTATGGGTTTCATCTGAGATTTTGGTCTCGCTTAGCGGTTTTTGTCGAATTCGGGTTTCGCCGCTTATGCGTCTATGCGCAGCACCGTAAATTATACTGTGGTATACACATTACATCTGATTCCGTGCACACAGCGGTATTGAGGGACGACGCCGTTTTGAGGTTCTACGACAGCATTGTACAATGGACGTGGCGGCGGAGCAGAATGACAAGACGCTAGAAAAGTACACTAAAGGTATGATACACCGCTTTGCTGTCTACTTGATGATTGTTGGTTCTAACAACAGAGAAGAAGGTCGGCGAGGGTACCTATGCCGTGGTGTACGTTGGTGAGTAGAATCGCCGTGACCAATGCCTGGATTAAACACTGACGCTAGGACGGCAAAAACACACTGGGCGCAAGATCGCCATCAAGATGATCAAGGTGGGAGAGTTCAAAGATGGGCTGGACATGTCGGCCATGAGAGAGATCAAGTTCCTACAGGAAATGCGGCATCAGAACGTCATTGAGCTCGTGGATGTATTTCTTTCACAGAAGAACCTCAACCTCGTGCTTGAGTACCTGCCGGCGGACCTGGAGATGATCATCAAGGACAAGAGCATCATCTTTTCACCGGGCGACATCAAGTCGTGGCTTCTCATGACGCTTCGGGGTCTGCACCACTGCCACCGGCACTACATTCTGCATCGGGATTTGAAGCCCAACAACTTGCTGCTATCGCCAGAGGGTCAATTGAAGATCGCCGATTTCGGTCTTGCGCGCCAAATGGTCTCGCCGCGCGAAAACTATACGCCGACGGTCGTGACGCTCTGGTACCGTGCTCCGGAGCTGCTCATGGGAGCCCGCCATTACACCACAGCGATCGACATTTGGTCTGTAGGCCTTATTTTCGCCGAGCTTATGTTGCGGACGCCGTATTTGCCGGGCACGAGCGAGGTCGACCAGCTCGAAAAGACGTTTCGGGCGTTTGGCTCGCCGACAGAACAGCGGTGGCCGGGATACACCTCTCTGCCACAGCACGATCTGTGGAAGGGCCCCGGGTTCTTCCCGCAGCCGACGCGCCAAGAGCAACAGTTCCAGTTTCTTGCGGCAACCGATAGTGCGCTGGATCTCATGAACTCGATGACGCACCTCGATCCGGCCAGGAGAGCCGACACCGAGCAGTGCCTTTTGTCGCAGTACTTTTCCGAGGCGCCGCCGCCTACCAAGCCGGCCAATCTACCCAGGAAGGCGCTACAGGAACCAGAGAGTTTGGACAAGGTATTCAAGGAAGAGCAGAAACGGCGCATGATCGAGGCTACACGGGAGGGAAGGCGATGATCGACGCAAGGAGATGCGTGGTTACTTTTGCTGGAATGCAGTGTATAATGCTAATGCTAATGAGTTACGACAGCATGTGCCAAAACTAGGGGCCTAGCATTAGAGCAGAGACTCGACGTACTCGGCAATGGCCATCGATGATGTCAGGCCGGGCGACTCGATGGCCAGAAGGTTGATGAAACCCGGGAAGCCATCCTCGTGGCGAATCACAAAGTCTTGGAATTTGGACTTGTCGGGCGTGATGCGCGGCCGGATGCCGGCGTAGTCGGGCACCAGAGCCGAATAGTCGAGGTCTATGTAGCGGGAGATGTCCTTCTTGGCGGCTTCGAGATTTTGCGGGTTGACATCGACGTCTGTGGGAGAATCGACCCACTCGAAATCGGGTCCGAACTTGAGGCGACCGCCCAGATCGATTGTGAGGTGAGTGCCCAGGCCGCCAAAGTCGCTGGGACACGGGTAGATGAGGCGGCTGACCTTGGGCTGCGACAGCGTGTACGAGAAGTAGTTCCCCCGCCCATAGTATGCCTTGACGTGGCGCTCGGACGGCAGCAGCATGTTGCTGACATGCGGAGCCCAGAGCCCTGCAGCGTTGATGAGCACCTCGGTGGATATAGTCATTTCCTCTCCGCCACTTGTGCACGTTACGTCGTATCCGCCAGGCCCACTCTGCGAGATCGCCGTAACCTCGGTGTTCAGCGCAACGTCGGCCCCGTTGCTTTCCAGCACGCCCTCGAGGTACGTCATGAGCGAGTGCGCGGACACAATACCTGTTGTTGGCGAGTTGAGGGCCGCGACGCCCTTGACGGCCGGCTCCTTTTGCGACATCTCGCGCTGGGACACCCATTCTATGGGCACGCCCGCCTGCTGGACGCGTTCATGCAGGCTCTCGAGGTACGCGTTCTCTTTGTCGTCCTGGGCGACGATCCACTTTCCGCAGTTCTCAAGCTCGACGCCGTACTTGCGGCCGGCCTCGTAGATGAGCTCCTTGCCGCGGATGCACAGCTTTGACTTGAGGCTATCGAGCGGGTAGTACAGGCCCGCGTGGATCACCTCTGAGTTGCGGGCACTGGTCTCCTGGCCCAGCGCGCTGTTTTTCTCGAGCAGCAGAACGTTTGTGCCGCTGCGCCGCGCCATTTGGGCGCCAATGGCGAGGCCGACAACTCCTCCGCCAATGACAACGTGGCTGTAGTCTGCGAGCCGTCGGGCGCTCGCCGAGAACGTTCGCACTGCGCGCATTGCTGTGGGGTGCGGCGGGGGATTCTCGGGGCGTTCCGACCGAGCTTAAAGATGAAGATATGCGATGCATTTGTCCAAATATGGAAGGTGGGCAGCCCAACCGAACTGCGGACCGCGCGGAAAACGGCCGCTGGCTGCCTCTAATTATGTACATGCTTTTAGTCCTGTAGCTCTGCTTGGCGCGAGCGCGCTAGCTCCAGATAGAGCCGCCCGCGCCCTGCTGGGTGACGCGGTCCGCCGACTCGACCTTGCGGACCGCAGCGCCGCGCGACGCCAACACCGCCTCGGCCTGCTCGCTGGCGCGGATCTTGGCCAGCGCGTCCTTGGCCTCGTTCATCCGGCCCAGACGCACACACGCGTCAAAAAGACCAACAGTACTCTGGAAGTCGCCGCCGAACGACCCGATGCTGAACCAGTCGTACGCCAGCTCTTCTCTGTTGAAGTAGTTGAGCAGTAGAAAGCCCGCCGGCGCGATCGCACCCGAGACTCCTCCGGCCGCCGCAGCCTGAAAGTGGTGCAGCGCCGCGCGACTGTCCTTGTCGTGCAGCTGTGCCAAGTAAAAGTGGCAGTCGGCCACCTGGGCGGCCTCGTCCGCCTTCATGACCGCCTCCTCGAGCACTGTTCTTGCCCGCACCAGCTCCCTCTTGCTGAACAGAATGAGGCCTATGTTCCGCCGGCACTCCGTCTCCAGCGCTGTGTCCATGCCGCCTGTGTCGAGCGCCAGTTCGTAGAACCTGATTGCCTGCTGTTAGTATTGGGTCTGCCGGGGTTGTTTTGCTGAGGGCCCTGGCCCCAGGCACCCGTGGCAACCGCTTCGCGGTTGAAAGGGGGTGCCTGACACCATAGATGTCGGCTGGCAAGGGGGGGAGTCGGCGTACCTTGTCTGGAAAGCTCATTTTGTACGCGAGATCGCCTGATACTTTGAACGCGAGCGGGAACTTCTGGTCCATCAGCCCCGTGAGGAGCTCGTTGCCTGCGCGCCGATCTTCGTCGGTGGCGTTCTTGTCGGCCAGCGTTTCGCCGCACAGGAGGGCGATAGCGGCGTTGTCGCCCATCTCTGCCGCCCTCTCGACCATGGCGTTTTCGAGCTCGAGCTTGTCCTTCTCGATCGTGCTCGTGCGCTTGCGCCACGTTTCAAGGATGCGCTTCAGCGTCATGACGTCGGCGGCCCCAACGCCCGCGGGCAGCTCCGACTCGCCCCTTACGGCGTCGTACGTGCCCACAACCTGCTTCCACGACAGGTTGACTTTGAACTCAAACAGGTATCTGCGGAGCGTCTTTTTCGGCAGCACCAGTTGCGACGCGAGGCGCACGCGTGCAAGCACGGGTGCGAAACTGTGCGGTATCAGTGCTCTGCGCGCACTGTATCCATATCGCAGCATGGCATTGGAAGTTTGTGGTTGTTGGGTCCCGGAATAGTCAGTTCAGACAGGATCGCCAAAATCGCCATTTCTCCCGCTGGATTATATGTAATACTTGAAACGATGGCGTTGCATATCGCATCCTACAAACTCTAATAAATGCGCTTCCGGGACAGTGCGCGGCTGACCCTCCACTTCACCAAGACGCGTCTCCACGCGTCTCAAAGACAAGCTGATATCGCAAACAGTACGCGCCATGGCTCTGAGCGCCGCTAAGCGCGACGCCCCGGGGTCTGCAAAGACGCTGACGTCGTTCTTTCAGCCTCAAAAAATCGCAAAAACCGGCCAGGCGGCCTTCTCGTCCCAGGTCACCGTCACAGCTAAATTCGACAAGAAGTTGTGGGTGGACAAGCTCACGCCCGCCCAGCGCGAACTGCTAGAGTATGTCGGCTAGCTGAGCGCCATCGTATCGCTTCTAACAGCAGTCTGGAAATCAACACGCTCGACGATAGCTGGCTGGCTGTGCTGCACAGCGAGCTCACCAAGCCGTATTTCCTGTCGCTCAAACAGTTTCTCGCCGACGAAAAGAGGAAAAAAACCGTCGTGTTCCCGCCCGAGCAGGACATCTACTCGTGGTCGCGACTGACGCCTCTCCACAACGTTAAGGTCATTGTGCTCGGGCAGGACCCGTACCACAACTACAACCAGGCCCACGGACTCGCTTTCAGCGTCCGGCCGCCGACGCCGCCGCCGCCGTCTCTCAAAAACATCTACAAGGGCATTCAAAACGACTATCCAGACTTCAAAGTCCCCCGCACGGGCTCGCTCGTCCCGTGGGCGGAGCAGGGCGTGCTGCTACTCAACGCGTGTCTGACGGTCCAGGCGCACAACGCCAACAGCCACGCCGGCCGCGGCTGGGAGACGTTTACCGAGAAGGTGCTCGAGGCTGCTGTCAAGTCGCGGCCGTCGGGCGTTGTATTTTTGACTTGGGGCACGCCTGCCGCCAAGCGCGTCGATAAAATCCGCCCGGGCAGCCAGCACCATGTCCTCAAGTGCGTGCACCCGAGCCCGCTGAGCGCGTCGCGTGGCTTCTTCACTGCCGGGCATTTCCGCAAGGCCAACGACTGGCTGCTCAGCGCTTACGGCGCCGAGGGTATTATCAACTGGGCGCTCGAGCCTGGCAACGAGATCGCCGATATTGCCAAGCACCGGCAGGCGGGCAGGGGAGGCGCGACCGACGTCAGCAAAGTAGAGGCCGTGACTGTTACAGAGACTGTCGCAGCGAGTGCGCAAGCGGTCGACGGCGGTAAAGTCGAAGAGACCATGCAGGCCACGCAGACGGTCCAGACGTCCCAGTCGGTGCCGTCATCGCAGGCGAGCTTGCTGGACGTTGCGTCGGACGACGACGAGGACGGCGAGCTGCTGCAGATCGCTGAGACGCATAAAGCCAAAAGCGAGTAGCTCATTTTCGTGTATGCATTATTTTTCTAGGCCCTATGCGGCCCTTGCGTAAACTACAACGTCGCCGTACCGCCTGCGGTCTTCGTGAAAGTGGCTGTTGAAAAAGCGCGCGACTTCGCGGTAGTCGTGGAAGAACGCGTCAATGGCGGGGCGCAGGTTGTCGAAGAACACAACGTGTGACGGCCAGTCGTGCACTGCGGGGATCGTCTTTTGCAGAAATTGCGACGGATCCCAGTAGAACTGGTCGGCCTCGTCGAGGTACTCGCCGGCGGGATCGGGGATCAGCACATCGCCGTCGGTGGCGTACGAGTTGGCAGCTACGACGTCGTCGGTGAGCGGCGGCTCGCACGTGAGAAACCATGCGTCGATATCTGGGCGACGGAGATGCGCCTGCCACGGTGTCGAGTGGCACGGCATGAGGACGCCGACAGATGTGACGCTCGGCTCGTGGCGGATCCAGTCAACAACGTCGACGACGCCCCGCTGGTGGTACGTGCCGAGGTACCCTGCGACCGCGAGGTTGACAGCCGCGAAGAACGCAAAGAGCAGGCGTGCAGTCGCAGCGCCCTGCGACGCCGCGACGCGGGCCATCCCGGCTCCAAAGTATACATGCAGCAGCGGCACCAGCGGCAAAATGAACCTAAACTCTTTGTGCGCAAGCAGCGAGTAGGCGAAAATGACACAGACGATTAGACGCGGCCCCGCGGCGCTGCGCCGCCGCCACAGCTCCAGAAGCGTCACCGGAAGGTACCCCAGGAGCACGAGCGGAACGCCCTGCGCCAGGTAGTAGTGCCAGGGAGCAACGCCGTAAAAGCGGGACAGCGAGCGAACGACGTTGAACGCAATAAACTTGGCCGGCGGAAACACCGCGCGGCCGTAGAACTGGTAGTCCACCACCCAGGAAAGCGCGAGCGCGGCGGACCCGGTCGCGAGCGCCGTCGCCGCCAGTCTGACCGCGGCAGCCGGCCGACCTCGCACCTGCCACAGCAACCTCGCGCCCAGGAAGAGCCAGACAAGCGCGTTTGTGGGCCTGAACACGCACGTGAGCGCCGCGATAGCAAGCGACACCACATAGTTGGCGGTTGAAACGCCGCGGCCCGCATTCCACGGCCAGTACGTCAGAGCAGCAGCCGTCAGCGTAGCCTCGAGCGAATTGCTAAACGTCCGCGCAGACACGTACCAGTTTGCTCCCGAAAAGACCGCCGCGGCCAGTGCCCACCTTGCAGCCGGCGTGCTGCGTCCCAGCAGCCTCTCGGCGAGTCGGTGCGTATACCAGTCGCCAGCAGCTGCAATTACAGCCTGCAATGCCCGCGGTGCTGCCACCACGTCTAGTCCAAACCAGTCCGCAAGCTTGTACGCCGCGGCAAACAGCAGCGGGTGCGCTGCCGACCTCAGGCCCTCTCTCCACTCCCACGTCAGGTACCCGTATCCGAACGCGACGCGGTGGGCCGGCTCCAGGGCCTGCCAGTACTCATCTGGTTGGAAAAAAGTACGTAGCGATGCAGTATTTACGGCCCTCCATGCCAGCAGCACTGCCAGCACCACCGCCTCATAGCGCATTACGGTGTAGTAGTGTTTTTGTTTGAGTTCGTACGGGACTATAATCTGGAGACAGTGAAACTGTTCAGCCGTATTTGTCCAGCCGTGTATATATACGAGTTTTTTTGGCATCATGCATTGTGCATAACCTCCCAGTTTCGGGGGTCGTAAACGGCTGCCTCAATTAAACCCCGGCGGTGCCGGTCCGGCGCCCGCGTCCCGCACCGCCATGTTCTCGCGGCTAAACGCAATCTCGGGCGGCGGGGACAAGCACCCTGCGCGCTCGGCAAGCAACAAGTCTCGCGTCCAGGAGACGGTCGTCAAGACTGTCGTGAAGAAAAAGGCGCCAAAGCGGGTGGCCCCGAGTTCGCGGTCCGAGTCGCCCTCGGAGTCGCCGTCAGAGCCGCCCAAAAGCAGTCACAAGCCAAGCAGCTCAAATGGAATACAAAAACGACAACCCCCTAAAAAGACCGACGACGCGAGCCCTCGCAAGCGCCGGAAACCAGCCCGCGCGGTGTTTGTGAGCCCATCGGACGACGAGTCGGGCGACGACGACGACTGGGACCGAAACATACAGCGGCTGCAGAGCACCGGGCTGAGCTCGCCGGCAACAGAAGACGAGGCAGTGGCCGCGCGGAAAAGCCGCAAGGGCGCGCTGCTGGCCCAGGGGCTGCGGTCCGAGCCGGTGCCCGCCACACAAATGATCCACATGGCCGACATTGTGTCCCGATCTGGATACGCCGATATGTTTGACGAGGATACGCCGTTCACGCTGGAGCTGCCGTTTGGCGCCGAAAAGTACGCGGCCCGCAGGCCGGCCAAGACCGAGGAGCTGTCGCCGCTGGCGGAGCTCGACACCATCCTGGCGCACGTGGCGGCATCGTTTGTGCCCAAGGAGCGCGCGGCCGAGATCAAGGACCCGCTCATGCGCGACTGCATTCTGCGCCGGGTCCGGCGGGCCGCCAAGGCGAGCGACCGCGCGGCGTTTCTGGCGGCGGTGGGCGAGTACAATGCGCTCATGCAGCGCCTGCGGTCCGACGGCGCCATTGCCGAGCGCATTCGCGGCCTCGACGACCTCCCGACGGCGTTTGTGTACGACCTGCTCACGGCCGTGTACGCGCGGACCGTGTCCCCGCGGGCCCAGGAGCTCCGCAACTACGAGGCGTTCTCCAACAACGTCTACGGCGAGCTGCTGCCGCCGTTTGTGACGCGCATTTTCCGCCAGACCGGCATCGAGGCGTCGGGCGTATTTGTGGACCTGGGGTCCGGCGTCGGCAACTGCGTGCTTCAAGCGGCGCTCGAGGTCGGCTGCGAGTCGTGGGGCTGCGAGGTCATGGCCACGGCGTCGGAGCTCGCGACCCTGCAAAAAGCCGAGTTCGAGGAGCGCACAAGGCTGTGGGGCCTCCGCACAGGCGAGGCCCAAGTTGTGTCGGCCGACTTTCTCAAGGATCAGCGCGTCCAGGCGGCGCTCCGGCGCGCGGACGTTGTTCTGTGCAACAACTACGCGTTCGACCCGGCCCTGAATGCCCGCCTCGTTGACCTGTTCCTCGACCTCAAGGACGGCTGCAAAATCGTGTCGCTCAAGTCGTTTGTGCCTGCAAGCCACGTCATCACGGAGCACAACCGCGAGTCCCCCCTCAACATTCTGGCGGTCGAGCGCCTCAGGTTCCCGACGTCGTCCGTGTCGTGGACCATCGCCGGCGGTGACTATTTTATTTCGACTGTAGATCGGTTGCGCCTCGCAGGCGTTGGCAGCTGATCCGCCATGTGTATATAGCGTATCAGGGTCGGCTAATCAGGGCCCGGCCAATTAGGCTCCCTGTCATGAATGTATATGTCTTCAGCGCTGGCTGTCGCGAATGTCCATGTTCTTGTAGCTGTGGTTAGTTATGGTGCCGTTTTCGTCCCGGCAATCCACGTACCGCTCAATAATTGCATTTGCCGCGTTCACGGCGTCCGCCTCGGACGCGATCTTTTTCAGCCACCGCTCTTGCAGAGACCGGTTCTCCTCTCGCAGCCGATCCTTTTCCTGCTCGCTCATGTTGAGCTGGATCGTCAACGCCAGTATCTCGTCCTGCAGCTGCTGGTTCGTCTCGCTTTTGTACTTGGCCTCTTCCTCGACATTAGCACTCCGGGTACGCAGAAACTTGAGTCTGCTGTTAGTGCTTGCTCATTGAATCCACAATTATGCATACTCTTTGGTGAGAACGTCGAGGTCGCTCCGCAGCTGCTCTAGCTCAATTGCCTGGGATGCAACGCGGTCTTCCCTCTCAGACAGTCGCGTGTAGAGCTCTGACAGCTCTCGCTCCAGTTCAGACGCCTCTCCTGTTCCGGCATTGCCCTTGTTTTCGCTTGCCCGAGCTGCCGCCTCTTCGGCTGTTGTTAGCAGTTGTCATTTGTGGCTGGACGGATTGCCGCGCACCGAACTGCAAAAAAGGGTCGTCAAAGCGCTGCTCAGCCCGGTCGCGTGCTTCGAGTGCCTCTAGAAGCTGCCGTTTCCACATTTTGCTCTGATACGCCGGGCGAGGTCTTCTGTCCACCTAGCACAACGACGCTCTCGGAGCTCCCCACGAATTGCGATAGGCCTCTTATCATGTACCCTAGCCCGAGAGCGTGAACTTTTGAGACTAGTTAATGCTCATTCGTAATGCCCAAAAGATGTTCATTCAGGCAATACGATAGACTACAATAAGCGAAATGTGCTGTCTGGAGATAAGAAATAAACAGAGTACGTCTACGGCATGTGGCATGACTCGGCCAGTTGTACGAGCGTGACTTGGCTTGTGTATAGTGCCACCAGTAGAAATACGAGGCTGTCTATCGGGCACGGCTGACTCAATTCTGGCATTGCCGCTTGTACAGTAGAGCTGGACGTGTGCCTCTGAATCGCGCATAATTTATCTCATGGAAACAGAAATGAACAGGAACCCGGACGCTGCTGAATTGCACGAGGGCACAGATGCGCCTGGAGCTCCACTGCGTGATACAAGGGCGGAAAACGAGAGAGCGCTTAGGATTCTTGGGATCCGTCTCGCCGTACCCTGTGCGATTGGAGCGCTAACCTGGGTATCGTCGGTCGCCTTTATAATTGGCGACTCAATCTCTAATGGCGCCAATAATCCTATTATGATTGCAGCAGAGAGCTTGGGCCAATGCGTCTTACTCACATTCGCGCTTGTTATGGTGGAACAGACTATTTTCTGGTTAACAATAGCTCTCTTTTGCGGCACGATTGGCACCCGGCTGCTATGGAAGGGTGACGATGCCGTGGCAGAGAAGCTGAAATCTACAAGCAGCGTGGCCGAGTGGTTTTGGCTCGGCATCGCATTTATGACATTTGTTCACGTTATGGCACTCGTCGCGTTTGGAGTTTTTATTGCGGAGTTGTGGAGTGCCATGCACCAGCCTCCTGCTGTCACGGAGTCTATGTTCCAGAGCGTGAACTTTGTTGGGTCAATTGCTGTGAGTGTAACAAAATGCTGGGGCCTGAGTATGGTCACCTTGCTTTTAGAGATTGTCATGGCACTGATCGGCATTGGCTTTATTAGGGTGGCACGACTTGCATGCAAGAGCCGTAAGGCACCTAGCAAACGAATGGGCGATCAGTCTGGAGACTACTACGAGCTTGCGGATGCTGTGGACCGTTCGAATGCCGTGTAACAGAGATGATCGGCATTGAGCGGAAATGGTTCGCAGAGACACGCTCATAGAATCGACGAACACGCGACGTGTCAGTAAGGTAACCCCGTTGGTATGCGTGCCCTGTATAGATTCGACGAAGACCGTCGAGGGGCATGCGAAAAGGCAGGATGTCACTGGGAGCCAGAGTTGTGTTCTTACGAGGCGCTACCTCGAGCAATATCACACCGAGCTTCGTGGTATCAAGTGCTTGGCTGCGTTTGATTGAGTCTAGACAGCGTTCACACATTGACGGCTGGTTTAAACGGGAAGCGATGTAGCTGGCCGATGGTGCCACGCCTTTGAAATAGTTGGTTTAATAAACCTCAGTATTATTGTGAAGTACGTGCAGATCAAATGGGCAAACCGGCGACAGCACCAATATTGGCAACAGATTGACGCAACGCGTCAGGTATTTGGTACTTGTAGGAGTTCAGTCCAGCTAGGGACAGTCCAGTCCTCAGCTTGCTGACGCATATGCACATATCGTCTAGACTGCATCACTGTCCCGGCTCGTTTCTTCTCTGCTCGCTCCATTCCGAGCCTCATCGTCGAGTCTGGTCCCAAAGACTACGATCATCCTATTGAGAACCTGTTTTGGCTGCTCTCCACGCCCCGTGACTTGGTGCACCCGAGTCCCTGTACCGGTGGAGACGAGGCCTAGACTACAACTAATCAAATACATTGGTGCATATCGGGTACTGCGCCAGCTAAAATAAAACGTCCTGGGCTAGGGCGACGATCGTGAAATTCAGGCTGCAGGGGCCCTATTTCCGTCAGATCAAAAGGTCAATCAATAGATGGACAGCAACGGGTGGATTCGGTGGTGATTATACAAAATGTTAAGACGGCGGTTACTGCTACTAGGACAGACGGTGACCCAGGGGGTGATGGCTCGGCCGTGCCGATGGCAACCACTTGCGTTTCGCACGCTATCCACCACCACTGACGAACAAGACCTCGCGATGCACCCGCTGCTGGCCCAGCGGGCTGAGCAGATCTGCCGCGAGCACGACGAGCTGAGCGAAGCCGTTGCCGACGAGTATAATGCAGCAAGCGCGGTGAGGCTGGCGCGCCTCGCGTTTGTGGTGGAACGGTACCGCGAGTACGCCAAGCTCCGGGACGAGCTGTCGGAGCTCCGCAAAATGGACCACGAGCTGGCTGGTCCAGAGGGCGACAAAGAAATGCGCGCTATGGTTGAAGCTGACGCCGAGTCGACGGCCGCGCGCCTCGCTGAGCTCAAGGGCCATCTCGAGCGGCGGCTTGTGCCGGCCCACACATTTGCCGACAAGCCGTGCCTGCTGGAGATCCGGCCCGGCGTGGGCGGCGACGAGGCGGCCATTTTCGCCGCCGACATTCTCGCCATGTACACGAGCTACGCCGAGCACCACGGGTGGCAGTACAGCATTGTGAGCCAGACGCGGACGCTGGCCGGGTCGGGCATCACCGAGGCGATTGTGTCGATTACCGAGCCCGGCAGCTACGAGCGGCTCCAGTACGAGGCCGGCGTCCACAGGGTGCAGCGCGTGCCTGCCACCGAGACCAAGGGCCGCATGCACACGTCGACGGCAGCAGTGGTCGTGCTGCCGCAGCTGTACTCGGAGGGCGACGCCGCCGAGGCGGAGCGCCAGTTTGCGCCTAACGAGGTCCGCATCGAGCGCACGCGCTCGCAGGGCTCGGGCGGCCAGTCCGTCAACACGACTGACTCGGCCATCCGCCTCACGCACATTCCCACGGGTATCGTCGTGTCCATGCAGGACGAGCGCTCACAGCACCGCAATAAGGCCAAGGCGTTCATGGTCCTGCAGGCGCGCCTCGCCGAGCGCGAGCGCGCCGCCAAGGCGGCCGAGGAGCGTGCCAAGCGCAAGGCCCAGGTCACGACTACCGACCGCTCGGACAAGATCCGCACCTACAACTACGCGCAAAACCGGCTTACAGACCACCGCTGCAACTTCACGTCGTACAAGCTCGCCGAGGTCATGGCCGGCGAGCGTCTGGACGACGCCATTGACGCCATGGACGAGTACACCCGCGAGCTTCAGATCAGGGAGATGCTGGCTTCCGACGCTGAGAGCTGAATGTATATAGAGCCTAGGCTCGCTGCTTTTTTTTTTTTTTTTCTGGGGTCCAGCCCCCAGACCCCGGGGCAGTCGCTTCGCGATTGGATATTCCCAGAGGGTATGTACATTAATATGCATTTTCACTTGTTGTTGCGCTACAGGGCGGCGCTCGCGACTGCCGTAACATTAATATGCATTTCAGTGGTTGTTGCACTACTACACAACACGGCTGAATTGGCACGGCTATGTTGATCGTATCACCACCACAGCGGACTTGTAACAACCATTTAGCGGCTGGTAAACGCCATGTCCGGAAAGGAAATCGAGTCTGTCGTGCAGAGCCTGCTGGAACCAGCACTAGAGCAAACTAGGAACCGTCTGGATTCTCTCAATGAGGCACAGCTCGACCTCAATGCCGAGCTAAAGCGCATTACTTCAAGTAAGCACTCTCGGACGCTACATCTGGCTTGCATAACAGAAAACTAACAATAGGACTCGAAGAGCACCAGAAAGCTTCGGAACCAGCCGACGTCCGGGAAGCAATTGCCCAGGCCCAGCAAATCAAGCGCCGGCTCGCCGCCGTTACGGCGACACTAGCCACTGCCCAAAAACGGCTGCAGGCGGCTGCAGCTACTCTTGGTGTTGATCCGAACTGTGACCAGTGACCGCCATGCCCTTGCTGCTGTCGTGGACTATTTAATGTTCTTGGGCGATGTGCCCCGGGGTCCTTCGGAAGCTGACTTCGGCGGCTGGACTTTCGCGCACGCGCGAGCAGCTTGTCAGGCAGAGCCACTGATGGCTCACAGGGTCTGAGCAGCAGGACACCTGGTGCGAACGATCTATGCGCTCTGCATCCGGCGATCAGTGGTTTTATGCATGTGCTAGGAATGGATGGGAATTGTGGACCAAAACCTGCTAGCTATCGCACGCGAACAGCTCTGTGCCTTCTAAATCCGTCGCTAGCTCCGTCCCATGTGCCGGCGGCCAATCGGCATCCGCCCAGGGGCCGCCGCGAGCCGCCGCTCGTCCCCCGCAATCACATGAAACCGAAAACGTGTTTGGGCCCGGGGCCCAGGCGCGGCACGGCGCTACCACCCTAACCTCCAAGGCCACGGCCAGATGTTGGCCCCCCGTCTGTGGAGAAACATCCAAAAAAACTCATCATCGGCCAGTGCGTGGCGTGGAAGTCGGAAAAGAGCAGGGAGGGGTCAGAGTGCTTAGAAGTGCCTATCAGGGCAGAAATTCCGGTTCAGGTTGAATACAGCGCAGGAGCATCAGTTGGCTGCTCGCTCAGGAGACAGCAGGAAAAATGGAGTCGGTCGAGATCCACTCGCGATCGTTTTTGATCAAATGGGTGACGGCCCCCCGCCGGGGGACGATCAAGTGGCAGGTCAAGCCGGCAAAAAAGTCCATTAACTTTGGGCTGTACCGGCTGACCGCCGGTGCGACGCCAGCCGAGGCTGAAACAAGCGGGAACAGCGCAGACAAGTCGGACAAGAGCAACAGCGCCAGCCTCGACGACAAGCTGGCGGCGTCGGGGCTCGAGCAGGTTGTGTGGGTCGGCAAGTATGCCGCCGGCGAACTACACAAGGGCGAGCAGTCGGTCAACGACCCGGGCACGTACGCGCTCGTGTTTGACAACACGTTTTCGAAAAACACCGCCAAGACGGTGCAGTTTTCGGCGACAGTTGCCGAGCCTGGCGAGGCCCAGTCCGCACCGGTGGCGGCCCGGAAACCGTCGCTCAAGACGTCGGACACGGGCCTCTCGAGCGACGATTCACAGCAGAACACCCTGGTGAGCGACGGCCGGCATCTGTCTGGGTTCATGCTCAAGAAGCGGCGCAAGAAGCTGCAGGGCTTTGCCAAGCGGTGGTTCGTTCTCGACCGCAAGTACGGCGTGCTCAACTACTACCTGGACCAGAAGTCGCCGTTTATGCGGGGCAGCATGCTGGTGAAACTCTGCAGCATTTCGGCAGTCGCGCGCACCCGCGAAATCATTATAGACTCGGGCATGGAGGTGTGGCACGTCAAGGCGGTCAACACAGCCGAGTTTGAGATGTGGATCGAGACTATGGACAGCGTTCGGTCCCTGCACGCCCAGCGGTCGCGGCCGACGTCGAGTATTCCGGTGGGTGCTGCGGGCGCTTTTGGCGGCGAGAACGGCGCTATGTCTAGCAGCGTGCCGGACGAGTGGAAAGAGGTGGAAAAGCTGGCCGGCCGGATCGAGACTGCGCTCGGCCGCGTCGAGGCCGGCGACGCCAGCGGCAGTAGCGACGCGCGCCAGGCACTCAAGGAGCTACAAGGCCTGCTGGCAGTGCGCCACGCGTCCAAACACTTTGTAGGAGTGCGCTCGCCCGGCAACCGGCACAGTCTTGAGAGCGTGCTATCGAATGGCGACGACGAGTTCTACGACGCAGACGAGACGCTTGACGGCGTCGTTTTTGTGGATGCTAAGCAGGCGCCTGGCGCCAACGACGACGACGAGCGCGACGACGAGGACGGCTCGGACTTGTCGACGTCGTGCGATGAGGAGGACGAGGAGGACGTAGCCACTGTGGACGGAACCGCAGATGATGACCTGTACCCTCTGAACGAGGACCTACCAGTTGCGAAGAGGCGGACCGACGTGCCGCCTGCAAAGTCGACGCCACCTAGTTTGATCGGGATGCTCCGCAATAATGTCGGCAAGGACCTGACGACTATCGCCATGCCCGTGACGTGCAACGAGCCGGTGACGATTCTGCAGCGGCTTTCCGAAGTGGTTGAGTACTCTGAGCTGCTCGACGAGGCGGCCGCGACGTCAGACGAGTGCGAGCGGCTGCTGCTGCTATCGGCTTTTGCCATGTCGAGTATGTCGTCCCAGCGGTCCAAGGAGCGAGCTCTCCGGAAACCGTTTAACCCGCTTCTGGGTGAGACGTTTGAGCTCGTGCGCGAAGACAAAGGTTTCCGGTTTGTTGCCGAAAAGGTATCGCACCGACCGCCGGTCATGGCGATCCAGATCGACGCTCGCGAATGGACGATTCAATACACGTCGCGGCCGCACCAGAAGTTCTGGGGCAAGTCCGCCGAGCTCACTGACTCGGGCCCCATTCGCATCACAATGCGCCGGACCGGCGAGTCTTACGAGTACATGAACCCGTCGACGTTTCTGCGCAACCTGATTGCCGGCGAAAAGTACCTCGAGCCCGTCGGCACCATCTCAATCGAGGCGTCCTCAGGCGCAGTAGGCACGGTCGAGTTCAAGGCAGGCCGCATGTTCTCTGGTCGCAGCGAAGCCGTGGTCGTGCATGCCGTTGACCCCAAGGGCAACGCGTTCTCCCGCCGCCTCGAGGGCAAATGGACCGAATCGCTCGTCGAGGTCGACGCGTCCGGATCCCAGGGCCGCACCGTCTGGCAAGTGGGCCCGCTCGTGCCGTCGCCTAAGGACAAGTACGGTTTTACGCAATTCACCGCCTCGCTTAATCAAATCACGCCCATTGAAGAGGGCCGGCTGCCGCCTACCGACTCGCGTCTCCGACCCGACCAGCGCATGTACGAGGCTGGCGACATTGACGGCGCCGAGAAGTCCAAGCTCGATCTCGAAGAGCGGCAGCGCCAGCGCCGCAAGGCGATGGAGGAGCGCCATGAGCAGTGGACGCCCAAGTTCTTCACCAAGTCCAACAATGGCGGTTTCTATGTCCTCCGTTCCGGTTCTTACAACTACTGGTCCCGCCGCAAGCGCAGCGACTGGGATGACGTCCCGGCTCTGTGGTAGATCCCTTCGATACATAGGCTATTGTATGCGCAACAAGCGCTGATGCATTTATGAACTGGAACGTTTGGCCGTTCTGTATTCCTAGGGGGCTCTGGCCCCAGACCCACGTAGAAACCGCTTCGCGGTTGATGTCAAGCTGAAGTCCACGAGTTTGTTCTTGTGGAGCAGTGGGAGCAGCGATCATAGGGCCGGTCCATAAAAGAAAAGGAGCTACGGCTATGCAATTACAATAATCAGTGGTTACCTCGGAGAGATCTGGGGCACTGCAGCGAAAACTGCCAGACGCAGTCAAGTCGTAACGTGATGCATTGAGATCTATGAAAGGTGGATGCAGTCATTCCAGCGAAGGCTAGAGTCTGGGACCTGGTTCAGACATCGGAGGAGTCGGTATCGGGGATGACTTCTGCCTCTTCAGACCGATTAACAACAAAGAACGACCAGGCAACAAGGGCAGCACCGACGTAGTAGAGGATGTCGGCATGACGCCCGTTAAACATGACTTCTCCCAGCATGGACAGTGGGATAGTCGCAGAGAGCCCAACGGTAACGGTGAGGGGGGTCGTCATGAGCATGGCGAGAACCCAGCACAGGTCTGACAGCAGCATGCCGGCGCAGTTGACAGTCAGGAGCGCCCAGACACGGGCTGAAGACGGCAGCGCAAACGTCTCGACACCGACAACGTGGAATACCAGCAGAACGGGCAGCATGGACACGATGTTAAAGACACCGACAAACCCTAGGAACATCTGCGAGTTGAGCTGTGTCTCGTCTCGGACACGCAGCTTTAACAGAGTTGTGTACAGGCCATAGAAGAAGGCCGAGCCGAGCGCCAGTAAGTTGCCAAGCAGCGGACGGGGTGCTGCAGAGACGCCTCCGTCGCTGGCATCCCCAGACCCGCTCGTGACAAGACACACGCCTGCGATCGACACAAAGAGGGCACCGACCTTGGGCCAGGTGACGGTCTCAACGCCAAACAGCGCGCCAAGCAGCAGCGTGAAGAACGACGATGTGCAGGCCAGGATCGTTGCAGACGCAACGTCCGTATACACATAGCTTGCATTGTTTAGCAGGTTTGCGGTGAACCACAGCACCGCAAAATGGGCTGCCACTGTCGCAGTTTGGCGGACCGTTAAGCCTCCGCTGGCTGGCGCTCCGTCCAGCAAGGCGTACACCGACCCGGTACGCGTCCCGTCCCAGCTCCGCACAATCGTGGGAACCAGGTACACGGCGAACATAGCAGTGTTAACATATGTTATAAAGAACGGCTTGTTATACGTCCTTGATACGTCCTGCGGTCAGACCCGGCAAAAGTACTAGTATGAGCTCCCACTTACGTTTATTATAAACCCGGACGCGACCCACAGCAGCACAACTGTGGCCAGCAGCGCAAGGCCAGCGTGCCACCGCCCGCGGGCCCCCAGTTGCTTGAGCATTTGCCGCGTAGTGAACTGAGACCAGGGGCAGCTCGGCTTATCTTTTGTTCAGAGCCGTGTGAGTCCGTATGACGCACGATCAGCCGTGCGGCGCTGACCCGGGTCGTGGCTTTTGCGTTGTGGTGCCGTATTATGCGCTTGAAACAATGGCCTGAAATGGATGTATGCTGTTCAAATCTGGGGCATCCCTTCTTTTTTCTTGGGGGTTTTTGGTTCCAGATCCTCGGTGCGTCGCCTTCGCAATTGGACTTTACTTCGTTTAATGACCCCGGTTGTTGTTTATCTCATTCAACGGGTACCACCGGGGTCAGCGCTGTTGCATTTCCCATCTATGGTCTGGCAAACTGTACGGATCCAGCGATGTATTCAATGTTCACGACTACTATCTGTCCCGTTCGAACCAGTCGCAAAGCGGCTGCTACGGGGTTCTGGGGGCGGTGCCTCCCATAAAACTAAGAAAAAAAGCTGCCGAAAACGCGTTGCACTTCTCGTGCTCACGCATGAATGCTGCATTTGGATGCATGACTTCACGGGGACGCGTTTCACACGCGCCCAGTGCTGGTGAGCACGGGGACCACTACCAGCTGCAGGAACACAGCGCGCAATTGTGCCGGCGCGGCCACATCTGTTAAGAGATAATGGACAGTGGAACAGCGTGGGAGGGCCGCGTGGCCCGGCTGGTCGGCAGGCCAGCGGGGTCGCAGACGCCGGGCATGTTTGGACGCGCAGGCGGACAGGACAAGCCGGCGGTGGTGTCGCCCCGCTTTACGCTGCGGCGACCCGAGGAACGCAAATCACCAGGGGCGTATTTGCGGCAGGTCGAGGCCGCGTCTGCACGCAAGATTCGCGCCCAGCGCGAGGCAGAGCGCGAGAAGCGCAGCCGCGAGGAGTCGCGCGTGAGCGTGGATGAGCTGTTTGCGGGTCTGTGCCGGCGGCGGTTTGAGTACGCGGCCGAGTACGGGAGGCTGCCGGAGCTGGGGCCGCGCGAGTATAATGTGTTTCGGGCCGCTCAGGTCAACTGGCACATGAACCGAGAGTGGCTGCGGCTGCGGGGAGAACTCAAGAGGGACGTGCTTCGCAATGGCGTCCCAGCTACGCCAGGGGACATTGCTACCGTCAACCATGTCGAGGACACGCGCAGCTGGGAGTGCGACCGGTATAAGCTGGACCAGGGTTTTGATGTCTCGCGCGTGCCTGCCCGGGCAGAGGCAGCCGACGATCCGACCGGCGGCAAGCAGGTCTCGTGGGAGTACGAGGACGGAAATGGCGGAAGTGTATTTCTGCCACACGTGCCCAATGAGCGCGAAATACTGGATGGCATGCCGCGGGACGTCACCGAGGGCATTCTGCCGGAAGATGTTGTCGACGCGATCCGGTCAGCGGGGAAGTCGTCGCAACAGCAGGCAGACGACGGCTATGACTACCAGGCGTCACCCTTGGCGGGTGCCAGCCGACTGGATTCGCGAGGGAGCTCTGTCACGCTCGCAGAGGACACAGATGCGTATTACGATAATGACTACGAGGAAATTGAGGAAGACAATGAGGATGCAGACGAGGACGATGCCAACGAGGACGATGAATACGAGGACGACGAGTTCGAGTACGAGTATGAAGACGGCTGGCGGGAGCGCGCTGCGCGGGCAGTGGAGCATGTTGGGCTGTCGGTGCAGGGTGCGGCGCGGAGAGCAGCGAAGATCAGCCCGTGGGCCCTGCTGTCTGCGGCGATGGCCATGGCCGCCGTTTTATTTGTGGTGTTCGGGCGGACTCGAACGGACATTGGGTTTGTGGACGGCGGCGTCCCCGGCAGCGGCTGGCTCGGCGGGCTGTGGCCGAACTTCGGGTCTTATGCCAAGCCGGCGAGCAAACCATCCAGCCAGACGAGCCACATATCCAGACAGTCCGACAATCGCGTCAAGACGGGGCGTGTTATTACCTATTCAAAGCAGCCTGCGCGCGAGATCGTGGTCTCCAGGCCACTGTCGAAACCCGCTGCGGACCCAGCACCGGAACCAGTGCCGGTTGTCAGCGAGCCTAGCGCAGAGCAGGTCTCGATACTACCAGTTGGCGAGCCAGTTGTGCAGCCTGAAGGCGATAATGAGCTACTGCACCCGCCGCTTGAGGCGCTGCAGCTGATAGACGAGCGGCTGCGCGCATTGGAGCGCAGCGTGGCCGCAGAGCACGAAGAGCTGGCTGCGCTGAAGTCTCTCCGACGCCAAATGGACGCCAAAACCAACAGCGACCGGCAGATTGCGCGCGAGGTCGCCGAACTGCGGGCCCGCGTCGAGGCCCGGACAGCCGCGGGCCACCGGTGGTACGTTGACAGTCGCGGCCAGCGGGTCGAGAACGTTGCGCGGCCAGACCTGGGCGCCCGCGTCGATGCCGCGCTGACGTCCCACGCCATAACGCCCAACGAGACGCTGACGGAGCGAGTCTTTTCCAAGCTCTCGGCAGTCCTCGGCACCGCTCAGGAGGACCACGCCGCTCTGGCGGCCATTTCGCCTCTCCACAACCCGCGCCGGCTCTGGCGGTTCTCCGGCCACCAGGGTAGCCTCGGCCTCAGCTGGGATAAGCCAGTCCGCGTTGCTGCCGTCGGAGTCGGCGGGTTCGACCCTTTGCTCACGTCAAATGACCCCGCGGAGCTGCCTGCCCATGTGTCTGTCTGGGCGTCTGTGTCCGACGCACCTACCCGCCGGGAGTCGCGGGCGTCGGTGTCGCAGGCTCGCCCCTCCGCGGTCACGATCCCAGAGGGCTTTGTTTGCATCGCGCGCATCTCCCCCGATTCTCCCGAGTTTGACGGCCGGCGCGTCGTCGCCATTCCCGACGGCCTCAGCGTGGATACGTCTCAGTTGCTCTTTGCCTTTGAGGCCAACAGCGGCAGCACCGTTGCCACTGCCGTCACCCGTGTACTAGTATATGGCCAAGTGTAGGCACAAAAAGTACTTCTCTGATGCCTTTTTTTCTTGTCCTGGGGGTGATGGCCCCCAGACCCCCGCAGCAACTGTTTCGCAGTTGGAATCTGATTGGGATAACGTCTTGAGCCAACTGCGCAGCAGTTGCTATGGGGGTCTCGGGGGCAGCGCCGCCCCAGGAATAAACTGTGCAAGGGTAATGCATGATATTAAAGATTAAGCGTAGGCGGTCGTAAGTCGTTAATGCAGATGGTCTCAGATGTAGCGCTGGGACTTGGAAATAGCGCGCCGGGCGCGGTGGATGGCAGTGAGGGCGACCTCGAGCTGGTGAAGGCGCTGGGCGCGGTCATCGACGGGCTCGAAGTCGGCGGTGACGGTGCCAAAGGCGGCGCCCAGCTGCTTACCACCCGCGAGCTGCTTTTCGTACTTTTGCCGCAGGCCCCGTTCGTGCTCGAGCGTCTGCATTAGCTCCGACTTTTCCTCGACGGACGAAAACGACGTCGACCTCGTCATGCCCGAGCAGTCGCTAAAGAGCGACCTGTCAGAGTCGCCCGAGTCGCTTCGCCAGTGCGCGAGCATCTCCTGGCTGGTGGGCTGGCGCTTTTCCCGCAGAGCTGCGAGCTCTTTCTCCAGCTCCGACGCCCGGTCGACCGCCTGTGCCGCCGTGGTTGCAAGGTACTTGACCTGCTCTTCGAGCAGCTCGGCCCGCGACCGGTCGCCGTCTCGCCCTGGCCGTACTAGGTCGCTTGCGCTTGTCTTCGACCTAAACATCATTGTGGTGCCGTTTTGCTAGTATCGGCGAAAAAAAAAAATTGTACAACGGTGGGTTTCGCGTCGGGGACAACCCGCTTGCACCTCTTATATCTTTTTTACCATATCCATGTCCTTGGCGTCTTTGTCCAGGTTTGGCGAAGCCAGGGGGTGCCGACGCATGCACGTTGACGCGCAGGTCAGTGCGTCGCCGGCCGATCGCAACGCGCTTTGGGACCCAACTGGGGCGGCGCGCGACGCGTTTTGCCTCTTGTTCGGTCGCGTGTAATGGGCGTGTAATGGGGCGGGCGCAATGTGGCCAAGCACACGTCGGGAGCCTGCTGACCAGCGGTGGGCCACGAATTAAACGTAAATCGCAAAGTGACTATGGCCGACAGCTAAGACCGCCCGATCGTGCCTGCCTGCCAAAGCGAGATCTCCGGCTCGCGTCCAGTCGATGTCGGGCCCCGGCTCGCGCACGATCTGGGCGGGTGCCGACCCGCAGCTCAACGGGGTTAGCATTTGAGCGACCGGTCGATCACCGAGGCGCACAGACCCACTAGCTGCGTTTCTCTCGCACAGGTGACAATAGCGTCCGGCCGGCGCGCGCCTGCTCGCCTGCACGGTTCGGCGTCCGGCGATGAGAGGAGTGCCGCGAGGATGAGAGGAGTATGCACGAAGCTGCGCACTCCGCGCACCCGGCCTGGGGCTATCCCCGCTCCAGGCTGTGCAGCACCGTTGTTGCCCCGGCGGCACTCTCGGGGACCGGGAAGTCTGTCCTGTCCTATCCGGGGCGCAAATTAATGGCGTGCACCCGGTCGGAGTTTCAACCCCTGCGGAATTAAACCTTAGGCGTCAGCCGTGAGCCTGAATTAACTGACGGGGCAGGTGACGAGGCAGCCAACACAAGCAGCAACGGCTCGGGTCCGGGACCGGCATGAAATCGGCTTTTTTTGGGCTTGCGCGTGGATAATACACTCAGCACTCAAACAACTGCGAGCCGACAGCTACGCACAGTCAGGCCCTCCCGCGATCGGGTGCACCAGATCTCATTCTTGAGACTTACGGACGGGCCTCAATTCTACCGTTTACACCGGCCGCCAGATTAAATCCCCCCCACATCATTAGAGCCGTCCTTGTTCTATCAAGGGGACGGCCCGGGGCGGCGGCCCGCAGTTGCTCCGTCTTTAGGTCCGGCTGTCGTCGCTTTGACCAGACGCGCCAGACCGCATCCCCCTGCGTACGGATGCGCCCAGGTTCTAAGACTATCCAGATTTGGTCACCGTTGCCGTTGCATTATCACTGTAGCGATAATGCCAATATCTTTTTGCCTTGTTTATTCGAATTTTCTAGGTCTAGTGCCCTCTAACTATCTCCAATACCGTTCAAGCACCTCGGGCACTGTCAGAATCAAAATGGGTTCCGTCTCTTGCAACGCGGGACCCTGTTTTTAGGTTGCAGCCGTTCCCGTCCAGACTGTCAGGCTGCACGCAGTGCGCCGCGGGCCCAGATGCACTGTATACACAGAGTACAGTACGTACTGTATTTGGGCCGAGCCTCAATGCGCGTCTGTCGATTTTGCGCCGCGACGCGTTTTCTCATTAAGGGTGAGGGCTGACAGTGCGGGACTGCCCTCCGGGATAATCCAGAATAGGTGCTCCCCAGAAGAGCAGTCTGAGTCGGTGACAAATCGAGCAAGTACCCGGAACGAGGCCAAGGCGGTGTCAGTGACAGCCGGCTGCGAGCCTGGTCGGATTCTGTCACTGGCACAACCACGCAAGAGATACCTGAGTCTCTGGCTGGTGTCGTTCTTGGGGTTGTGCCGTTGGATACTTTTGGTTTTGATCGAGACACTCGACCCGCTGGCCCTGAAGGACAGGCGATGGCACACATTGCTGTAAAACAAACACCTTAAGCTCGCTATTAGTCCCCTGCCGACCCCACCAACTGACATTGCCAGGTCCCATGGGCAACGAGCCGGGGCGTCTGCTGCCTAGCTGCCGACCGTAACAGAAATACGCCTCGAGGGCAGCAAATGTGGCCAGCCAGTGGCCGGTCATTTACATGCTCAGCCCTATCCCGTCCGACCGTTCCGAAGTCAATGGTCCTGGTGCTTTTTAGTACGCTAAGCTTATGGCGACCAGGGACAATGCTTACGGCCGTTAGTCGTGGCGTGCGTGGCACAACATAGGCGGACGCTGAAATGCCCAAGCTGCACTGTGCTCCGTACATCACAACCGCGGACGGCCATCCACCCGGACACTCCTCCGGTTGTCCAGCGAATTCGAGCCACTGGAATATTCGTGCTTGCACCGTCCATATTACTGTAACATATATGTTATCTTGGTATGCGCATATGCACTGAACCCGCATGAGGCTGTGACCAACTACGTCCCACATCCTCGATTGTAAACAAAGCGATCCTCGCCAGAAGACTCCCCCCGAGTAGTCACCATTCCGGCCCTATTTATACAGCACGAAGCGCACAAGATGGCGTCTATTCGCACAGACAAGGAGAACCTTGTCCACCTGCGGACGCCGCTCGGCAAGGGCGCTGGCGCCAACGGGCGCGGCAACGCGCCTCTGACGACGCGCAAGGCCGAGCCGGCCAAGTCGTTTACTCCTGCGACGAGTCGCGTTCCGCTGGGCGGAAAGGACAAGAACGCGCGCGGGAACGCGCAGCAGACGGCAAAGAAGCCGGCTCCGCTGAGAGAGCCGTCGACAGCACTACGGACGCAGAGAACACCGAAGTTCCGACCGCTCGTCGAAGAGGCGCCGCCAGCCGGCGAGCCGGAAGCTGAGGCCGCCACAGAGGCCCAACCCACGGTGGACGACATTGACTGGGGCAACGTCGAGGTGGAGTCCATCGCGAGCTTCCCGGAACCCCCACTCGAAGATATTCCTGAAGGCGCGTTCGAGACCACCGACGAAGAGCTAGCCATGTTCCGGCCCGGCGCTGGCACCGTCGAGGCACCGATTGAGCAAGATATCACGCTGGACGCGCTGCCGCCGCTTGAGTTTGACGAAGAGGACTTGCTCCCGGAGCCCCCTCTAACCCGAAGCGCGCAGCCGCCGCCGCGCACTTTTTCCCCTCTCCGCTCGAAGGCGGCCCGGCCGCGCCGGCCCGCGCCTCCGGCCAACGGCGTCTCTCTCCGCGCACGCGAGAGTCCGGCGCCCGGGTCGCCGGCGGCCCGCGGGCCCGGAACCCCCGGCCGCGTGCCCACTTTCATGCTGCCGACAAAGGCGGCGCAGCTTAAGCAGCGAACGCAGCCGGCCCCCACCGGCGCGTCTCTCCGCCGCTGAGCATCCATCACGACGTAATGACCGACTCCACGACCATGCTGTACGTCCGTACACTTGCGAATGACAATCATGACCTTTCATTTTGCCTTTGACGTTTTCGGTGTCCTGGGGGCGCTGCCCCCCAGGAAACGGATGCAAGCCCGCTTTGCTGGAGTTCAACTGCGAAGCAGTTGCCAGGGGGGCCCTGGGGGCAGCGCCCCCAGGAATTCAGCGCAACAACCCGCCTGCGGGAGTCCGCCGTCGTGAACATGATGCAATAGACTATTTACAGGGTGGTATTAGGCAGCGGGTCAGGCAGTTGTGCACTCGGGCCCGTTGGGCTCGTAGTCGTAGTCGCCGTCAGACGGGCCGCCGGCATCGGAGCCGGCATCGCTGTCGTCAGGCGGGGTCGCATTCTTGAGGTAGTCGACGTCGTCGATCTCCTTGGGAGATATGTTGAGCGGGACGCGCGGTTTCGACGGGAGCACGTTCTTGATGGCTGCGAGCTCAGACGTCTCGAGACACCAGCCGTTCTCGGGGAACTCGACGTCTGCGCGCAGGTAGAGGTCGCCGCGGGCGTCTGTGCCCTTGCGCGGCATGCCCTCGCCGCTGACCTTGAGGTACTCGCCCGGGCGCGTCACCTGGCCCGCCGGGACTGTGAGCTTGATGCCGCGGCCGTCGAGGTGCTGGAGCACGACGCGCGAAAAGCCGGTGAGCGCCTCGGCGAGCGTCAGACTGACGGGCGCGATGAGGTCAGAGCCGCGGCGCTCAAACACGTCGTGCTCGGCGATGTTCACGCGAAAAACGAGGTCGCCGGCGGTCTTGCCCGGCGCCTCGTCGGCTCGGCCCTCGAGCACGATCTTGTGGCCCTGCCGCGCGCCCCGCGGAACGTACACCTCTAGCATGCTCTTCTCCTCCACCGTGCCGCTGCCCTTGCACTTGCGGCACTGGTCCTTCTCGCGCACGACCGTGCCGCGCCCGTGGCAGGTGTCGCACAGCACTGTGTCGTTGGTCACCAAGCCGGGCGCCAGCCGCCGCAGCTTGCGCACGCTGCCCTCGCCTTTGCACGTCACGCACGTCCGGGGCTTGGCGTTCTTCTTTGCGCCGCTACCTTTGCAGAGGCCGCACAGCACGTCTCGCGCAGACGCCATCTTGTACACGCGGCCCTTGTACACGTCCTCGAGCGTCGCGTCCAGCTCGATCTCCTCGTCGGGCGTGCGCCCACCCCCCGCCTGCCGGTGCGCACCTCCGCGAGCGTGGCCGCCGCGGCCGTGTCCCTGGCCGCCCCGGGCGCCCGCCCGCGGATCGAACCCGAAAAACTGCGCAAAGTCGTCCGGCCCAAACGGGTTCTCGTGGTAGTCGTCCTGCCAGTCGCTGGCGTCAACGTGCCCAAACTGGTCATACCGCGCACGCTCGCTGTCGTCCGACAGCACCTCGTACGCCTCGCAGATAACCTTGAACCGCACTTCGGCCTCCTCGCGCTCTGCCTCGGGCACCTTGTCCGGGTGGTTGGACAGCGCCAGCCGCTTGTACGCCTTGCGGATCTCGATCGCCGAGGCGTCCCGGCTCACGCCGAGCACCTCGTAGTAGTCTACGGCCGTCCCGTTCACTGTCTGTTAGATCAGGCCACCGGAAAGACGGCGCCGGGGCGGCCAACGCCACGGCTGAGCAAAAAAACTTACTTGCAAAGACCGCCGGCAGGCTAGCTCTCGTAGCTGCCTGGTATCCTGTACTGGGCTTGTTCTCACGGACGCACGACTGCGGGTACACAGCAGAAGTAGTTGCAAGGAAAGAGCGCTTTTGGCCGGTTGGTCAGTCGGGTCCGCGAGCCCGGTGTTTTGCAAACAAATGTGCATTGTTTGGATCGATGGTGGGCGCCCTGCACGGCCATGGGCAACGGCCTGGGCGCAGACGGTATGCACGCGGCGCATCGCATCACGGCCCGCCGCCATCTGCGAGCCATCGCCCGCGCGCCAGCCACCGCACGCTGATGTACTCGTATATGGAATACGTGCAGCGGTGCTTCTACAGCGCGACAGGCTGGAATGAGGACAATTCGTACGCCAACATAGCCGAGGCGGCTCAGAGTACGTCGATGGCCACCGCGTCCGCCTGTTTTCCTGGGGGCTCTGCCCCCAGACCCCGTGGCAACTGCTGCGCAGTTGGGGCTCTCAGCCGCCCTTCTTTTCCTGGGGGCTCTGCTTCTAGACTCCTCTGGCAACTGCTGCGCAGCTGAAGTCGTCACAACCTGCTTTCCCGGTGCTCTGCCCTCAGACCCCGTGGCAGCTGCTGCGCAGTTGATCTGGTAGTTGGCGGAACCCACCCGCGAAGCGGGTGCTACGGGGGTCTGGGGGCAGCGCCCCCAGGAATAAAAGCGACGACATCTTCTGGGGGCTCTGCCCCCGACCCCCCGTGGCAACAGCTGCGCAGTTGACGACGAAGACTAACAGCAGACCTGCTGGCGTTCGACGTGCCGCAGTCGGCATCGCTGACATTGTCGGCGCAGCCAACACCGAATAGCTGCACATCGTACACGCTCGCGAGCTCCGGCTTCGTGAACGGCTCGATATCGTATCTGTACAGTTCGCGGGCCCTGGGCAACGTGCACGGCTCGACGGACGTCGATCTCGCTAAAGTCGTAGCGGGCTACCGCATATTGAACCCGCTCAAATATCCAGAGCCGGCATTCCACTGGGAGAGGTGGCAGGCGGGCCGGCGCGTGGACAGACGCGACAATTTGCTGTTTGGGCGCCTGTTCCTGCCGACCCAGAGCCTAGAGGCCATGTTCATCCGCCGGGTCTCGCCAACGTCGCAGTTTGTGGTCAAGGCGGTGTCGGACTCGAGGGCCAAGAACGGCGGCGCGCTGCTGGTCAACTGGCAGTCCGACTACGGCAAGTGGGCCCACGAATGGATCTACAGCACCCACGAGACGCTTGTGGGCCTCCGTATGCTGTACAACTTTCGGTTCGACGAAAAGGTGCGCGCGCACCCCCAGAGCCCCGCTCGGCTCTCGGTCGGCATGGAGTGCTTTTACGGCGTCTCGACAAAATCCCCGGGAATCTCGACAGCTCTCCGCTACACCACGCAGTCCGCTTACACCGGCACGCCCCTTACGCTCACAGTCATGTGCAACCCGCTCATGGGTCATCTGTCTACGACGTACTCGCTGCGCACGACGGCCGCGTCGGCATTTGCGACTCGCTACGACTTTAATGTTTATTCGTACGTGAGCGATTTGTCGCTGGGCTGCGAGATCTGGCGTCGCGGCTCCAACGACGCACAGCTCGCGCAGGAAGTCAGTGCCGGCGGTGTGACGGCCCCGCGCGACGCCGGCACAGACGCAGACGCGTATACATCTGTCGTCAAGGCGAGCACGAGCCTGGGCCAGCAAAACGTCCGCCTCTTGTGGGAGGGCCGGTTCAAGGACTTTTTGCTCAGCACCGGCGTGTCCCTCAGCTTTGCTGGCGAGGCGCCGCTGGCTACCGGTTTCGGTCTCCAGGTGCAGTACGCTAGCTAGTTTACGATGCAAACGAATTCGTCATGACAGTCATACGTTAATCATTATCGTAATAGGGCGGCCGCCGTCGTCTAGGCTGTGCCGTGTGGCTCAGGCTCGTTAGCCGGCTCGTCCTTCATGCCGCCATCCAGGCCGTCTGTCTTCGGCTCGTCCGGCACTGGCTTCGCCCCCGAGTCAACCTCCATAGCGTCCGCAGGTTTGGTAGTCGGAGCGTCGGCAGCCCTCTCCGGGTGCTCGGTGGTCTCGGGCTTATCCGACTCCGGACCCTTGTCGGATTCGTTGGTGCCGGGCTCGGACTCGGGTTGCTTAGCCTCAGCGACCTGGCCCGACTTGCTGGAGCTGTTGGTGGTGTTGTCTGACTCCGGTTCCTTCTTGTCTGACTCCGGCTCCTTCTTGTCTGACTCCCTGTCTCCTGACACTTCCGGCTTGTCATCGAACGTGACAGACTTTGTGCCAGAATTAGGGTCCGTAGGAGCGGAAATAGCTGGAGCTCCAGCCTGGTTGGGCAGCTTGGTGCCATCTTGCCCTGCACCTGCACCAACTGCACCAGTTCCGGGTTGAGCGGCATTGCCCGGAGCCTCCGTCTTGGCCTTTTTTGCAGATGGCTCATTGGGGTCCTTCTTTTGCCGCGGCTTGTAGGTACGCTTAGGCGGAATCGCATCTAGTGGCCCGGGCGGAACGCGGTGCAGCAGATCCACCAGCTCCTCCTCGCTCTCTGGCAGCCGATACCACACAGACCACTTGGCCGTGCGCGTGCCATTCTTGAGTACCTCCTCCATCCGCTTCACAACTCGCTCATAGCGGTTGACGCACCGGGCGACGACCGGAATGTGCTTCTCGGGCAGATCCCGGATCGTGATGGTGATGGGAGTGTAGACGACCGGAACGTCCCTTTTGTCGGCCGACCGCGTGGTCACGTTCGGGTCGGCGGGCTTGGCCGGCGTTGGCTCCTTGGCCCTAGAGTCATCCTTTTTGGCGGCCTTGCTCTTGTCCGTCTTGTCCTTCTTGTTGCCCTTTTTGGCGTCTGGCTCTGGCGGTTTGTGGATCGCCAGGAACGACAGCAGAATATCGCCCGAGTTGAGGACCTCGATCACCGACTCCTTGGGGAGCACAAACCGGTCAAGCGGGTTGTCCTTGAACTCAAACACCATCATAATGCTCTGACGCATCATCTTGGGCACGTACCGCGACTGCGGCGGCTTGCGCTGCGCCGGCGGCGTGGGCTTGTACGTCGGACGGATCTGTGCCTGTGGGCGGGGCTGCACGGGAGGCCTGTATGCGCTCGGAGTCGATGGCGAGCCATTGGCCGCCCCTGGCCGCGGTTGCTGCAGGCTCGACGGCATAGGCATTCGGCGGGCCATATTAATGTACTCCTGGAAGGCGGCAATCTGGGCGCTCGTCGCCTTGCCGGACGCAACGATCTTCATAAGGTTACTCAGCGACGGGTCCAGTTTTGCAATGTACTGCAGCTTGATGATGGTCTCCTGGTTGCTCGACTGGTCCTCTCTGGCTGGAGCGGCGGCCGGCCGTGCGGTCGACGCGGGTGCGCTCGACGTGCCAGGTCGCGCGGTTGTAGGAGTGGCTGTGGTGCTCGGCCCAGACGCCACAACACCAGTTTGCATGCGAATCGGCGTCGAGGTGCTTGTGACGGGCTTGGCAGTCGGCGTGACAACTGGGCGGGGAGCCGCAGTCGTAGCGGCAGTAGTAGCTCCTGTACTGGTAGCTGTAGTAGTACCAGCGGCGCCCGTAGCTGTAGCTGCTGGCTTCCTGGGTGGTTGAGGGCTAGTCTGGCCAGCGGCGTCTGTAGCTGTAGTCGCCGGCTCCCCGGCCGGTTGAGGGCTGGCCGTGGCGTTTACTGAATCACCAGCGGCCCTGGACTGGCCTCCAGGGTCCGGCTTCGACTGATTTGAGAGAGCTTGCGTGGTCGATTCTGTCCGCTCTGCAGGCGTCTCGGTCGCTTTACTTTTAGAAGGGACAGGCGGCTGGGCGATGGACTTGGCACCGGTCCCGGCTTTGGTTTCAGCGGGGGTGGGCGGCTGGGCGGCTTCAGATCCAGCCTTATCAGGGCTATTCGGGTTGCCGGGCTGCGTCTCAGCTGGCTCGGACTCGGTCTTTGTAGTCGCGGGTTGTGCCTCAGGTTTCGTCTCCAGGATTGCTGTCTCTGTGCTCCCAGTTGCAGCAGCTGTACGCGGTGTACTCTCATCTGGTTTGCTTGCCTCGCCAGACAGACCCGGAGCATTCAACGACCCGGCAGAAGCTGCAACATTAGATGCGGCCGCGGGCGTCGTTGGTGCCGGTTCAGACACGGCGGGCGCAGGGGCTGCAGCGGTCGACGCTGAGGTTGCCGAAACCTGTGCAGTACTGCTTGTGGAAACTGAATTTGCCGGCGCAGCATTAGTAGCGAGAGCAGGAGCAGGAGCAGGAGCAGGAGCAGGAGTAGAAACACGAGACGAGCCAATGGCACCGACTTGGCTGACAGCAACTGGCTTGGTAGGAGTTCCCAGACTAGGAGCTGCAGCGGTTGTTGTAACAGGCGCCGTAGTGCCCGTGGAAGGAGTCGCCGGAGTGGCCAACGCGCCCACACCGGGCCGCACAGGCGTGGGAGCCCCAGGAGCCACTCCAGGGGCCGCCCCAGCAGATGGCGAAGCCGCGGGCGGGGCCGGTTCCGGCTCCTCTTCGGGCGGGTCGATGGGATTGTCGTCGCGCACGATAAACAGCTTGGTCTCAAACATGTGCGGGCCCATGACCATCGTGCAGTCGCACAGTTTTGTCATGCGGTCGCGCGCGGCATCGCCGCCAGCCGGCTTGCGGCCCCGAATCGGCTTGCTCCAGTACTTTTGGAAGAGGGACCCGGACAGCCATGTGTTTCGCGACTTTTGCAGCGAGTAGTACAGGGCGCCGGTCTCCTCAATGCTCAGCTGGGACTCGAGCTGTGAGTAGTCCGGCACCGCCTCGGACACCGGCACGTCGTGCTTGACAAGATACGGTGCCTCAGGCGGCGGCGTCGGCTCGCTCTTTGCCCGCTTTTTTGGCTTGGGCTCGCTCTGCCCGCGTCGCAGGCGTCGCGCGCTCATCGCCTGCAGGTCTCAACTAGCCCAACGATTCGGCAGGCTTTGGCACTAGCTTGAGCACAAACGCGATGCCGATGGACGTGATTTTTGGCGTTTTTGATGGTTTTGGCTAGTCAATTCCAGAGCTTCGCGACCATCCCCGATCCAATTGAGCCGTGCTATGGAGTTATGCTACCACACTGGGTCCAAACACGCGACGTCGCCCCCCGGGAAGACTCTGGAACTAAAAAGCCACGACTCGTGCCGCCGGTTTACACACATACACAGCCGCTACACATTGCAATGAGCCTCAGTACAGACACGCTGGAGCCTCCTACGCTCGAGAGCGTTGTGGGTCAGGACTCGCTGCGGTGGATCTTTGTCGGCGGCAAGGGCGGTGTCGGCAAGACCACAACGTCGTGTTCGCTGGCGATCCAGCTCGCAAAGCGCCGCGAGAACGTCCTCCTCATCTCGACTGACCCAGCCCACAACCTGTCTGATGCGTTTGGCCAGAAGTTCGGCAAGGACGCGCGGCCCGTCGACGGCATCCCGAACCTGCACGCCATGGAGATCGACCCCAGCGGCACCATCCAGGAGTTCCTCGACCAGAACCAGGGCGCCGGCACCAACATGATGCAGGACATTGCGTTTTCGATCCCGGGCGTCGACGAGGCGCTCTCGTTTGCCGAGGTCATGCGCCAGGTCAAGGAGCGCTCGTACTCGGTCATTGTCTTTGACACGGCGCCGACTGGACACACGCTCCGGTTTCTGCAGTTTCCGACGATCCTCGAAAAGGCGCTCGGAAAGCTATCGGAGCTGTCTGGCCGCTTCGGCCCCATGCTCAACACCCTCATGAGTCAGACCGGCCAGAACATGCAGGATATCATGGGCAAGCTCGAGTCGACGCGCGAGACTATTGCCGAGGTGAACAAGCAGTTCCAGGACCCAGACCTCACGACGTTTGTGTGCGTGTGCATCGCCGAGTTCCTATCGCTCTACGAGACCGAGCGCATGGTCCAGGAGCTGACGTCGTACAACATCGACACCCACGCCATTGTCGTGAACCAGCTCTTGTATCCCAAGAAGGACTCGAGCTGCGAGCAGTGCAACGCGCGTTACAAGATGCAGCAAAAGTACCTGTCGCAGATCCTTGAGCTGTACGAGGACTTTAACATTGTGCGTCTGCCGCAGCTGACGTCTGAAGTTCGCGGCGTCCCGTCGCTCCAGGAGTTTTCCAAGATGCTCCTCGAGCCGTACGTTGCAGAGCAGCACAACTAGGGTTTATGACCCAGTTGAACCTGAACTCGCCACACGACGGGGTGTTATTGCTGGAAATAAGCGCTCTACCGGGCCGTCAGAACGCGGCCTGTCTTGCAGACCGAAGCTAGACTGTAAATAGAGTACGAGTGTATGCATTGTATTCGGATGAAACAAAGGTCAGGCGCGGCTGTTACAGTAGCGGACTGGCGCCGGAAATGTAAACGGACGTAAACGGCCCCACTCGAAAACGCCCAGTGGGCAGACTTTGCAGCAGCTTGGCCAGCAATGTGCCCGCGCATGCCAGTTGCATGCACGTTGCCCCGCAGGGACCAGGCCAAATAAGCTGCTTGTTTGGCTCCGGCGCTCAGAACGCCAAACCGGGAAAGCGCACAGCCGAAAGCGGTAACCCCGCATGCGCGGTCAACTTGTCGGCTCGCGGACACTGCGCGCGTGTAGTACGCTCTGGCGGTATAGGTGCCCACGCGGGCACCGCGATGACTCGGCACGGTCCTGAAATTGCGTGCTCGACCGCGCGGGCGCCCGCATACGCCGCGTACGCCGCGAGGAGACCAAATCTGTGAGTAAGCGTGCATCGATTATGCATGTGGGGACCCGGAGGGACCAGCCGATCTGCGGTCAGACCGCACGATTTAAAGCTTGTCGGGCGTTTGCTGTTTTGCACGGTGAAAATTTTGGCCCGTGTTTCCTTAGGACGGCCGTCTGGACCCTTGAGTGTGTTTGGAGTGCGCGTGGGCCGTCGAGGTGCTCGGTCCTGCCACCAGGACCCCATGTGAGCTGACGTCATTTTGTGCCTAGGCGGGTGGCACGCATAAAATCAGAGATTTGCCCCGATTGTGTGTCTCTGAGACACAACTACGACACCACATATTGCCATAGACCGGTTACACGCAGTGGTCTCACTGGCTTTGGACTATCTTTAAGTTCTATCACAGAGTACATCGCGTTGTACGTCCACTCTCAGGCTCGCTTTCGCCAAAACGCATACTCGATCTGTCGGATATAACCATAAATCCGACCGGTCTTAGTAAAACGGCACACTGTTACGTTCACAATCAAATCAACAACAATACGGGACAATGGATGTATGTGAATTGTGCAAACTAAATTTTTTTTTTTTCATTCATTTATTTATTTTTTCTTTGTTGCTCCCTGGAGTTCGCCCTGGTCTTGTCCGGCTCTCAGACTAACCGCAGCACATACCTGACCAAAGAAATAAACCGCCCGGCCTCGAGTCGGATGAGCACAGCGTCAACGTAGGCGCCCTGGATGATCACCAGCTCATCGACCCGAAGTCGGGCGTCAAGCGCGGCCTCAAGACCCGCCATGTTTCTATGATGGCCCTTGCAGGCATCATCGGCCCCGGCCTGCTCGTGGGTGCTGGCGGAGCACTTGCAAAGGGTGGCCCGGCTGCCCTCATCATTGGGTTTGGCGTCATCGGTATCATCGCATTTTCAGTAATGCAGTCGCTCGGAGAGCTCACAACACTGTACCCGACGGGTGGCGCGTTCACCTCGCTTGGCGACCGGTTCGTCGACAAGGCGTTCGCCACCGCCCTCGGCTGGAACTACTGGCTCGTGTGGGTCGCCGTTCTGGCCAACGAGTACAACATGGTCGCCTCGATTCTGTCGTTTTGGTCCACAAAGGTGCCCATCTACGGCTACGTGCTGCTTCTGTGGGGCGCGTTCCTCGGGTTTCAGCTGCTCGGTGTAACGGCCTTCGGCGAGGCAGAGTTCTGGCTTGCCCTCCTCAAGCTTGCGGGCCTCGTCGCCTACTTTATTTTCTCCATTGTGTACATCTCCGGCGGCCTCATTGGCCACACCGGTCCTGCACTGGGTTTCCATTACTGGAACGACCCCGGCGCCTTTGCCAATGGTTTCCGCGGCGTGGCCTCCGTGTTTGTATTTTGCTCAACCTTCTACGCCGGCGTCGAGTCGGTTGCTGTCGCGGCCACAGAGACTCGCAACCCCAAGACCGCCATCCCCCATGCGATCCGCCAGGTGTTCTGGCGTATCATCTTTGTGTACATGGGCTCTGCACTCTTTTTCGGTGCAACCGTGCCTTACAACGCGCCGGGCCTTGGCGGTGCGGGCGCAAAAGCGCTCCAGTCGCCCATCACCATCGCGGTCCAAAACGCCGGCTGGCAAGGCGGCGTCCATCTCGTCAACGCGTTTATTCTTGTCACATGCGTCAGCGCGATTAACTCGTCCATCTACATCGGCTCCCGCACCCTCTTGTACATGGGCCAGGACAAAAAGGCGCCCGCCATTCTCGGCAAGACCGATCGTCGTGGCGTGCCTGTCGCCGCCATCATCTTCACCAACCTGTTTGGATTTCTGTCGCTCATGAACGTCTCGACCGGTGCCGCCAAGGCATACTCGTACATTGTCAACCTGTCGGGCGTGTCGACCTTCATCGTGTGGGGCGGTATCTCATTTATCCACTTGCGGTTCCGCCGTGCCTGGGCCAGGCAGGGACACATGCCCGACGAACTCCCCTTCCAGTCGCTGTGGTACCCGTGGGTCCCGCTGTTCGGCTTGCTGGCCAACATGTTCCTCGCGCTCGTCCAGGGATGGACCAACTTCTCGCCGTGGGACGCCGGTGGATTCGTCGATGCGTACATTCTGCTTCCTGTGACAGCCCTCATCTTTGTCGTGTACAAGCTGTGGTTCAAAACCCACTGGTGGCGCGCCCACGAGATCGACCTTATTTCCGGCCGCCGCAAGGACGTCGACGAGGCCGAGGAGGCCACCATCGAATCCGACGGCGTGCAGTCCCTCAAGCTGCACCAGCGGGCCTGGATATCCATCTCACGCAATTTTTAGTCTGTATTTGTATTGCATATGATTTGCGTTTTATCTTGTCATTAATTCGTCCGGTTGCTAGTGCCATGTGCCCCTGCAATGGGGTGCGTTGTCTTCTTCTTATCCTGGGGGCTCTACTCCACAGACCCCGCTAGCAACCACTTCTCGATCGATTTACTGCCAGGTGTCACGGATTTCTATCCGAGGCAGCGTTGTGCCGGCTCGACTATGGTTTGTCGTGCAGGAAAGTCGTTTGCTTCATCGGGACGCCCGTCTTCCCTTGTAATACGAGAAATCTACCGGAACAATCCTCCGCGCCCGTCGGAATGGCGCCAGTGGGCGGCCGGGACAAGTCCGGATTCGAGTCGGTATAGCCTCCAAGCTTCTCGCAAGTGCTCTGGCCGCAGCGGTGCACCCTCATTGCCTGGGTCAACACGAGCCTGTACATCACGAGCGCGCTCGACAATGTCGCCTACAAACACCTTGGACATGCCTGACAACGCTACGGCGACGTTTCCAGTGATGCTTTGATTCAGGATTGCATTAGCAAGCTTTTTAACGGCTGAACGGTTCACATTGGCGCGTCGGAACGCCTCGTAGCGTGACATTTGGTCGTCGTTGAAGTTCGACAAGAGCAGCTTCATCTTTTCGCGTTCAATATCGTCCGGCTTCGACTGTGGCGAGCCTGTCGGTGCGCCCGCAACCCCTCCAGCAGCCACAGCTCCCAACTCCTCTTCCTCCTCTTCCTCCTCGATCTCGGGGTCCTCCGCGGGCGGGTTTTTCGCCGGTTCCACCATGATTGTCGCTGTCCTAGCGATGCCCGCACCGTTTTGGGACCTACGGTGAAATACCCGGTAATAATTATCTGGCATTATCTGACGTTACTATGCGTTATCAGCAGTGCATGGCGTGCATATTTATCCGCAGTCCGAGGTTTCTCCCCGAAGCGAAAACCCATGGCGCCCGCTTTGCGGCGACATCTCAAGAGATCAAGGGCCCCAAGTCCAACTGCGAAGCAGTTGCCACGGGGACCTGTGGACTCTGTCCCCCAGGATACCGCAGCGCAACGGTCGCCGCGCACGCCCATATAAACACAACGGTGCTGGGGATGCGTACTCTGAAGCACCACCTTAATCTGTGCCATCAGGCAAAAGCCACTGTTTAAATGTGCTAAATCCACTTCAACCGGCATTCGTCCCTAAAATGTGAGATGACGGCGATGCGCGGCGTTGGACGGACATCCTAAAACGGAAATGCCGCCAATGCCCTGCGAGGCAGGAACACCGGCATTCGGAGGGTGCGACAACCTGGATAACCGTGCAAACGAGTGCGACACGAGACTAGCCTTCGAGAGGTGTGGCTGTGTTGGCAGCAAGCGGGTCTGCCGAGATCGCCCTGTCTTCGAGTCCGTTCCGGGAGTCTACACGGCGGGCGGACCCTCCGCGCCTGAGCACGCCAAACCATGCGTGTGCCCAGAATACAATGCCCAACGGCCGGCTGATCCACAGACTCTGTCGCATTTATCCGCAGAGCCGGACGCGCTGGTGAGCCCCCCGCCGACCCCCCGCCGGGCTCAAATGCCGGGCGAGGTCGGCGTTACTGCCCTTTTCGGACATGACCCCCGCGGGTTTTGCAGGCACAAGGCGGCCAACACGTACGCCGGCGCTGTACTCAAAAACAGACCAAATATCACGCTACACCCCGAAAACAAGGGCCACAGCGTAGTTCCGGCCATGAGCACACCACCTGCTGCACGAGACGCGAGCGGAAAGGGCTCGGTGTGTCAATGCCCCGAAACTACCGCACCCCACACTCCGGGTATCCCGCACCATACGTCAGCCGCACGTACCCCCACCGGGACTCGGTCGGTGGATTCCCCCCCAACTCATATAAAGTGGTACGAGCTGCTCTTTTCCGGCGCTCGTATTCACTGAGTAACCGTTGTTGCACGTAGAAACAGGAAAGGTATGTATTGTGTCCAGCAGGAGCTGAGCGGGTGGGTTGTTGGGAGGTCTCCGGGTCTTGATTTTCGAGGTCGTCGATTTTTGTCCTTTTCGTTCCTGGGGGCTCTGCCCCGAGACCCCCCGTGGCAACTGCTTGGCACTTGAAATTGATCACCCGCCGGCATTTTCGCAATGTCAGTGCTACAGGAGTCTGTCACCCCCCGGGAAAAGAATCAGAGAAACTGTATGGACTAATAACAGATGACCAAACCGTGTTCGATAGAAGAACTGGAGCAGGCCTCGATGCCTAAAGCCCTCAAGATGGCGCGCGACTACTGGCAGGCGGGCGCCAACGAGGAGCAGACTCTTCGCGAGAACAAGAGCGCCTTTGACAACTTGCGCATCCGACAGCATGCCCTGCGGGATGTGTCGCGAATCGACACCACCCCGAAAAAGAAGCTCTTCGGCAAGAAGTACAAGGTGCCGATCGGCTTTGCGCCGTCGGCTTTCCACCAGATGGCGTGCCACGACGGTGAAGTGGCGACCGCCAGGGCCGCCAAGTCGCGAAACGTGCCCATGGGCCTTTCGTCGTATTCCAACAAGCCACTGGACGAGGTCAAGGCCGCTGGTGGCGACTCGCCTGTGTTCATGCAGCTCTATGTGTTCAAGAACCGCGACACCACCCTCGGTCTGATTCGCCGTGCCGAGGCCGCCGGATACAAGGCGCTGCTGCTGACGGTCGACACCCCTCTTATTGGCCGCCGGTACTCGGACGTGCGCAATGCGTTCAAGCTGCCGGCGCACCTTAAGCTCGGCAACTTCCCGGAGTCGGAGTCGTCGGGCCCCGTCGATGTGGGCGTCGAGCCCGACTCGCAGTCGCGCACCTCGTTCTCTGAGGGAAATCCGGATGACCAGTCTAAGGCCAACTCGCTCGATCCGTCGCTCACATGGGACGAGACGATTCCATGGCTGCGCTCCGTGACCAAGATGGAGATTTGGCTCAAGGGCGTCGCCACTGCCGAGGACGCCGAGCTCGCGATCCAGCACGGTGTTGACGGTATCTGGGTGTCAAACCACGGCGGTCGCCAGCTCGACAGCACTGTCTCGACCATCGACGCCCTCCCCGAGGTCGTCGAGGCCGTCAGGGGCCGTATTCCCGTGCACATGGACTCTGGAGTGCGCCGCGGTGGTGACGTTTTTAAGGCGCTCGCGCTCGGCGCCGACTTTGTGTGGGTCGGCCGCCCGGTGCTCTACGGCCTGCAGTACGACGGCCAGCGGGGCGCCGAGCTGATGCTCGACATCCTCGAGGAGGACCTCAAGTACGTCATGGCATTTGCCGGTACGACTTCTGTGGACCAGATCAACAAGTCATACCTGATGCGCGTGGGACCTGGTCTTTCGCGTCTGTGATGGACGGAGTTTGCATGGCCGTGTAAAGCCGAAGCCGCGGGCCGAAGATTTTCTGGGTTTTGCTCCTGGCGCTTGACTACCGGCGGGGTGTACGAAGGTTTTCTCTCTACTTTGTGCGTACACAAGTAATAAACATTAATAGATAAACGATCCGAGAAGCTGAATAAGTATCTTTCGATTAGGCTAGAAGCGCAAGTGCGGGCAGGACCGCGAGGGCCGTAAGGGCCTTGAGCGAGACCGCACCGTTTGCAGTGTTGACACTCGGGAGGGCCGGCGAAGATGCCTGAGGAGCAACGGGCGGGTTGCTGACGACAGGAGCCTTGGGAGCAGCCGGCGGGTTGCTGGCGGCAGGAGCCTGGGGAGCAGCCGGCGAGTCACTGACGCCAGGCGCCGGGTTCTGCGGCACCTCCGGGGTCGGTGATGGCTCCTGAACCTGGATAGTCGTGCTGTGGGTTATGGTGTACATGGTGGTCGACTCGATACAGGTGGCTTCATGGCAAGTGACAGTCTGAACGAACGTTGACGTGATGACTTCCGGCTGAGCAGGCCGAGCAGGTTGAGCAGGCTGGGACTCGGCTGGCTGAGCAGGCTGAGCAGGCTGGGACTCCATTGGCTTCGACTGCACAGGCTCCGAAGGAGCAGGCTGCCAGGCCGTCTTCGACTCCGCGGGCTTGGAAGGAGCAGCAGGGGGTGTGCCAGAGGGCTTGCAGTGCTCCTCAGTGCAGGTAACCGTCTCAATCACAGTCGAATGAACGGAAGGCTTAGACTCGGAATCGGCAGGCTGAGACTCGACAGACTTCGATGGGACCGGGCCAGGCTGGGAATGAGACCCGGCAGGCTTGGAGGGAATCGGAGCAGGCTGCGATTCAGACTCGCATGGGGTCTCCGACGGCGAGAGGACAGGCTTGGATTCAGATTGAGCAGGCTGCGATGTCGACGGCGAGGGGATGGGCTTCGATTTAGACTGAGTAGGCTGCGATGCCGACGGCGAAGGAGCAGGCTTCGACTCAGACGGGACAGGCTTCGAGGCTGAGGGCGAAGGAGCGGGCTGCGACTCAGACTCGCAGGGAGTCTCCGACGGTGGCGGAATAGGCTCGGACTGTGACTCAACAGACTTCGAGGCCGATGGAGATGGAACAGGCTTAGAGGCTGAGGGAGACGGAGCAGGCTGCGACTCGGACTCGCAAGGAGTCTCCGATGGCGACAAAACGGGCTTCGAGGCCGACGGCGAAGGCGCCGGCTGCGATTCAGACTCGCAAGGGGTCTCCGGCGGCGATGGAACACGCTTGGACTGTGACGCAGCAGGCGTCGAGGCCGAAGGCGATGGAACTGGCTTGGATTCAGACTGAGCTGGCTTAGAGGCCGAGGGGGACGGAGCAGGCTGCGACTCAGACTCACAAGGGGTTTCCGACAGAGAAGGAACAGGCTTAGAGGCCGAAGGTGACAGAACAGGCTGAGACTCGGTTTCGCACGGTGTCTCCGATGGCGACGGAACAGGTTTGGACTGCGACTCCGCAGGCTTCGAGGTCGAATGCGAAGGAGCTGGCTTGGATTCGGACTGAGCAGGCTGCGAGGCAGAGGGAGATGGAACAGGCTGCGACTCAAACTCGCAAGGAGTCTCCGACGACGACAGAACGGGCTGGGACTGTGACTCAGCAGGCTTCGAGGTCGAAGGAGATGGAACAGGCTTCGATTCAGACTGAGCAGGCTTAGAAGCCGATGGAGACGGAGCAGGCTGCGACTCAGACTCACAAGGGGTTTCCGACGGAGAAGGAACAGGCTTAGAGGCCGATGGTGACGGAACAGGCTGAGACTCAGACTCGCAAGGAGTCTCTGACGAAGGAGGAACCGGCTTAGACTCAGACTGAGCAGGCTTGGAGGCTGAGGGCGAAGGAGCAGGGCGCGACTCAGACTCGCAGGGAGTCTCCGATGGAGAAGGAACAGGCTTGGATTCAGACTCGGCAGGCTTCGGGACCGAAGGAGACGGAGCAGTCTTGGATTCAGACTCCACCGGCTTTGGGGCCGAGGGGAACGGAGCCGGCTGTGACTCAGACTCGCAGGGCGTCTCCGATGGCGAAGGAATAGGCTTCGACTGTGACTCTGCGGGCTTCGAGGCCGAAGGCAAAGGAGCAGGCCCCGACTCAGACTCGGTAGGCTTGGACGGGGCAGGGCCAGGTTGAGAGTCTGGCTCACACGGAGTTTCGATGGGCAACGGCGCCGGGCGTGAAGGCGTCGGAACGGGCGAAGACGCAAATACTACCGGGGCAGACGATGCGGAGGGCCCAGAAGCAGATTCCTTAGACTCGCACTCGTGGCAAGGCTCCTCGGGCACTGGAGTCGGAGAAAAAACGGGAACGTCCGAGCAAGGCTCGCCATTCTTGTCCCAGCCGAAGTTGATGTTCCAGTCTATCTCACCATTCGAATTAAAGAAAGTAGGGCGACCTGCCACATGCTGCAGCAGAACTGCGCAGGCGAGCGCAGTCTTCTTCGTAGATACCATAACGAGTGTCGGTCCGTGGTATTAATATTGGCGCTACGAGGGCTCGAACGTGGTTCTACGGGCTTTGCTATTTGTACTCTGGCCCAGTGGCCCAAAAGCGGCGGCATCTGATCTGCATTGGGTCTCTGCACAGATCTTCGAGCTAGGGCGTACTACAGCGCTCAGAGTCTAGCCCGCAGACCTCGCAATGCAAAAGGGCCGCCGCACTCGTGCCAGAGGGGTAAACACATGTGAACTTAGGGGTCTGCTTTTATACGGCAGCGCATATGTGCTGCCCTCTTGGCTCCGCTCGTGTGACATGTGGCCATCCACACTTTCTGCGCAGTTTCCGGTACTAATGCGATGTCCAGCCTCCACTATGTGCCTGAGCACTCGATTGAGCTCAGGCACCCCCTGAATCTTGCATTCGCGTATGCAACTAATCGAGATCTTCTGGAACAACGGCATTCAGTGGCCGGGCCTAGGATGCCACGTTGATGAGATTTTACCCGTCAATTGCAGGCACCACAGCAAGACTCCAGCACACAAAAACTAGCAACGCAGCAACACGCCATAGGTACGCCTCGGTGGGCCCTTTGTACGACGCCTTCAAAACCCTAAATCTGCAGGGGCGGCGCCCGAAAACCTGCCCAGACAGCCTCTCGAGCCGCACGCACCATGGGCACTACAGTGCAGAATAGATCCCAGTTAAACAAGCCTAGTTAGATCAACGTCCTGGCATGTTAGGCAATATGGGTCTGTCGTATGATTAATTACGCGGAAATTTCGAGCGCTCCGGGCCCTTAGTTGGCTCACGCGCCTGACATTGTGCTAGAGCCTGCAGTGACCAGTTGCTTTTTTTAATTGCTACATTAAAGCACGGGAAAGTCGGAAGGCGCTTGCATTTGAGGCTACATATACAACTAGGTAGTGTGCGTCGGCCAAAATCCAGTATACAGAAAATATTGACTTCGTTTCTGTCCGTCGTGAGCACGCATTGCTGGTCGTTGTGCTCCCATGCGCTTAGCGTACACGAGTCGCTAAAGCGGGAAGTAATCCGTATTCTTCTCAACGAGCAGGCAGCGTATCAAACTGACACGGTTCTGAGTAGAGATGCATGCCGCTCATTCTGCAGCTTCCTTCTCGGGTACCTCTATGGTGCTCCATTCCTGTCAAGGTCACATGTACCGTCCGTGTCTTCGTGCCTATAATAGTTGCGACTTGCTTTTGCATGTCATCTAGCAGTGTCTCTCCGGTAACAGGAACTGCCGGCCGACTGCCATCTTTTGACGGTAGAGATCGGCAACGGTAACTGATGATCCGCGCCTTCGGGCCAGTAGCAGCTGCCGAAATCTCATTTTGCATACCTCGTCTGTAGGACTCAATTCTGGCGGGCGAACCTTGGATGGCTGGCGCTTTTTGAGCGCTTGCGAGCCGCTGAGTCACTTGCGTAGCGTGACGCATGGTTAGTGGGCTAACATCTAACCAATACTTATTGGGTTGAAAATCAATTCAATAACTGCACAAGTACTTGTTTCCCACTCTGGAGCAACAACTGCTATTTTGTTTGCTGCATCACGAGCATGTCAGGCATATACTAGCGCAGGTTCGAATTGATGCGCTTCTGTACTGCAACTGTTTCTTCTTTCTTCAGATACTTCTGCAGGTAGATTGTTCCCTTGGTTGGGATGCGACACTAGCCAAGCCGCAGCACCTGCCCTGACAGGCAACAACGCAACGGTCGTCGGCAGAATTCGTTGGTTTGCTTTTACAGTCATGCTTAATTCCTTGCGTTATCCATAAACCTAACCAAACCATTGCGTGTTTTCTTGTCGACATCGACGCTTTTTCATGACAGTAACAGCAGCCTTCCGAGTCACCTCGGCCCTTCATTTGTCGGGTTCACCATACCACCCTCGGAATTTCCGCTGGTAAACATTTTGAAGGTACAAGGTGGCTTCTGGTATATGGCTCTCGCGGGGATGCCCTCGTATGTGACATAGCCCTACGAAAACTGGAAACACCGGTCAATCACCGCCCTGTATGAAACCGAGACAGAGACAACTGGCAGTTGCTGGACCCTATTTCGTGTGAAAAGCTTGCTGGTGAGCATTGGCCTGGGCTGAAAGGCCAGTTTAACGCCGCTTCGGTGCGTGCTTGTCATTGGCGGCTATCAGCATTGACGCTCACGGTTTCCTGACAGTTGCCTGATGTATTCAGAGTCTTAATATCGCTGAGCCAGCTTTTGCCTGATTAGCCAACCACCAGAAAGCAAAACTGGTAATGCGACAACAGTGGGTTTTGCAACAGTGCCCGCTGATTAACAGGTTCTTCATGGAACTATCTCCACCAGGAATTAGCAGGGAAGTGTTGGCAAGACTCGAAGCTTTGGCAAGTGGCGGGGGTTTTTGGAACCATCTCCACCAGGAATCAGCAGGAAAGTGCTGACAAGGCTAGAAGCTCTGGCAAGTGGCCGGTTTAGTCCTACTAACGCGTGCCTGCCTGGTCCGGCCGGCAATGGCAGCATGCTCCATCGTTCTGGCCGGCACAAATTTTAAGGTTAAAAGACGTCGCAGTTGAGTCTTTGCAACCCTATCGCATATACGATACCGCACAGCAGGACTGTTTCCGGCTGATTTGTCGCTCACTTTCAAGCGTCTTCACGGAGTATGTAGCCACGCGAAGGGAATTTAGGATGGAGATCGACACTGCCTGGGTGCCGATAAATAGTCTGTCTAAGGAAACCTGCCCGGAAATATATTAAGTAATGTTAACAAGGTCGGACATAAGGCTTCCAAGACAACAGGAGCCGGCCAAACACCGCTTGCCAACGGTCTGTTCGCGAGCCACTCATTACGGGGTTGTGACTGCAGGAATATGCGGCCATGGTACACCCTGCATATCCCGTTGGGGAACGTAGATCGTCGCAACGTCTCGTGTCGGCTGCGGCAAGCCGCTTCAATTGGATGTAGTGAAGCGCTCGTGGCACGCCAGTGGACGAAAGATCATTCAACAAATTACAGAATGGTGAACGAACGAGCCTCGAGCCTCGGACACCATGGGTGAACAAAGAACTGCAGCACCAGCTGATCTATGCCTCGGCCCATACATTCTACGTCCAATCCCGTGCACCTCCTACCAAAGTTCTAGGAGCTAGCGGGGGGTCCCACTAGTTGGGCTGAGTATGTTTGCTCCCTCAATTTCTGAGTGCAGCTTGGCTGCTCCAGCGGCATTTACATACAGGAACGTGCATTCAAATGGTCCCTGCGGACTCAAATGGATCCGCCTGAGCTGCTGCCGCCATCCAGCGCATCCATGTGATGGCGCTAGGCCCGGATCGTTTGGCGGCTGCGCATGGTCCCCAGAATACGGGTTTCGTGTGTGAACATTGCCCACGGGTCACCTTGCAGTTTCAAGAGTTGGTACGGGCACATGCGACGTCCGCCGCAAAGGATGGCCATGGACCGAGACCGCAGTCCATAGAGACTTAATTTGCTACCAACAGCAATTGGTGTGCACAACTGGTGCGGCCCTGGGGCCAAGCTGATTAGGGCAAATAGTACTGTAACATGCCGGCATGCACATCAGCAGGCAGGGCCGGCTACATACCAACAAAACAGCACTAGCGGGGTCAATGGTTTCGCGTCAATTATCGCCAAGGCCGAACATGGCCGCCCCATGCGCTAATTTCTCAATTCTTGCCGGATTTGGATGTAGATCTGAATACAGCCTTGGTTCGGAAACGGATATACCGAATGCGGTAAAGACGGCTGCCTGAGCTGCAAGTCTAAAACTGCTGATCTATACCGGCTCTGTTGTCTGGGCAATCAACGAAGACCCGCTGTTATCGAACAAATAACTACCTCTTGCGAATGCAATAGTGGTGCATGTAGCCACGGGTCAGAGAGCCCTGCACAAACCCTGACGACGCTTTATGACGCTAGTCAAATGTATAAACTAATGGCCAATTGACAGAAACATGAAGTAAATGCAAATAATGCTATTTACAATGTGGCCACCCCAGTCGCGTAGCGGGGTTTCAGGCATTATCCTCTACCGCATGGAACACAACAAACTAATACATACGGCATTTACAATATGTTGCTTATCTGATACAAAGCCTTATCTCGAGTGATGTCTTAAGTCCCGGGTACTACGGTGGACCGCAGAAACGATGAGACCCGTAGAGGTCGTCACTAGAGACTTTTTCAGACAGATACACGTACCGCACTACGTGAATTACGAGAAACGGTCGGATGTTTTGCATGCTTATCGACAGCTGCAGCGGCTAGTGGGTAAATGGCCGGTGGCCGAAGATCGGCATTGGCTAAGGGAAGAGTGCTTTCAGCGCTTCGCCGCGTTCAAGTATGAGACGCGGCCGCATAAAGTACACGAGCTTATCAAAGTCGCGTACCAGAACATCGTGGTATTGGAGAAAGCAGTGCTCAAGTGGGATGCCCATGCGTTCGATAACGCGCATCTCGGCGCCATGAACCTTGTGTACCGGAAAATGTACGTCAAACAGCGCCCGATGTGGAAATTCGCGCGGCAGTACGGGGCCATGGGACCTGAAGTCGTGCGTGACGTTGTGTTCCGTGTAAACCAGCTCAAGTCACCGAGTGCAGGTACGCTGGTCCAGTATCAGCATTCTGTGGAAGATGCGTCCCGGCAGCAGGAAAACCCAACACAGGACATCCTCTTCCATCGCTTTGCAAGTATGATCCAAAAAGCACGTATAAAAGAAGGCAAGCGCAAGCTTTTCAAAGAGCCTCGTGTCGAAGGCACTTTTCTGGGCGGTCCACTGCCTGCGGGGCGCCAGCGGACAGCTGTCCGCCGATTCTACAAGGATGTCCTTCGAAACATGTGGATGCCTGTAAGCCCGTTGGTGTGGAAGAGGCTTGAGTCTACGATGAGCCGAAACAGGATCGCTGGCACACCGGACCATAAACAGAAATTTATGAGACGGCGCATTCAGATGTTTCTTTACAAGACATACACAGTCCAGGAGCTGGCAAACGGTTCTCTGCAAATGATACACTACCAACCGGGAATCTGGCGGGAGCTGTCACTAGAGTCGATGCCGTAAGTTGCAAAAGACGTGTCTCATGGTGGCTGAGTTCAGTTCGAGCTCTGTCCCGAAGGGCGGCTCCGGACAACCGGCGTAACTAGGAAGGAGCCATTGTCAGTGCATTTCGGACATTGTGTGAGATAGTTCGATCTCCGCGACTGGCTGTGATTCTGTCGCGATCTGGGTGAGGCCTTTTACTAACGACCTCACCTGAAGCGCCGATTCTCCTGAGAGGGTACAAATGGGCATTGGCATCTTTTACAGAACTATATTCAGCTTCAGGATGTCATCGAACGGCTCCGTGGCAGCAGCTAAGAATTGGGACTAAGAATGAATACCAGTCAGTCAAATGCGCTTTGCAGCTCAATCTTCGCAAGGTGGAAGCTCGTCCGTACGTAAGTCGCGACGTGTTGTGCTTGTGCACTAGAGAAAGCAGAGTCTGTCGAAGCGCTGTCTGTTAACTCTCTACGTTCTCTCCAGTGGTGTCGCTCAATCAAAAGCATGTTATTAAGAGAATATAAAATACGACAGCGAGTTAAAATCTCGCTATTCCAATCACAAGAAAAGAACAATGGCTGGAAGGACAAGAAGAGCTCTTGATACGGTGAACGAGGCAGCACCAGCCTCAGCGAGACCTGCCGTGCCTGAGGACTGGGGCAAAGACGGCACAGCGCTGAGAGTGGCGGGCGTACCAGCGGCCGTACCAGCGGGAGTACCAACAGGCGTACCAGCAAGCGTACCAGCAGGAGTGCCAGTAGTTATTGATGGCGAAGGATGCTGCTGACTGGCGACCTCAGTTTGAACGAGTGTGCCGAGAACAGTAGAAGTGGCTTCAAGAGCAGACTCTGCCTTGATCGATTTCGACTCCACTGCCTTTGACTGGGTGGCCTTCCCGGGGCCCGGCTTAGTCTCTTCAGGTTTCGAAGTATGGCCAGGCGTGGGCTGCGGAGGCGTGGAAAGCAGCGATTTCGATTGCTCAGGTTTTGAAGGGCGGCCAGGTGTTGACTGCGGAGCCTTTGTGTAAACCGGCTTCGAGTGCTCCGGTTTTGAATAAGGTAGCTTGGAGTGCGGAGACGTCGAGCAAGGCGTTGTCGAGTATGGAGGCTTCGAACGCTCCGGTTTTGAATAAGATGGCTTCGACTGGGGAGGCTTCGACTGCGGAGGCTTCGACTGCGGAGGTTTCGACTGCGGCGGCTTCGACTGCGGAGGCTTCGACTGCGGAGGCTTCGACTGCGGAGGCTTCGACTGCGGAGGCTTCGACTGCGGAGGTTTCGACTGCGGAGGTTTCGACTGCGGCGGCTTCGACTGCGGCGGCTTCGACTGCGGAGGCTTCGACTGCGGAGGCTTCGAGTGCGGAGGCGTCGAATGCGGAGGCTTCGAGTGCGGAGGTTTCGAGTGCTCGGACTTCGAAGAAGAGGGCCTCGAGTGCGGAGGTTTCGAGTGCTCGGACTTCGAATAAGACGGCTTCGAGTGCGGAGGCTTCGAGTGCTCAGATGTCGAACAAGGCGACGTCGAGTGCGATGGCTTCGAGTGAGGCGGCTTCGAGTGCGGAGGTGTTGAGTGTGGTGGCCTCGAGTGCACCGACGTCGAACAAGGCGACGTGGAATGCGAAGGCTTCGAGTGAGGCGGCTTCGAGTGCGGAGGCGTCGAATGCGGAGGCTTCGAGTGCTCAGATGCGGAACGTGACACCGAGTGCGAAGGCTTCGAGTGCGGCGGCTTCGAGTGCGGCGGCTTCGAGTGCGGAGGGGTCGAGTGTTCGGACTTCGAATAAGACGGCTTCGAGTGTGGGGACTTTGAATGCGAAGTCGACGAGTGTGGTGGCCTCGAGTGCTCGGATTTCGAAGACGGCTTCGAGTGTGGGGGCCTTGAGTGCGGAGGCGACGAGTGTGGTGGCCTCGAGTGCTCCGACGTCGAGCAAGGTGTCGTCGAGTGCGAAGGCTTCGAATGAGGAGGCCTCGAGTGCGGAGGCGTCGAGTGCTCGGACTTCGAATAAGACGGCTTCGAGTGTGGTGGCCTTGAGTGCGGAGGCGACGAGTGTGGTGGCCTCGAGTGCTCCGACGTCGAACAAGGCGACGTCGAGTGCTCCGGCTTCGAATAAGACGGCTTCGAGTGCGGTGGTCTCGAGTGCGGAGGCGTCGAGTGCTCGGACTTCGAATAAGACGGCTTCGACTGAGGAGGCCTCGAGTGCTCCGACGTCGAACAAGGCGACGTCGAGTGCTCCGGCTTCGAATAAGACGGCTTCGAGTGCGGTGGTCTCGAGTGCGGAGGCGTCGAGTGCTCGGACTTCGAATAAGACGGCTTCGAATGAGGCGTCGAGTGCTCGGACTTCGAATAAGACGGCTTCGAGTGTGGTGGTCTTGAGTGCGGAGGCGTCGAGTGCTCGGACTTCGAATAAGACGGCTTCGACTGAGGAGGCCTCGAGTGCTCCGAGGTCGAACAAGGCGACGTCGAGTGCTCCGGCTTCGAATAAGACGGCTTCGAGTGCGGGGGCCTCGAGTGCGGGGACGTCGAGTGCTCGGATTTCGAATAAGACGGCTTCGAATGAGGAGGCGTCGAGTGCTCGGACTTCGAATAAGACGGCTTCGAGTGTGGTGGTCTTGAGTGCGGAGGCGTCGAGTGCTCGGACTTCGAATAAGACGGCTTCGACTGAGGAGGCCTCGAGTGCTCCGACGTCGAACAAGGCGACGTCGAGTGCTCCGGCTTTGAATAAGACGGCTTCGAGTGCGGTGGTCTCGAGTGCGGAGGCGTCGAGTGCTCGGACTTCGAATAAGACGGCTTCGACTGAGGAGGCCTCGAGTGCTCCGAGGTCGAACAAGGCGACGTCGAGTGCTCCGGCTTCGAATAAGACGGCTTCGAGTGCGGTGGTCTCGAGTGTGGAGGCGTCGAGTGCTCGGACTTCGAATAAGACGGCTTCGACTGAGGAGGCCTCGAGTGCTCCGAGGTCGAACAAGGCGACGTCGAGTGCTCCGGCTTCGAATAAGACGGCTTTGAGTGCGGGGGCCTTGAGTGCGGAGGCGTCGAGTGCTCGGACTTCGAATAAGACGGCTTCGACTGAGGAGGCCTCGAGTGCTCCGAGGTCGAACAAGGCGACGTCGAGTGCTCCGGCTTCGAATAAGACGGCTTCGAGTGCGGGGGCCTCGAGTGCGGAGGCGTCGAGTGCTCGGACGTCGAACAAGGCGACGTCGAGTGCTCCGGCTTCGAATAAGACGGCTTTGAGTGCGGGGGCCTTGAGTGCGGAGGCGTCGAGTGTGGTGGCCTTGACTGCTCCGACGTCGAACAAGGCGATGTCGAGTGCTCCGGCTTCGAATAAGACGGCTTCGAGTGCGGTGGCCTTGAGTGCGGAGGCGTCGACTGTGATGGCCCTGACTGCTCCGACGTTGAACAAGGCGATGTCGACTGCTCCGGCTTCGAATGAGATGGTCTCGAGTGCGGAGGTGTCGATTGTGGTGGCCTTGACTGCACCGACGTCGAACAAGGCGATGTCGACTGCTCCGGCTTCGATTGAGGTGGCCTCGATGAGCGTCCTCCAGGAGGTCCCTCTCTGGAAGACTGACCAGGCGGGCCCGGCCTAGATGACTGACCACCAGGCGGGCCCGGTCTCGAAGACTGACCGCCAGGCGGGCCCGGTCTCGAAGACTGACCGCCAGGCGGACCCTGTGCGGAGGATTGAGCAGGCGGGCCTGGCCTCGATGACTGACCGCCAGGCGGGCTTGGCCTAGAGGACTGACCACCGGGCGGGCCTTGTCCTGAGGACTGAGCAGGCGGCGGCTGCGAAGACTGACCGCCCGGCGGTCCCGGTCTCGAAGACTGGCCACCAGGCGGACCTTGTCCGGAAGACTGAGCAGGCGGCGGCTGCGAAGACTGACCGCCAGGCGGGCCTGGTCTCGAAGACTGACCACCAGGCGGGCCCGGTCTCGAAGACTGACCACCGGGCGGACCTTGTCCGGAGGACTGAGCAGGCGGTGGCTGCGAAGACTGACCGCCAGGCGGGCCTTGTCCGGAGGACTGAGCAGGCGGCGGCTGCGAAGACTGACCGCCAGGCGGGCCTGGCCTGGATGACTGACCACCGGGCGGGCCTGGTCTAGAGGACTGGCCGCCAGGTGGGCCCTGTCCTGAGGACTGGGCAGGCGGCGGCTGCGAAGACTGACCGCCAGGCGGGCCTGGCCTGGATGACTGACCACCGGGCGGGCCTGGTCTAGAGGACTGACCGCCAGGTGGGCCCTGTCCTGAGGACTGAGCAGGCGGCGGCTGCGAAGACTGACCGCCAGGCTGGCCTGGCCTGGATGACTGACCACCGGGTGGGCCTGGCCTGGATGACTGACCACCGGGCGGGCCTTGTCCTGAGGATTGAGCAGGCGGCGGCTGCGAAGACTGACCACCGGGCGGGCCTGGCCTGGATGACTGACCACCGGGCGGGCCTTGTCCTGAGGACTGAGCGGGCGGCGGCTGCGAAGACTGACCACCGGGCGGGCCCTGTCCGGAGGACTGAGCAGGCGGCGGCTGCGAAGACTGACCACCGGGCGGGCCCTGTCCAGAGGACTGGGCAGGCGGCGGCTGCGAAGACTGACCGCCTGGTGGGCCCGGCCGGGATGACTGCCCACCTGGCGGGCCTTGTCCTGAGGACTGAGCAGGCGGCGGCTGCGAAGACTGACCGCCCGGCGGGCCTGGCCTCGATGACTGACCACCAGGCGGGCCTGGTCTCGAAGACTGACCACCTGGCGGGCCCTGTCCGGAGGACTCAGCAGGCGGCGGCTGCGAAGACTGACCGCCTGGTGGACCTGGCCTGGATGACTGACCACCGGGCGGGCCCTGTCCAGAAGACTGAGCAGGCGGCGGCTGCGATGACTGGCCACCGGGCGGGCCTGGTCTAGAGGACTGGCCGCCAGGCGGGCCCTGCCCGGAGGACTGAGCAGGAGGCTGTTGAGAAGATTGGCCACCAGGAGGTCGTTCTCCGGAAGACTGAGCAGGCGGCTGCTGCGAGGACTGACCACCAGGCGGGCCTTGTCCAGAGGACTGGGCAGGCGGCGGCTGCGAAGACTGACCACCAGGTGGGCCCTGCCCAGAGGACTGAGCAGGCGGCGGCTGCGAAGGCTGACCTCCTGGTTGGCCTGGCATCGATGACTGACCACCAGGTGAGCCCGGTCTCGAAGACTGGCCACCAGGCGAACCTTGTCCGGAGGACTGAGCAGGCGGCGGTTGCGAAGACTGACCGCCAGGCGGGCCTGGTCTCGAAGACTGACCACCAGGCGGGCCCGGTCTCGAAGACTGACCACCGGGCGGACCTTGTCCGGAGGACTGAGCAGGCGGTGGCTGCGAAGACTGACCGCCAGGCGGGCCTTGCCCGGAGGACTGAGCAGGAGGCTGTTGAGAAGACTGGCCACCAGGAGGTGCTTCTCCGGAAGACTGAGCAGGCGGCGGCTGCGAAGACTGACCGCCAGGCGGGCCTGGTCTCGAAGACTGACCACCAGGCGGGCCCTGTCCGGAGGACTGAGCAGGCGGCGGCTGCGAAGACTGACCGCCAGGCGTGCCTGGTCTGGACGACTGACCACCAGGCGCTCCCTGTCCGGAGGACTGAGCAGGCGGCGGCTGCGAAGACTGACCACCAGGTGGGCCCTGTCCAGAGGACTGGGCAGGGGGCTGCGAAGACTGACCACCAGGCGGGCCCGGTCTGGATGATTGACCACCAGGGCGAACCTCTACCGCGAAAGGCACAGCGGAGGACGCTACCGAAGCTGCAACATCAACGGAAGACCCAACGTATGCGGCATTGACGGCCGTAACATCTACGGACGTCTCAGCTCTCCCATCTTGACTGGAGCCATCATCAACAGCGCTATCTGACTGGCGCTTAACGAACGCAGGCCAGGCTGCCGTGTACTGCAGTAGCAGTACACTCGCGAACGCGGCCCTGAGTGTCGAGACCATAACGAGTGTCGGCCAGTAGTCAAAAGTTGTCTGGTGCTCTAGGACATTTCTTCAACCCCGCGCTATTTGTATTCTGGGTCAATGGGTTACACAAGGTCCATGACGCCCTGCATTGTGGTAGAGGACCCATCATCAAGACAGTAATTGGCGCTTGGAGACTGGGCTGCGTTGCTTGAAGGGACAAGCCGCCGCACAACTGTCTCGCCCTGCTCAGGTTAACAGCCATGCGTAGGGTCTGTTTCCTTGTCTGGTTTGCATACAACGACTCCCCTCCCAATATGGTGATCTTCATCATTGCGGCTAAGGCCAGAAAAAGGCGCTGTCCCAGAGGTCGATCTGCGTTCGATGCCTTCATCATCGAGGTACGACCAGGCGCTGCGATCTAGTCTGATATCCCCTGCAGCGTCCGGGCATGCACAGATTATCTGGTTTCCTGGCGGCGAAAACTTCTCGGTTGCGGGGATTTACCGACGAGATCACACATAATTCTCGCTGAACTCTGGAAGGGTCTCTTTCGACGAAAGCGGACGTTTGTCAATATGTCGTGACTTCACTACGGGAGCCCTTCGGCTGAAGATCTCGAAATTGCATTCTGCAGGGCACCGCAGAGATCTGCAGCACAATGAAAATGACAGGGTCCCTGTCCGAAACCATTGAACACGGAGTTACTGCCATTTTCTAAGCATTAGTCATGCTTCTCCGTTGGTAGGCTCCAAGCGCGCCATACAAGGCAGCTCACTGTGTCAGTATATTCCACAGCCTGGACATCCGATAGCCGCTCATTAAGGACCCTCGTCTTTCTGCAAAGCGGTATCCTTCCTACATATGCAGGGTAGGCCGTCAAATGACAAAGCTGCTCAAGGCTTAGCGAATGCGGATTATGGAGCACATCGGGCACGAACGAAAGACCCGGTCATCATTTCGAAATTTGGAAGTTGAGTTATAGCATTTTCGCGAACGCAGCTTGTCGCATCAGGGCTTATCTGAACGCCGCTGTGGAGAATTAGGAGGCAATGGTAGTACTCGGAACATCGCCGTGTCGTTGCCATCATTTTCCTTACATGCCTGGAAATGCCAGTACTAAACGAACCAGATCAAGCCTCGAAATCCGATTGTATTGTCTAGATTGGCCACGACGTCTGCTGCTATGATGCGCCCGTTTGTGTTTAGTAAGTAAATGCTGGGATGAGAAAGAAGATAGTGGATGTGAAGATATCCTTGTGCTACGGCTCAAAGCCATCCTCAAGTCCTATTCTAGTAATTCGCAGTCTCTGGGACACCCTGTATCCCCATGCAGGGTACTAATCACCGAAGAGGAAGAACGTCCCATATCCAGGCTCCGACCATCTGCAAGCTCCCTTGTCGCCAATGCATTCGGGTGGTCACTTTGACTTGAACTTAGTCGCAAACGATATCATTGACACATCGAGCCCTGACCGGTGATCTCCAAAATAAGAGATATTTTACTACATTGATTCATGCACGACAGATCTTGCGAGATTTAATGGCCATTATCACAGCCGGAATGCAGAGTTACGTTTGCAAAAGTATTTGGGCAAGACGGCGCCAGTATTTTAGAGGCGGGTGAGTTCTCGAACGCTCACCCGGACGGTCTGGCCACTGGAGATAGTAACGACGCTTCAGAGCGCAAACGTTGTTCCCAATATCCGTTGTAACAGTAGAGTTGGCCTGCCAACATTGGGCCCTGGGGCCTGTGGAGTGGAGGAATGTCGCTCGAGCTTATAAGGGCCAAGAGCTTCTGCTTGGGACACTTAATACCTGAAAAAACGCAACCCTTCCCACAGGGCATCTAGTTAATGTAGGGCACGAAGTGTGCAGGAGACACCAAAGACACTAGACTCCTGCGTCCATGTTCTCGGACGGACACTAGTGATGCCTTCGGCCATCACGAGAATGGCCCTCATGCGTAGTCTAGGACGATAATTGAAGAATTAATGGAAGGCAATATTGCGCCCACCCTGCATTGGGCAGTCGTTGAAGGTGCTGTATGCGGTCTGTCGTGTCCTTCTTTCATGCTCACGGCAGTCGCAGGGCGAGTGTCTAGACCTACCGGGCCCTGAATGCCTGTGTTCTTCGGCGACGAGCGCAACCCCGAGCCGAGTACTAACCGGAACAAGAACATGTAAAGCCACACGATTTCCCGGAGTTCTGATTTCGCCGATACTCTGATATTTCACAGAAAGCTTATCGCCTTCTGCGGAGAACTTGCTCCTACTACCGGACCCGTGCAGCTGAGTGGATCAGCGGATTCGTCCCTGATGCGCGCGCTGTTTTAATGCTGGCTTGCCATGAAAACTTAGACACGGCACAAACGAGTACAACGGGGACAACGGGGTTGCTCCAGACTTCAAGTATGGATAAGCTAGGGACTGATTGCGTCGCATCTCCAAAAAGGCGTTAGGTCGTTAGGTCGGCAGTGCTTTAGCGGATAAAGGCGGGCAGGGAACTAATCTTCGTGGGCCCTGCATGTGGCTTAAGACGGCTCTTTGTGTCTGGGCCCGGTGGGTCCGCCAAGCCGCGTGCCCTTTAAGCGCAAGTGTTGGGAACACCCACGTTGAGCAGTGACTCCACGGGTCCGCATTGCACCATAGATTTTTTGAAGCGCTAAAATGGCAGCCCGCACAGGGTGTCAGCGGGAGCTTTCCATATATCGAAGCGTGGTCAATCTGAAGGAGTCTCCAGCTAGTACTATGGGTGCACAAGAATGCATGCAGTTGAATGCGTTTTTCTGGTCTTCGGAGTGGGGCCTTTTGCGAGGAATTTGATATTCTTTGGATGCGCTTGCTTGGAGGCGACTGCTTACCCTTATCTTGGCCTGCAACAATTCTCGTCCATTTCTTTTTAGGGACGTGTGCAGCAACGGTCCCTGTCGATCACAGAGGTAATTCCCGCCTTTTCCGCAGTCGTCACCGAGAGTGTCGCCGTGGCGGTCTCCAAACCGGGAGTACGTAAATTCAGATGGCTCACATGAAACAATTCATTCAGAAGGGACATGAATCTCGCCATTCCGCGGCAATACACATGAATCTTACGATCAAACGGCCAGCCGTTATTAACAGGTTTAGGGCCAGGTCTAAATATACTGTTGCCAGGGTCCTCAAGCGGCGGCGCGCTTAACCGTGGGATGCGCGGATGCTCTCACCCGGCGCCTCGAGCCCTGTGTGGTTGCAAGCTCCGGGGTCCTGCGCAGCGAACCGACGGGGCTGTTGCCGCAATCAAAGGTAAACGGTGGTAGGTTAGTTGACTTATTCGTTCATGAGCACAGCCTGAACCCTTTTCGACGGACCTAGCGTTACTGTCACCGGATATGGACATCGCTTGGCACACACTTGCGGGATTGGCGGAATTCAAGAGTTGGAGCCCCCCAACGCCCCAGGGCTACAAGCTTAAAGGCGTCCCCGCTTCTTCCAGATATGGACGATGGCAGGAGAGTCAGCGGGCCGTCTGCGGGGTTTGGTGGGGGATCTTCAGCGGATCACCAGAGCCGGTACATTTTGAGTAAATTTTGGTTTCATGGTTGTATTTTTAGTGTGTGCGTCCCTGAGAGCTTTCTGTTTTGGTCAATATTGATGGTGGCAAATGGACATGTCGTGGATGCACTGGCAGAGGACAAGGGCTGAGAGTCAGGGCCGGTGGTGAGGGGGCGGTATCAACGTACGTGGCTCGGGTAAAGCGCCTGTATTTTATAGATTAAAGTGAAAGGCAATGCGGAATATAGTACATATATCGGGAGCTTTTCTGCTCGAATTTGCAGTGGCACTCGTTAATAGCGACATGGCTGCGTGGTGTTCATGTCCCAGCCCCTGGCGGGTACTCAATCAGTCGTCCTCATCGTCGTTGTCGTCGTTGGCTATGTCAAAAAACAAGTAATGCTGGCGGTCCTTGCGAAGAAGCATTGCGATCTTGCGGGACGGGTTGACCGCCAGGTCGGCAAACGTGGCCCCGAGTTCGCGGATACGCTCGGCATTGGCCGGGATAGGATCGTTTTCCCTCATTACGTCGTAGACAGTCGAACCTGGTGATATACTAATGGGATCAAAAGTGACAGCAGTCCAGGGCATTGTTGCAATGGCATGGTTTGATTCGGTGCCGAGAAGGAGCAGGACGCCGTCGTGTGTGAACTCTGCTTGGATGACCGTTGCTCTTGGGGCAAGCAGGTCACTGCAATCGATGCGCGCGGCTACGGGCTGGCCGTCGAGCGACATTTTGCAGAGGACGACATCGGGTGCGTTTGGACTGGCGTTAGCTGAGCAAAAGAGGATGAAGACGCAGGGGGTGTGGGCACTTACCCGATTAGAAGTGCTATTGCTGCGTTTCCCACGGTTGTGAGGCGAGCTGCAGCCGACTTGTGCCCCAAAGCAATGGCCTGGGAGGGGTTCACATGGCTCCGTATGGCCTCCTTGGCATTGGAGACGGCATTGAGGCTGGTGTTGCGGAGCTGAGCGACGCTTTGCGCGAGGGCTGGGATGTCGGTGTCTTTGAGGATGTTGGCGGGAAGGTAGTCAGTAATGTAGCGAAGGGCGTCACCGGTGACGGCGGTGTCGCCTGAGCCACCCATTGAGCGGTCGAGGGCCATCTCAAAGTAGTAGTCTGCCCAGGCGGCAAAGGCTTTGAACGCTCCAATCTCGGCGCTGATGGCCCAGGCGGCTTGGTTTGCGGCCCTTAGGACGCCTGCAGCGGCTTCCATGGCCGCGGCCACGTCGCCAGCAGCGAGACCGAGCGCAGCGCCCCGTTGCTGCCACCGCGCAAGGCCGTGCAACCGCGATAGCAACACGAGCGCTTTGGTGAGGGCCGGCACGACGTGCTCAAAGAGCAACGCCCGCACCGCCTCGTACGCAGACCCAGCAGACTTGGCCCACCGCCGAAGACCCTTTTCGTGCGTTTCCTGGAGCCAGGCCATGGCGGCGGCGTCCGTGCGGCCCGAGACCACGAACTCAAACAGCGCCGTCTGGGCGGGCCGTCCAAGCAGCGAGCCCACAGCTTCTTCGTCGGCATCTGGCGGCACATCGCGGTCGGCCCAGCGCTGTAGCGGTGCAAGAAATGCACTCGTCTGGCGGACGAGTGTCATCCGCTCGGTCTCGGCAACGGTAATCGCCTTGGCTACATAGTCAACGAGCGCCAGAGCGTGCGCCGGCACAAGCGAGACTTCAGGCAGGTACCGGGGCCCGAACTTGTTCACGAAGCTGCCGCGGGCTGCGTGCAATTCCAGTGTGTCTCCGGACTCGATAATCGCAAAATACGACGCAAAATCGGGCCCGACAGCGAGCTCGCGCACCGGCCCGGTCCCAACCTCAACGGTCCCCACTGGAAACACGCCGTAAAGGTTGAGCGCCAGCTCGCCACTGCGCGTGCCCCGCGCCTGGACCGTCAATGCATGCTCGGCATCCAGCTGCTCGATCGCCGCCATTACTCCCATGGCATCCTTGGCCTGGGGAAGCGGCGGCAGCCTTGGTAGCATCTTGGCCAGATCCTTGCGGACAAACTGGGCCTCGCTCTCGCCTGAGCTAGCAGCCCCCGTGGCCCAGGCGACCGCCGTCACGCTGCCGGGAGCCGGCGATCCCGCGGGCCGGCCGTTCGCGGCCTGGTGCACCTGCGTCAGGCCATCGGCGTACACGACGCAAAATGCATTGCCTCGATCCTGCCAACCTATGTGCTCTACGCGCGAGTCCCGTCTAACGGGCACCTGCCACACCTTTTCGCCGTTGAGCCGGAAGCACGCGAGCCCCGTCGGGTTCTCGACCACAAACACGCAGAGATCCATTTCCGGGCACCAGCTGGCGCCAGACGCCCTCCACGGCAGCGCTTTCTCGGTTATAGTCTCAAACCATGTCATTGATCGCGCTCCTGACCGCTACCGGTGGTCCAAAGCCCAGTCCGAAGGCTTCTGATTTCGGACCGGGTCGCGTCGCACGGCTGGAACGTGAGGCTGAGTTTGGCACGGCTGAATTAGCTCTATCTTCAGAGCCGAAGATGGCGCTTCGCGATACTACCTACGGCAGTCGCCAGTCGTGCTGGTACAATGTTTAGGCGCAAGGCCCAGGTACGTGTGCTTGCGTTTTTATTACTCGGGGCTGCCCCCCAAAACCCGTAGCAACTGCTTCGCAGTTGAGCTGTGGCGACTGTTCGCGGCCGAGCTACCAAGTGACAAGAAGCCATGATTTAACCGCGAAGCGGTTGCTACGGAGGTCTGGGGGCCGAGCCACCAGGAAAAATGAAATCGGCCCGACTCCGTAACAACTGAGTCGAACTATTGCGATTGCTAGGGACAGAGCTATCATGTGACAAAAGGCTATGATCCAGCCGCGAAGCGGTTGCTACCACGGTCTGAAAACCAAAGCCCAACTGACCACAGTTCAAACCGTTTGCGAATCTGAAAAAGTCCGACCGGAAAAAGCTCGTGGGACGGATCGCCGAGCAGTACTTTCCTGGGACGGAGCTGAGCAGTGAGGCGAGGGATCAGATCGCTGCAAAGGAGATTAGGGCCGCCAAGGCGGTGCTCCACTCGGGCGAGGCGGCCGTCATCTATACCAATGACCACGCGCGGCCACAGTGGATTGAGCTCAAGGACGTGATCGTGCCGACAGTTTACGGAGCGTGGGATGCGCCATTTGTGCTCCCGCTGGTTGTGACTGTGCCGTACACGGTGGAGCGGCTGCAAAACGGCGCGCACCTTATGATTCCGGGTATCTTCGAGCCGCTACCAGAGCACGCGCCCGCCGGATCGGTGGTTGGTATCAGCCTGACAACGAGTCCCAACGTGCCGGTCGCGGTGGGAATCACGCTTGTCGACTGCAGCCGGGGGGTGCTGGACGTGGACACGGCAGAGGGGCGGGCCGTCCAGATTGTTAATATCATTGGCGATACGCTGTGGGAGACGTACAAGGGCGACAAGGCGGTTCCGAAAGACCTCGACCGGACAGTTCCGGTTTCGGCGGAGCAAGCTGCTTGTGGGACCGACTCGGTTGGCGCCGGACCTGGCGTTCCGGCGGCTGAGTCGTCGACCGGCGAGCCGGCTGGCAAGTTGACGAGCGACCCAACCAGCACCTCAACCGGTGGCGCGGCAGAAGACGCCGTGGACGAAGTAGCGACGGCCCTGGCGGCTGCAGGAACCGAGGATCGGGCGGACGCAGCCCCACAGGTCACCAGCGATGCCGACGATTCGCTGACGACCGAAGAAGTGGACGAGGCGTTTCGCATGGCGCTGCTACAGACCATCAAGAAGAGAGCCTTCGAGGAGGAGATTGAGCTACCGATCTCGTCGTCGCAGCTTATGTCGGGCCACGTGCTTCCGAACCTGCCGTACAAGCATCCTGGGCTGCAAATGAAAAAGACGTCATGGAAAAAGGCTGCCAAGTTCTTTAAGCAAGCCGAGAAAGACGGCCTGCTCAAGTACCGCGAGCGGGGCGGCGAGGGAGTGGTCCTGTCGTTGGCGACGGGGGACCACCCGGCCACCCAGCAGTTCCAGGTCTATAAAGTGCGGTCGCGCAAGCCTGGGTCCGGGTCGAGCAAAAAGACTGAGGACGCGACCAAACTTAGCGCCGTCGAGTACTTCCGGCCGCGGTCTGCCGCTGGCCCACTTTTCACGGCTGCCGGCCTCAGCGCGAGCGGTGTTTATCCGGCGACCGTTCTCCGCGACGTGGTCAACAAATACATTGCTGACAAGGGCTTGGTTGACGCGCACGACAAGAAGCAGGTTGTTCTGGACGATGTCCTCGCCAAGGCTCTTGGCGCGCCCGCGGGCCAGCGAGCCGTTGGCCGCGACAAGCTGGTGTCGTCTCTGGTGGCCAACTCGTCGCCGTTCCATGTCATTGCACCCCAGGGCCAGGAGCGCGACATCAAACCCACTAAAGGCCCGATCCCCTCTATCCTTGTCGCCACTGAGCGCCGCGGCGGCCATAAGATTGTAACCCTCATATCTGGCCTCGAAAAGTTCCACATAGACCCAGTCACGTTCTTCGAGAAGCTCCGGGTCGCCTGCGCCGGCTCCGGCTCCGTCAACGACCTCCGCGCTGACTCGGATCTCAAGCAGGTCATGATCCAAGGCAACCAAGTTACCCAAGTCGTCCAGCTTCTCGAGCAGCAAGGCGTCCGGTCCGCCTGGATCGAGACCAAGACCAAAAAATAGATGCGCGATTGTCCTCATGCCCATTGGGGGAGTCAGACCTTTTTTTACCCCTGGGGGCGCTGCCCCCATACCTCCGTAGCAACTGCTTCGCAGTTGGGGATGGTTCAACTTTGCCATAGGAGACATATCTCAACTGCGAAGCAGTTGCTAGGGGGTCTGGGGGCAGCGCCCCCAGGAAAGAGCTCAGAGCCCCGTGGGCGCCGCAGAATCAGTAATTAAATATTAATGTACATGCAAAGGCTCAGACGGAGGCTCTGGCGGCGACGCGAGTAGACTCCTTGTACAGCTTAACGCTGCCCATGAACATGACGATGGCGAGCGGGCCCAGGAGCGGCATGTAGATGGCGATGTTGTGCTCCGAGGGGAAGAACGCCTGCTGCACCATCATCTTGTCGAAAAAGGCGGCCTCGGCCGCGGTCTGGGCGACGCCGGCCGAGATGACAGCCGCGTTCCAGTCGCCCGAGCGGAGGGCGGCGAGCGCGGAGTCAATGTGGAAGAGCGCGGTCTCGACGGACGCGTAGACGGGCCTGGGGATCGCAATGTCCTCGAGGCTGAGGCTGAGACGGTGCAGCGATCCGAGCGAGGCGGCGGCGCCAGCAAGCGCGCGGGCAGCAGAGATGCGCTTGAGCGCGTCGAGACGGACCGCCGGCGACCGCGGGACTCTCGGTGCGCCGAGCAAGCGCAGCAGCTGCGACGCAAAGCCCTCCATGACAGGAACTAGGTCCTGCTCGGAGAACCGGCCGCCCTCGGGCACGTCGTTGACGATCTTGACGCCGCCCCATTGCGGAATCAAAAACGAGTTCGTGGCCGAGTTGCGGATCACCATGGGCGTCTGTGACGCCGGCGGCACGTACAGGATGAAGTGCAGCGTCGGGTACGAGTGGATGGACGTCAGGCTCCACTCAGCAGAGTTGACAAACGTCGACAGGTGCTCCTCGCCGAGCGTCCACATGCCGGTCTCGTTGTTGAACGGCGGCTCGGAACCGATCTGCGCAAAGTACCGCACCTGAGTGTCGACGGTCACGTTGGCGACGTGCGCGAGCTCGTCGCGCAGAGGCGCAAAGTGGCGATCGAGCGCGGCCGCGATGTCCCAGTCGAGCGGGTCGCCGTCGCCCGAAAATAGCGAGAACGTGACGTGGTACTTGGGGGAAAAGGGCACCACGTGCGACGGCAGGTGCGCCATGTCCTCGATGGCGCGCTGCTCCTGCTTGAACACGTGGTCGACCAGCACCGACGTGACGAGCTCAGGTACGCGCCCAGCCGCCACGAGCTCAATATCGTACGTCACGAGAATGTCGCGCGCAAACTCAGACACAGAGTACTCGTTGGCGTCGCCCAGCCGCAAGTCCACTCTGTAGTCTGCTGGGCCGCCACGCCCGGGCTCTACGCGCAGCCGCCAGCTCGTGTAGTTCTTGCTGGCCAGCTCGCGGTCCACCAGCACCTGCGTCGCCTGCACCAGGTCCGGGAACTCTGTCCCGGCGTCCACAAACACGGGCACCTCTATGAGAATCTCGCTGCGCATGTGCTCGGACCAGTACTCCATCGCGTCATACGGCAGCGGTGCCCGGTAGATCATCGTCGTGTAGCGCCACATGGGCACGCCCAGTAACACTGCTACCATCTGCTGTTAGGCTCAATTGTTCGTCGCCGTCGCGGCGGTGCACGTACCACAAACAAGGCGGCCGCCCACTTGCGGAGCAGTGGTGCGTCCCCGCCCGCGGGCTGTTTTTCGGCCGTCATCGCGGTGCTGCTCGAGTCGTCGAATCTCCACAGGGCGCCCGCCTCTGTCGTGGAGGTTTCGTGAAACTATGCGCACGGCTGTATTCGTGCATACTCATGTGCATCATGCATGACTTCCCGCTCTGCTCGGCGGGGTGCCCCGAGGCACGAAAGCAACCGCATCTTCCTGGGGGCTCTGCCCCCAGACCCCGTGGCAACTGCTTCGCAGTTGATCTTTGGGGTGGTGGGGCTCACCCGCGAAGCGGGAGCTACGGGGGTCTGGGAGCAGCCCCCCCCCCCCAGGGGTAAAAGCGACGGTATCTTCTTAGGGGCTCTGGCCCCAGACCCCCGTGGCAACTGTATCTTTGAGGTGATGGGACTCACCCGCGAAGCGGGTGCTACGAGGGTCGTGGGCAGCACCTCCAGAGTAAACGTGACGGCATCTTCCTGGGGGCTCTGTCCCCAGACCCTGTGGCAACTGCTTCGCAGTTGATTTTTGAGCTGGTGGGGCTCACCCGCGAAGCGGGTGCTACGGGGGTCTGGGGGCAGCGCCCCCAGGAAAAAAGACAAGGTCAGTTTCCAAGGGGTCTGGGAGCAACGCCCCAGGAACAAAAAGCAAAAGTGCAGTGATATACTATGTACAATGCGACGGGCTCACAGGGACAGGATGAGCGGGGGCGACCGCGGGGAGGTGACGATGGTCTTTCCGACGGACATGAGCTTGTTTCCGTCCGGGTTGGAGCGCTTGAAGTGCTCGCGGATGGCAGCAAGGACCGCCTGGACGTTGCGAGCGATGTCGAGGTCCGAGAACGAGGGGTTGCCGACGGCGACCTTGACGAAGTCCTCGTGCTGCTTGAACGACTTCTCCGAGGCAGCCTGCGCAATGGCGGCCGCGATGTCGTCGGTGACAGTGCCGCGCTTTTTGGTGGGCATGAGGCCCTTGGGGCCGAGGATCTTGCCGAGCGCGTTGACTTTGCCCATGATGTCGGGCGTGGCGTAGACGCGGTCAAAGTCAAAGTCGCCATCGCGTGCCCTGGCGATAAGGTCGTCGCCGCCGGCCGCGGCGGCGCCCGCCTGAAGCGCCGCGGCGGCCGACTCCTTCGAGGCGGTGAAGACGGCGATGCGGTCGCGGCCGCCGAGGGGCCGCGGCAGCGTCACCGACGTGTTGACGGGCGCAAGACCGCGCTCAGCGATGATGCGGATCTGCAGCTGGACGGTAGCGGCGCTGGCGGGCCGGCCCACCTCGGCGGCCCGCACGTAGCGCATGATGGTGGGGATGTCGTGGCACAGCGGCGAGATCTGCGCGAGCTTCTGCTCCTGTCGCAGGAAACGCACGCGCTGTCCCTCGGTGCGCTTCTGCGCCTGCCGGTCCTGCGACTTTTTCTGCGTCTCTAGCTGCTGGCGCGCCTCCTTGGCCGCCTGCCGCTTCTTCTCGAGCTTCTTTTGTTTCGAGCCAAACCGCACGAGCGCCGGCTGCCGGGCCGCCGGCGCCGTGGCCGGGCGCGCAAGCGACGCAGCCAGCGGCTGCTGGCCGGCCACGCGGCACAGCGGCCGCCCTGCCGCGGAGACAAAGCGGTGCATTGTGGTGTGGGGTTTTTTTGGCGTGCATGTCCGGATCGCCAGTCGTGAAATTTTGGTCTCGCGGGAGGTACCAATGCATGCATGATGCATGAACACTGTGCATCAGTGTACCGGTTCGCTGAGAACCTGTCTTTTTCTTTTTAGTCCTGGGGACACTGCTCCCAGACACCGTAGCACCCGCTTTGTATGCTATTCACTCCAGCTCAAAGATCAACTGCGAAGCAGTTGCCCCGGGAGTCTGGGGGCAGAGCCCCCAGTAAAGTGCCGTTTCTTTTCACCCTGGAGAGCATGCCCCAAACGCCGTAGCATCCGCTTCGCGGGGTGAGTCTCGCCAGCTCAAAGATCAACTGCGAGGCAGTTGCCACGGGGCGGTCTGGGGGCAGAGCCCCCAGGAAAAAAAAAAGACAGGCATCTCAGTTCGTATCAGCGTTGTTCATGCTATGTACAGGCGCCGTGAGCGCTGGTGGCGGTTTTGCGGGGCTGTGGGCATCTAGTGCGACAGGTACCACCGACCCTTTGCGCGCCGTCGTGCAATGATCTTGCGGCCAGTGCGCGACCGCATGCGTGCCAGGAAGCCAAACTTGCGCTTGCGCCGGAACGTCGACGGCTGGTACGTGTTTCCACGCGACTTGAACCGGCGCTGGAGGAGCGAGAGCGTCTCAGACACCGAGGCAACGGGCGAGGGAGTTGCCAACGGGAGAGCAGAAGGGCTGGAGAGGGGTCCGGCGAGAGATCGCGGCGCTCGCAGAGCAGCCAGCGCGTTAGGACGGGAGAGGGTCGTCAGCGTTCGGGCGGGGCTGTGGTTAGTACTGGATCTGACGTTCCGCTGGGATATAAACGGTGTTTCTGAGATATAAGCGACGTTCTAGTGTGTATTTAAGCGTTGTTCCAGGGTGGATCTGAGCGATGTGCCAGTTTGGATCTAGGCGCTATTCAGTGTCCCTTTGCCGGTGTTTGGCCTGGCATCATTCCATGGCAGGAATCGCTCAGCAAATTGTTCCGTATACGAACGCACACATACCTCAACGCCGTACGCAGCAGCGGCGACCCGAGTATCCGAGAAAACATGCTGGACGGGGCGTATCTGTCGACGGCCCGGCGATTTAGAATTGAGGTTGGATTTTGCATCGTCGGTTTTGCCCTAACCCTTTACGAATGCGGGATCCATGCAACCGAAGAGCATAGCATTTACCGAGCACGACCAGCCAGCTGCCGTCGGACGTTGCGTGGTTTACAGACAAGCTGCCAGTTATGCTCTTCCTAGTACTATAGATACGTAATAGCCTTTCAACCCTCAGCGCCCCGCCTGCCGACCTACACTAACCAAGGTCTGCCGTGATCAAGGTTAGGGCGAAATTTTTCAGATCACCTCCGTCGTTCAGCGGTTTATGGATAACCAGCGGCCGTCTGATCAGCACAATAATGGATAGCGTGTCGCGAAGAGGACGGGCAGAGCCCGTCGCGACCGAGGTCGCCGGAACTACTAGCGTGGACATGGGAGAGGCGGAACGCACGCTGTCCGAGTTCCTGGACAACTCGATGCTGTCGCAGCGGGTGTCGGTCGTCAAGCAGACGGTACTGGGCCAGCTCAAGCGCGTCCAGCGCGATCTCCGCGGCCTGCCGCCAATGCTTGTCAACAGCGAGACCGGCGAGTCCGTTGCCGACTCGCAGTACGTCACTGAGACCGTTGACGCGCCGCAAGAGGTCCAGGCGCCAGCCGAGACCGGCAAGAAGCTGAGCAAGGAGGCGCGCAAAAAGGCCAAGAAGGAGCGCCGTAAGCAGGAGAAGCGTGAAAAGGCGGCCAAAAAGTCCAAGAAGGACGATAAAGGCGAGGACGATGATGAGGACGACGATGAGATGGACACCGATTGAACATTTGCATATTAGGGACAACGGAGGGACAGCGAGATGGGTACGGCGTGGCCGATTGTATAATAATGATTCACGAGTTGTGTTTACGAATAGTAGTTTTGGCCTGCGGTTATGTTGCACCGTTGTTAAACGACGTTTATCGGCATTCGGCAAAGCTCAGCATTAGACGCCACGCCTCGTTGATGCACGCACGAATAGGTACTTCTATCACTATAAAGGAGAGGAGATTGTAGTATACAGCTGGCATATTCTGGCAACCCAACGGGCTGTCCCGCCACCGATATGTTCGCCTGGAAGACGATAGTGAGCGGATAGTGGCGGTCGCATGGCTGATATTCCAGTAAACTGCTAGTTGTCCATCTGCTTGACATTTGCAAACGGTCTACCAACCCCTGCGGTAGAAACCAAGACGTGTCGGCGGACATGCCCGCGTCATCACCATCACCGTTTACAGGCGGTGGCATACAGTGACAGTTCGATAGATGTATAAACAACATTCAGTTCCGGAATCGTTCGAAATGCGCAAAAGATGAATATTACCTTGGCTTTGAACTGGACCTTCGACACAAAAGGACTATCATGTATATAACTTAGTCCTTTGAAGAATAAACTTCATGTACATATGCAAACCAAGTAATAAGCAGCTAGTCCGTGTTACACCCTTGAACCAGGCTTAAAGCGCCAAAATGAAATACCCGCGGCTGGCACAAGACATTCCCTGTACGCGCCGCTAACCGTACGGCTAATTGCGATTTTTCTCCGAAAGCGGCTTAGCTAAAATAGCAGTAGACGCGAGGTGCTTTGCCCCACAGTCAGATCAGCTGCTCAGCCATGTTGGCCGGTGTGGCATGTTCCGCGGCACGGCTCAAAAATCGCCGCTTCATAGCTGTCAGCTAGGAGCAGTAACTGCGCGGTCTGACTCCAGAAAGCCGGATATTGCGAGCTGCTGTAGGCCTGAGAAGCCCTGCTTCTAAAAACATTCAGCCATAAGTACCGAAATCTGGGCATCTGTCTGATAACGACCAACTTGGAGTCCAGATTGCCGATGGCATGCTGCAGAAAAGGGCGAAGGTTAAAATATCCAGCCGGCAGACGTACTCGCCTGCTGCCTGGGCGATGATACTTGTTCGATCCACATCTCCAAGAAATATCTCGCGAAAACCTGGTGCAAGTAGAGCGGTTCCGACTAAGAGCCTTTGGTTCGTGGCCGCGTCCTTTCATTTTAGTTTAAACAGCCAGATTGGAAACTCATCCAGAAGTTGTCACCTGGAAAGCATCTCGCATGCATGACCTAAACTTTAGCGTTACTCTACTCTGAGCTTGTAACATATTTAAAAACGAGGGACCGTGCAGGATCCTGCAGCCCGTGACGAAAGTCATTGCAAAGAAGCTCAGCACTGAGGCAGTGGAAGATGCGTCCCGGCGCAGCACGCCATGTATGGAAAAAAAGACAACCCAGAGCATATCTGTCTCCTGAATGAGAGACACGAACCTGGGTGAATTGGCATCTCGAGTTTCCAAATCACCAGTGCGCGTTACAAAGTGCACACAATAGAACCTCGATGATGGATCAGTCGCCTCCAGGCTGGCCACTCTAGAAGCTCAACTTGCTCGGAGCCCACCGACTGATCCATCCTTTGCCAAGCCAACATTGCGGGCCCAAGACATATCCGCATTGCCAAGCTCTTTCGGCTGGTTAGTGCGAGTGCGTAGCCTCGTCTGCAATGATCCTCAGGGGATGGTAGACGTCATTCGAAACAGTGATAAAAGAATGCCAGAAGCTACTGTCCACAGCTACAAAAATAAAATACCCAGCGTAGCCTTTGTCTGCAGAGATGCTCAAGATATGGTCGCAGTCATTTGAAGCACTGGCAGAGGGAAAGTCGGAAGCTTCCGTCTACAGCCAAGAAAAACATATACCGAGGCATGCTACATCGCGGAACCAGTGCAGAAACTCTAGCTGCAATCGAGATCAGAAAAAGCTGGCTGCGTGCATGAGGCTCATAAGCACCGGCCAATGACGCGGATTTGTCCAATCTTTATATAGCGGCACCTGTCGGTCTTAGGTGGCCGTCACAAGAGTTAGAAACAGCTAACATGCATTCGGCCGCCGCTGCGCTGCTGGCATTAACAGTGCTGATCGACTCCACTGCTGCGTACGGCGACAGACAAGGTGGCCGGTATCGTGAAACTTTGGGTGCGCTGCGGGCGCGCGCCGTCAACGTTTTAACGCCTGTGGTGACAATGACGGCGCCATCCCCGCCGCCAACGAGCGGGTTTGTGCTTCCCATGCCGAGCTGCGCGACCGCCGAGACCACCGTCACGCGGCCAGTGGTCATTGTCTGGACGAGAACCGACGGCGGCATCTCCACTACAACCGTGACTTCGGGTTCTTGCACGGCCGTTTCGTCGTCATTAGAGTCCTCCCCATCACCGCAAACCCTGCCATCAGTCTCTGCCGACATTACGCTGACCGCTGCTGTGCCTCCTCCATCTTCGTTTGAGCCTCCGATCTCGAGCTGCGCCGCGACTGAGACCTATACCACGGAACTGGTAGCGGTCCTTTGGACTGGGAGCGACTCCAAAGTGTCTGCTACAATTGTTGCTTCGTCTATCTGCAAGGCTGCCTCAGCTACGCCCTCATCATCGGCTGTATCGTCTTTAACTGAACCGTCGCCTACGGCATCGTCACCAACCTTGTCAGCTGACACGACGGTCACAGCACCATCGCCGCCCCCGTCTTCGTTCACATCTCCCGTGCCGAGTTGTGCCACCACCGAAACCTTGACGACCGAGCTAGTGGCCGTCGTCTGGACTGGCACCGACTCTATCGTGTCAACTACAGTGGAAGTCATATCCATCTGTCAGGCTATTTCTTCATCGTCGTCGCCTGTGTCTTCTACGTCCACTCCAACATCGTCATTGCCACCAGTGTCTGCCGATACGACCATCACGGCTCCCACGCCACCGCCAGCTTCATTCACACCTTCCGTGACGAGTTGCGCCGCCACAGAAACGTCGACCACAAAGTTGGTGGCAATTGTCTGGACTGGCACCGATTCCATCCTATCGACCATGCTGGAGACCTCGTACATCTGCCTGGCAGTGCCGACGTTGTCGCCTCCTTCGTCTTCATCTTCCGCTCCAGCGTCGTCGGTTTCCCCCACTCTCATATCATCGACGCCGCCAGATGCTTCTCTAAACACGCTATTGGCCGATGTAACCACCACGGCCCCGAATGGCCCGCCGCCGTCTGGGTTTGTCGCTTTCGTCACGGCGTGTGCATCTAGCGAGACCTACACCACGCAGACGTGGCTCATCTACTACACTGGCACCTCAGACGGCGCGGAATCATACACGCTCGCGCCAACGACGTTTTGTCAGTCGGCGGCCCCGCCCAGCTCAGCAACTTCCTCGTCCTCGACGGCGCCGTCGCCATCGACGTTTTCTTCGACGGAAAGCGCGTCCTTGAGTGCCCCTTCCGCCGACTTTACAACTACTGCCGCGATTGCTCCGCCTTCGACCGGGTTTGTGGCCCCCACCACGGCGTGCGCGGCCAACGAGACATACACTACCCAGACATGGCTCGTGTATTTCACCGGCACTTCCGATAATGCTGAGTCGTACAGCCTTGTCCCGACAACATTCTGCCAGTTTGCGGCTTCGGTGGCCGACAGCAGTTCTGTCTTTGGCGCAACGCCGTCTGGTGTCCCGTCGGTTGGCTCGTCGACTCCTGCAAACTCTTCGTCCGCGGATTCGTTTTCGTCCGTCATTTTTCCATCTTCGCTGATATCCTCTGGAGCCCTGCCATCGACCAATCTGCTTGTTTCCACTGCATCATCCTCTGGCGCTCCAGTGATCTCTGTCTTCTCCGCCTCTGCTGTCTCCTCCGTCGCTGATCCTAGCGCACTCTGCCCAACTTGCATCGCAACCGTCTCGACCTTGTCTTCCATTGCCGGCCCTAGAGCTTCTTCTACCGCAGACCCGGGCAAAACAGCCTGCCCGACCTGCACAAGCTCGGTCGCTGACCCAGGTCTGTGCCTTACTTGCACCGGATCAGTCTCTGACCCCGCGGTGACCACGATTACTACGCAGGTCACTGTGCCCTGCCCCGCATGCCCCGGCTCTGTGAGTACTGTGCTTACCGCCCTGGTCGTGCCCTGCTCTACCATTACTGAGGTCGTGTCTTGTCCCAGTTGCACTGGGAAGGCTCGGAGTTCAACTGTCACCCGTGTCATGCCCTGCCTCTCGTGCACTGAACAAGCCCAGCGCTCTGTGGTTACTGAGGTTGCGCCGTGTCCCACTCGCAATGGGAATTCTGCCTCCCCCGTCACTAGCGAGGCTGGACTCTGTCCCACCTGCATCGGCAATGCCAAGGGTTCAGTGGCTGCCGAAACGCCTTGCTCCACTTGTTCCGAGACTGGGAGCTTCCCGGCTGCCTGTTCTACCTGCACGGAGCAAACCCGGGGCTCGCCGGCCACGGAGGCAGCGCCCTATTATACTTTCACAGAACATGCCGAGGGCTCCGCTGTAAATACGCCGGCAGAGGTCTCGGCTACCGTCTTGCCGGCCGCTGAGGTTCCAACTGTTCAGTGGCCGGCTGGCGACGTTAGCTCGGCAGCAGCAGCAACCGAGGAGACTTCTGCTGGCTCTAGAGCTTCTATTTCAAAGGGCGTGGTGCAGATTAGCAGCTACGTAGCCGCATCGGCCCCGGCTCCCGTAGAGCAGGGAGCCGCCAACTCGCTTCTCAGATCCATGTTTCTCGCTCTTGGCGGCCCCCTCGCGGTCATGATTCTCGCGTGATGACGGCCGGCCAAAGAACGCCTATGTTTTAACTGCATTTTGCAGTAGGTTCTATCTGTAGTAATAAACAATGTTCATAATATACAGTAAAAGGATCGCGGTCTACAGACCAAAACTTCCGGAAGCGGTATACGGGGCCGCATGCGGCTCAACTGCGGCCTTAAAACGAGAACAATGGAACCCTATTACCACGAAGAAGCTTATTTCTGGCCACGAAGTAATCAGCATCCGGCATTATATCTCACAGAATTCTGGATTTTCCAGCCGCATGAGAAACCAGATCTTAGGATTCCGTTCAAGACATTCGGCAATTGCGATGGACGCATCAGATGCTGTGGCAAAAGAAGAACAGCATGTTCACAAGGTATACCAGGAGATTGCCGAGCACTTTTCCAACACTCGATACAAGGTGGGTAGCTCTCCAGTTCGAGCCGGGATCACCGCTAACCGCAGCCGTGGCCGATTGTAGAGCAGTACCTCAAACGACAGCCTGGAGGTGCTATTGGACTGGATGTAGGGTGCGGCAATGGCAAGTATCTACAGGTCAACAAAGCAGCGTGCATTCTGGCGAGCGACAGGTCGTCTGCGTTGGCAGAAATAGCCCGCAACGAGAAAGACGCAGAGGTCGCCGTGGCAGATACTCTTGCGCTGCCATACCGACGGCAGGCGTTCGACTTCGCCATTAGCATCGCAGTAGTGCACCATCTATCGACGCCAGAACGGCGTGTCGAGGCACTCCGAGACATATTGGCCACGCTACGGCCCGGCGGCACGGCACTTGTGTATGTTTGGGCGCTTGAGCAGAAAAATTCGCGCCGCGGCTGGGACGCTGGAATGGACCAAGATGTCATGGTTCCGTGGGTGTTGCAGAAGCAGGGTCAAAAGAAGGAGCCAGGCGAGCCCAGTGCTCCGCAGGACGTCAAGCTGCGGTACTATCATCTGTATCGCAAAGGAGAGCTCGAGGCCGATATTGCAGCAGCAGGGGGCAAGGTGGTAGAGTCTGGTTACGAGCGCGATAACTGGTGGGCTGTTATGGGAGTATAAGCGTGAATGTGTGTGATGGGATCTCACGTTCATCGCCTGATAACGATTGTTTGGTTCACTTGGTGACTGCCATTTCACTTCATCACCGATCGGGGATGGATTACCTTGTGCTTATATGCTCAAGGTAGCATTATTCCAGACGATCTGCGCCATATTGGCGCACACCGGTGCCCGACATCCACCGTTAAGAAAATTGCCTACGGCTGTGAGGCAACAAGCTGTCATGGGGTATTTTTGACTCTATTGGCCGAGATATTATGCGTGTAAACTACAGAGCAAAGCACGATGCTAGCATTGAAATAGCTACAATCTTAGTGTCAATCAGAAAGCGTAGAGCGAAGTGAAGTTGCCTTGTTATCTCATGCAACAGAACTCCAGACTATCATATTTAATATTTCCAAGGGTTCCGCCGCATCAAGCCATCTCGCCTGATATATCAAAAAAATCAAAGACCGTTGCTGCAGTCCTAAAACCAGCGCACAATGATAGCCCGCAGACTGGGACTGGCAGCAGCAAGGCGGGCTGCACCCCAATGCTTCCGAAGCCGCCTGGGAGCGGCCGGCGCCGCGGTGCGCCTGCTGGCGACATCGGCCGCCAGGTGCGCAAACGAAAAGCCGTCGATGCTTGTGGACCAGAGCAAGGCCAGCGCGCAGTCCCCGGGCCCCAACGAACTCGAAAAATTCCTTTCTGCGACGATTGCCGCCACAGGACCCATTAGTCTCGCGAGCTACATGCGGCAATGCCTGACAAATCCCACGGGCGGATACTACATCAACCGGGATCCGTTTGGGCGGTCGGGAGATTTTATCACGTCGCCCGAGATCTCGCAGATGTTTGGCGAGTTGGTGGGGATCTGGGTACTGACGCAGTGGATGGCTCAGGGTCGCCCGAAGCAGTTTCGTCTGGTGGAACTGGGACCCGGACGCGGTACTCTGATGGATGATCTACTGAGGGTACGCACCGATTTCTTGCTCGTTTTCTTGTTCAAAAAAAACAAAAAACAATAAAAAAGAACCCACTAACCACAGGCGGGACGCTCTTTCCCTGACTTTTACTCCTGTCTTAAGGAAATATACATGATCGAGGCGAGCCCGACGCTGCGGGAAACGCAGCGCAAACTGCTGTGCGGTGATAACGTCAAGCTGAGCGCGACAGACGGGGGCCACCGGGGCCAGAGCCAGTGGTCCAAGACGCCCATCTGGTGGTACGAAGCGGTGGGCGAAGTGCCGCGGGACGGTATCCCGACGTTTGTGGTTGCACACGAGTTCTTTGACGCACTGCCGGTGCTGTCGTTTGAGCACACGTCTGACGGCTGGAGGGAACGACTCGTGGGATACGACCCGACGAGGCGGCAGTTTTTCCTGACGACATCCAAAGATGCTACGCCCATGGCACACGTCGTGACCAAGTCGCACGCGCGCTACGAGAGGCTGGCTGTGGGCTCGAAGGTCGAAGTGTGTCCCGAGGGCTGGGACGTGGCCGAGCAGCTGGCCCAGATTGTGCACAAGTCCGGCGGTGCCGCGCTCATCGTGGACTACGGCCCCGCCGACACCATCCCGGTTGAGACGCTGCGTGCCATCAAGGACCACCGCATTGTGTCGCCGTTCCAGAGGCCGGGCGACGCCGACCTGTCGACCGACGTCGACTTCCAGGGCCTCAAGATTGCCGCCCAGGAGAGCCACGCTGTCGACGTGTTTGGCCCTGTTGAGCAGGGCGAGTGGCTGCACCAGCTCGGAATTGGCGCCCGCGCCACGGCCCTCGCCAACGCGCAGTCCGACGACGCTGGCAAGAAGCGTATAGCCCAGGCGTACAACCGTCTTGTCGAGCGCGGCGGCGGAGCCATGGGCAAGGTGTACAAGGTCATGAGCATCCTCCCGCAGGGCTCTCCTACGCCCGTCGGATTTGGCGGCGGACTCGAGTGATCGAGTTTCGGTATTTCCCTATCCCACTCAGTGTATTGCATAGTTTGTCACGTCCCGTCTTTGCTTTCGTCCTGGGGGCTGTGCCCCCCCCCCAGACCCCCGTAGCAACCGCTTCGCGGTTGAGCTCGGGGAGTCTGCATTAACTAGCATTCTTTGGGTGGTTAGCCATCAACCGCGGACATGCGGCAGAGCCTCTGCCTAGAGAGCACACCAAGAAGGTACAATGGTATTGTTACATGCTAGACAGATGATGCAATGATAAACCGCTCCACCCAACGCCGAAGCGATTGCCACGGGGGTCAGGGGGCGGAGCTCCCAGGAAACAGGAAACAGAAAAGCAGTTACGCGTCGTTGGATCGGCCCCTGCTCCACTCCTCGCTGAACACTTCCCACGTCGAGCCCCACACAATGCAGTAGTGCGCAAACAGGAGGTCCATTTCTTCGACTTCGTCGAGGAACTCGAGCGCGTTAATGCGCTGCCGGTCGGCGGAGTCGATCCAGGCGTGGTGGACGTGAGACATGTCGGCACCGTGGCTGTAGGCGAAGCCGAGGCGAGAGAGACGCCCGACCTGTGCCTCGACGGTCGGAAGCGTTTGCAGAGACGGCAGCGATATGCCCCGGACTGCGAGATTCTGGACCATTGTGCGCCCAAAACTGTCATCGCGGCCAATCGGCTCGTACAGCACCGTAGCAACTTGCTTGAAGCCGCCCAGCGCCCACCGGAGCACCTCGTCCGAGTCCGCAGGCTCTAGGTAGCACAAACAGCACTCGCTCACGACGAGAGTCGGCCGGGCCGCGTCCATGCCGGGTAGCAACGGGCTGTCATGCTTGAGCGAGCGCAGGTCCACAGCGTGCAGGTAATACCTGTCGGCGCGGATCTCTGTTTCGGTGGCCACGGCGCTGTTAAAGCCAATGGCACTGGCGAGCTCTTTGCTTCGTGCGATGGCCGCGATCTTTTTGGTCGTGTTAGCGGCAAAGTCGAGCTCGTGGTACAGCAATTGCGGGTACTCGGGCAGAAGCGCAAACGGCCTCGTGTCGGACCCGGCGCCCACCGAGACGATCTGCATGCCGCCGCACGCCAGAAACCGCTCAACAACGTCACTGATGCCTCTCACGCGTACATACGTCCCGCGATTGATAATTGGGAACTTTTCCGCGGACAGCTCGCGCTGGGGCCCGCCGCGACGCAGTCCGTCCACCAACGGCTCCAGAAAGGGGTCGGCAAAGTATCCCTTGCGGCACGACGAGTACTTGGACGCGAGCGCATCCACGTCGGTCGCCTGCACAGTACGGTCCTTGCGCCCGCCGTGCACGGATCTCAGACGGGACATGGCGTTTGGGCATCGAAGGGGAAAAGAAAAACCGCTGCTCTCGCTCTGGTCTTGATAGTCCGGAGTCGCGCGGCTGAAAATCTGGGCCTGGGCCTGGGCCTGGGCCTTTGGACCTCTTCTCATTATCGTGCATCATCGTGCATCGGCATGCATCTTCGAGCATTTTCGCGCCCCCGATACTTCGCGGCTAGGGTTGTCAGCCACATTGACTCATGTAATGGCAGACCAGGCCCGAGATCATTCTTGACATTTACACACAAGACCGAAAGAGTGAGTTAGTGGTTTTGGGGTTTTGGACGGTGGCACGGTGGTAAAGGCCGGGTACTGGAGAGAGGAGTGTGCTGTTTCTGCTAGGCAGCGACCGTGGATGACAACCCCGGTACCGGAGCTTGCGGAGCGGCTTTGGCTCATTAGTCCTAGGACTGTAGAAACGGACACTTGCGAAACGGCTGATGTGGTGCCGGGACCAAAGGGCAGCAAAGAGAACGGCTGGGCCATCAACGAAACGCAAAAAGCATAGACTTACAACAGTGCCGAAACTAAAGGCAGGAGTGCTAGGAGCCACAGGAAGCGTGGGACAGCGGTTTATCCAGCTGCTGAACGAACACCCGACGTTTGAGCTGTCAGTGCTGGGCGCGTCGCCGCGGTCCGCTGGCAAGGCGTACGAGGACGCGGTGGTGTGGCGCCAGACTGCCCAGATCCCGGACAGCGCTACTAAGATCGTCGTGAAGGAGTGCAGGGCCGAGCACTTCAAGGAATGCGACGTGGTGTTTAGCGGTCTGGACAGCGACGTGGCGGGCGATGTTGAGCGCGAGTTTGTGGACGCCGGCCTGCTGGTGATCTCCAACGCCAAGAACTACCGCCGCGACCCGGCGGTGCCCCTCGTGGTGCCCACTGCCAACCCGGAGCACCTCGACACCCTCAAGAACAAAAAGGGCGGCCGCCATGTGTGCATTTCCAACTGCTCGACGGCGGGCCTGGTTGTGCCGATGCGCGCGCTGCAGGACGCGTTTGGCCCTATCGACAAGATGGTTGTGACGACGCTGCAGGCCGTGTCTGGAGCCGGCTTCTCGCCGGGCGTCTCGTCCATGGACATTCTCGACAACATCGTTCCATACATTGGGTCCGAGGAGGACAAGCTCGAGTGGGAGCCGCGCAAGATCTTGTCCAAGGTCGGCTCTGACGGGGTCTCGTTTGACATCATCCCGGCCGACGACATGAAGATCTCTGCCACCACGACGCGTGTTCCTGTCATCGATGGCCACACTGCGTCTGTGGCGTTTAGCTTCAAGTCCGACAAGAAGCCGTCGGTCGACGAGATCAAGCGCGTCCTGCGGGAGTACCGCACCGAGGCCAACTCGCTCGGCTGCCCGTCGGCCCCGGCCGAGCCCATCGCCGTGCTCGAGCAGAACGACCGCCCGCAGCCGCGTCTCGACCGCGACCGCGGCAACGGCTATACCGTGTCGGTCGGTCGCGTCCGCGAGGACCAGGTCTTTGACTACAAGTTTGTTTGCCTGTCGCACAACACCGTCCTTGGCGCCGCTGGCTCGGGCATCCTCATCGCCGAGCTTCTTCACGCAAAGTCCATCCTGTAAAGCATCAAATAGAATGATCTCAGCGCAGTACGCTCAATATCAGCGCTACATTCGGCTGCGGAGCAGCTGCTAGGGGGAGTCTGGGGGGCTGGCCCCCGGAAACCGACACGAGCGGCTCGCACGGCTGAGAAAATTTCAGCGCGCATTTCAGTGCATAAGTTCGTGGCCGCACCGAACTTCCGAGTGACTCGACGCGGCGCCATGAGCGGCCTGGAGGCGGTCAGCGCCGAGGACGTCGAGGAGCACATCTTTGCGCTGTTTGTGGAGCGCAAGAACGAGAACCCGGACGGGCTGGGCTGGCTGTGCCGGGACGACGAGGTCGAGGTCACGATCGCCGACCGGTACGACCTGAGGATCAGGCAGTCGCTGTCGCTGCTGTACTCGAAGCAGGAGTCGTCGACGACGGGCGCGGTGGCGTGGCGCGTGAGCCCCCGCTTCTGCGAGTGGCTGCTTGCCGAGCGGTCGCTGTTTCACAGGGCGTTTGCCAGCGCTGAGACTGTCGTCGTGGAGCTCGGAGCCGGCGTCGCCGGCATTGTCGCCAGCGTTATCGGCCCGCGAGTGGGCACCCACGTGGCTACAGACCAGCGGCACCTCCTCAAGCTGCTCCGCATAAACGTAGAGGCCAACCTGGTGCCGGCGGCGGCCAGTGCCATCGCGCGGGCTCGTCGCAAGGGTCGGTCGCAGTCGCCGCCTGCCACGCCACAAGCGGCGCCGGCGTCAGGGTCTGTGCTCGTCGAGGAGTTTGACTGGGAAAAGCCTGAGACGCTCGGGTACTTCGAGGGCCGTATCCGCGGTGTGGGCTCTCGGGGCGTCGTCGTTGCCTGCGACACCGTGTACAACGACTTCCTCGTTCCGCCGTTCTGCGCTGCCGTCGACCTCGTCCTGCGCGCAATGGGTCCGGGCTCGTGCCTCATCATGGCCCAGCAGCTGCGCTCCGAGGAGGTCCTCCAGTCCTGTCTCGCGCAGCTCATCGCCCTCGGTCTGTCGGTCTCCTCGGTCGAGACCGACTATCTCTCCCCAGCTCTGCGCGACGGCTTCGCAGTCCATATGGCAATGCGTCCTTGACCGTTGTCGTTCTGGGGGCCTCTGCCCGTGGGTCCCCGTGGCAAGCGCTCCGCGATTGTGGCGCCAGTCCACGTGGCAATGCATCTTTGTGTTGTTTGGGCCTGTTGTTTTCTGGCGGCGCTGCCCCCAGACCCCAGTAGCAATCGCTTCGCGATTGGGACGCGACAGGTTTAATCGCGAAGCGATTGCTACGGGGGTACGGGGACAGAGCCCTCCGTGAAGTAATCAGACAAAGTATAATAGCGGTAGAGCAGTCTACGAAAAATACTGGGGTCATTAACATGATCGAGCAGCCAGTTCAATCGCGAAGCGATTGCTACGGGGGTGCGGGGGCAGCGCCCCCGTGAAGAAAGCAAGCACAGACGTGAAGAAAGCAAGCACAGTACAGGCGCAATAGTGCGGTCTATTAAAATACAGGGGTCATTAACATGATCGATGCAACAGGTCGTGAGAAAGGAGAAGCGTGCGGGCATGGCGGGGGAATCGTGCTGAAATTAGTGGTGGCGGCGGGATGTGAGGGGGGGGGGCTAGCGGAGGAACTCGAAAATATCGATTTCCTCGTCTGAGTCGTCGCCAGAGGAGGCAGTCGGCTCAAAGGGGACCGGAAAGCCCAGAGGGAACTTGGAGCCCTTGGGGCTGAGGTCTGTGGGCGCGCGGCGGGCAAGGGGAGAAAGAGTCGAGCTCGTCGACTGGCCGCGCAGGAAGCGGCCGTCAGGAGCCACGGGCGCGGACCGCGACGGCCCTGCCACCGACAGGGCGGTACCAGCGCGGCCAAACGCGACATTCTTCTCCTCGTTGTTGTCGGCCGCGTGCAGGCCGCCGGGGTCAGAACCGCGGCGACGGCGCTCGCGCAGCTTGGTGGCGGCAAGCTTGATGTAGCGAAGCGTGAAGACGCGCTCGACGCGGTCGCGCCACGGCGTCTCGCGGATGCAGAATGCAATGGTGTCAACGGTGCAGTTGAATGGCTGCATCCACGCCGCTGCCGCCGACAGCCAGTAGATCGAGTGCCGGTTGGCATCGTACTGGACGCACTGGAGCGCAAACGGAAACGCCCACAGGAACACGTAGGCCATGGGATACACAAACACGGAGCGGACCTGGCGCTCAATGACGTTGCGGCGGATTTCAAACTTCATCATGGACTCGCGCTGGAACTCCACAATGGCCGACGACTGGCGCGCAGCCGACGACGCGACCGCGGGGTCGTGCTGCAGCGGCATGGGCTCGTTGGTGGCGCCGCTGCTGCCGCTGGCGCCGCTCGTCTCGGAGGTGTCGCCGCCGCCATGTGGCAGCGTCTCGAGCGCGATCTCGCCCGGCGCCGGGCACGGGCCGCTAGCGACGCCAGCCCTGCCGGCGTCGCCGTAGCGCTCCTGGAGAAATGCAAAGCCCGGAAAGTTTGAAATGAAGCCGAGCGTCGCCTCATACGCGCGCCGCGGCCATGCTCTCGGCGCCGAGTCGGGGACGGCGTCAACGCCGTGCTTTTGCGACTGCGAAAAGTTGTTGACAACTTCCTTGAGCTGCATGCGCACGTAAAAGTAGATGCTGATGTAGATGGCCAGAATCGTAACAATGATGATGTACCGCGGAACCCACGACAGCACGAGGCGGTACCACACCGGCTCCTGCCGCAGGTAGCACCACGTCACGTACGGCCGGTACGAGCCGCGCCCGTTGCCGACAAACGCGATGCACGCCATGAATATCGGCAGAACGATTGTGACCCCGTACACGTAGTACCGGTACTTGTAGAGGCCGCCCTCGGGCCCGTTTGTGGTGAAAAACACCAGGAGCGCCGTGTGGATGGCGATGAAAAACACTGCAAAATCGGCGAGCTCGATGGCAAACGTCGTAAACACGCCGACCACGTCGCAGAAGTTGACATTGTCGTACGCCGACGGCGTCGTCAGCGTCCGGGCCGGGAACCACAGCAGAACCAGTGCCTTGACAAAGTCAGACAAGAGCAGAAGCATAATGAGGTGGTGCCGGAACACGCGCCGCCGCATGTTGACGAACAGGTAGCACGCGACGAGACCAAACACCAGCGACACCGACGAGGCAGTCACAGATAGCACCCGGAGAACCGTTTCCTGGTGCATTGTGTAGGTCTCCGACGGCGACACCGACGAATGCGGCGGCATTGCCGAGCCGGCTGCCGACATTGTGGTACCGGGGCGCGCTGCGAGGAGGCTCGCGCCTGTATACGGTTTTTTTATGCCAACCGAATGACGGGTTAGATGTCGATGCTGTAGTATCCGCTAGTTATTTCTGCGGCAGTGTCGCCCTTTTTTTTTTTGGTCTCGACTTGTTTTTGTCGCTCGACAGGAGCACACACACACAGACGGGCGATCGTGATGAATAGCAGGCGTAGAATTGCCAACAATCCTGCGCTAGCCGTCAGCTTTTCGCGCGCACCCAGTCTCGCGTCGAACCAACGCCGATACAGCACACTTGGCCTGGTCCGGGTCTGGTGCCGCTTTGCGCGTGGGATCTAGTTTCCTCATCTCCCGATTAGCGTCGGGGTTGGTCTGCAAATGCAACTGGGCGGGTGCTGCATAGCTGACGTAAGCGGGGGCCATTCCACGAGGGGATCCGGTGGGGCCAAGTGTTGGACGTTGTTGGGCGCTGTGATGATGAGGAACTGTATGCCGGAACTGGCACTCCAAGTGGCCGGGAGGGCAGTTTAGGGCGTATGGCGAGATAGTCGGTCAGTGACCCGAGGTGGTTGTGTCCGGAGTTGTGTGCGTGAGCTGCCTACCAGGGCCGATCGTCCCTGGTTGGACCCTTTTTGGTTCGGCTTCGGTGCGTTTGGGTTTGGCGATAACAAGCCAAGGCCAATAGCAATGCAGGACGGTACATCGAGGTCAGCGGTCAGCGTTTTACACGCTGCATCGAGTAACCTTCCGTGCCCCCCAAATCTACTGCGAAGTAGCTGCCACGGGGGGTCAGGGGCGCCGGCCCCAGATTGCGATGCAGCTGAGCCCAGGCAAAAATGCACGCTCCATGCATGGCTATCCTAATCCCCACTAACACATACTGAAAGTAGACATCTCAACCCGGCAAGATGCCCAGGATCACCACCACCACCACCACTGCCTCCACCAATAACGCCATGTTCGGGGCCAGCAGCGCCTTTGCAGGCGCGGCACCCGGCGGGAGTGGGGTTGGAACGGGCAGCCAGGCCGGCTGCCCGTTTTCGCAAACGAATTTCTTCCAGAGCGGCGCGGGACCGCCGCCGCTGCCAGCCCTCCAGCTTCACGGAAACAGCACGTTTAGACAACGGCCGCGGCAGAAGCGCCAAACGCCGATATGGCTCGAGCACAGGACGCCGTCGGTCAAGGAGATCACCCAGCAGCCGGATCCGTGGGACGTCGCGAACCAGGAGCGCATTGTAGCGGTGGAGCGCGAGATGGGCCACGGCGACCTGCAGGCCCTGTACGAGAGGCTACAGGCGATGCGGGAGCGGGAGCGCCGCGAGATCGAGCGGCGGGGCCTTGTCGACGCCCAGGACACGCAGAAGGCGCTGTCGGACGCCATTGTGTTTGTGGGCACGTGCCAGCACCGGTGCCCGCCGTTTGAGCGAATCCGGCGCACGTACGAGAACAACGTCAAGGCGATGGAGCGTGACCCGGTGACGAACGAGGTGACGCCCGAGCTGGCGGTCAAGGCATTTAGCCGGCCCGCCGCGGGCCAGCCGCCGCCGCTGCCGAGCGACGTGCGCCCGCCGCGGGTTCTGCGGGCGACGCTCGACTTTCTCATCGACACGGCGCTGCCGCGGCTGCCCGATAGCCACTCGTTTTTGTGGGACCGGACGCGGTCGATCCGGCAGGACTTTACGTACCAGAACTACACGGGCCCCGAGGCGGTCGAGTGCAACGAGCTGATTGCGCGCATTCACCTGGTGTCGTTGCACGTCATGGCGGGCGCCGGCGTCGAGTACTCGCGGCAGCAGGAGCTCGAGCAACTCGGCAAGACGCTGCAGTCGCTCTCCGAGTTCTACGAGGACAATCGCCGCCGGGGCCTGCCCGAGAGCCCGCGCGAGCCCGAAATGCGAGCGTACCAGCTGCTGATGCACCTGCACGACCCAGACCTGGAGCTACTGGTCCAGGGGCTGCCGCGCCACGTTTTCGAGCATCCTCTGGTGCAGACGGCGCTGCAGCTGCGCGCGTTCATGGTCAGCAACACTGCACAGCGCGAGCGCGGGTTCGCGTATACCGAGGGGGCGCCGGGCCTGTTTGCATGGCTGTTTGGGCAGGTGCGCGCCGGCGCCGGCGTCACGGCGCTCATGGCGTGCGTCGTCGAGACCCACTTCAACGGCATCCGGGTCTCGGCTCTGCGGGCCATGGCGCGCAGCTACCACAGCCGCGGCAAGCCCTACGCTCTGTCGCGGCTGACGGCGATGCTGGGGTTTGACGACGACGCCGAGGCCGCCCAGTTTTGCCGCCACTACGGGCTGCCGCTAGTTGAGGACGGCGGCGTCGAATGCGTCCAGGTGACGCAGTGGGACGACAAGGCCGACGTTACGCCGCTGAAACAGCCGTGCTCGCGGTCTGTGGGCGCGAAGCTGGACGCCGCCGCGGCCGGCGACTGGCCAAGGCTAGTTCGGGACGACTCGGTCGCGGTGGGGCGGGCCGCCAGCAGGACTGCCGCCCCGTATCCGGCTGTCCAGGCTCCGCTGGCTCCGGCAGCAAATCCGTTTGCGTTTGGCTCCCAGCCGCAGCAGACCCAGGTGTTTGGACAGCAGGGCCCGCCCCAGAGCCAGTCGCCGTTTGGCCGCAGCCAGTCCGTTCACAAACCGACCGAGCCGCCTGCCGCCCAACCGAATTCTATTCAAAAGCCCGCACCACAGCCTTCGCTGTCTTTTGCATTTGGCGAGCAGCCGGCTGCGAGCACTCCATTTGCATCACAACCACAACGGCCCGAGCCGCGGCCACAGTCGGTGCCGCTGCAGCAGCCACAGCAAAAACCAGACGCCGTGTCGAGCGGATTCCAGTTCCCCGCAAAGCCACTGCCCAGCATCAATCGCACAGAAGCCACCCCCTCGCCTACCACGGTACCCGGCGGCGGGCAGCGTCCCACGTCGGCGCCGGTGCTCGCGTCGGCGCTGCCGGAGCCAGCCAAGGCGGCGCCGCCTCAGAAGTCCAAGCCGTCGGAGGAGGACGTCAGGGTGGCCCTGTCGGGCCTGCTCAAGGACGCTGTCCGAGCTGAAACGCGCGCCATTGCGGAAGCGGCATGCGCCAGAATACGCGTCCAGCGCCAGGAGCGACGGCAACTGCTCGACGCTGTAGCCGACAACTACCTGCGTGAGCTTGTCAGCGGCGAGGTTCTGTCGCAAACCAAGTACGCCGTCGCGCAGCGGGCGTATGAACGGCGCCTGGCCCGCGCGGTGGTGCGGCAGATCAAAGCCACCGCCGAGACGGCGCTTGCTCGCGTCCACGAGCGACGCCGGCGCCAGCACGAGTACGACGCCGTCGTGCAGCAGCTTGGCCAGCCGCGGCGTCCCCGCGTATCGTCAGCCCCGCGACGCGATCTCTCGGAAGAATCGTACATCGAGACGATCCGTTCCGCCCGCGCCGACGCCGATACGCTGTGGGCACCGTACGACCTCACTACTCTCGTTCTGCAGCCCGTATCAGCGGCGTTCACGCGGACGTCCGAGGACAGCGCGCTCCTTAGCTTCTCGCGCCAGCTGACTATCGCGTTTTGGAGCGCTGACTGGTCCGGCACTGCCGGCTCGTGGTTCCGCGCTAAGTTTGGGCTTCAGTGGGACGGCGGCGCCGACACGACGTACGAAAACAAAGTCGCCAACTCGTCAGCCACGGTGTCGCTCACGGCGCTCCAGCAGGACTCGTCTACCTATGCGTCGGTCGGCGTTGTTGTTGTCGAGATTGGCGTCTCTGCGTCTCCACGGTTTGATGAGGCGCTCCTCGGCGAGATCGCCCAGCGCGTCACCACCCACTCGCGGTTCCGGGTCTCTGTGCTACTTGTCAATTTTGGCACGCCCGACCGCGTGCCCGACCTAGCGGCGTACTCTGCTGCCTTTGCCGACGTTCATACGCTCACGATCCCGGAGAGCGGCGCTTCTGACGCGCTGGCCCGCTCGCTCGCGGCCCTGCTCGGCTCGCTCCATATCCGCCTCTCCCCACAAGGAGCGCGCGAGGCCGATCAGCGCCTCGCCCAGCGCGCCAAGGCCGCCGCCGACCGCGCTGCCGCCCGGGAGGCCGCTGAGCGGGAGCAGGCCGCGCGCGACCGTCTCCGCAAATGGAACCGCCTCCAGGCCCAGACGTCGCTCCAGTACTTCCGCCAGCTCAACAATCAGCAGGAGCTCCTGCCCCGGCCCGCCACCAAGCGCAAGGTGTCGGACACGCCGGCCCCCGGTCCGCCTCAAAAATCGCAACGAGCGGTGTCGGACGTCATCCCCAAGTCCGTCTCGCATCTGCGCGCCCTCGTGGAGTCGGTCAACCGCCGCAATGCATAATTGCTGCCACTGTATATTATATTAATGACCTAATTAATGACTGCCATTGCTCGCGTTTCTTCTTCCTGAGGGCTTTGCCCCCAGACCCCCGTGGCAACTGCTTCGCAGTTGAGCTTGGCTTACTTCGTGGTGCCATGTGTGCTCAGACTGTTAGGCGGTTGAGTTACAGCTCAGGTTTGTGCTCGCCGCGACGTCATTTCAGCGGACTCGGACGTAAATTGTACGCCGAGCCATGTTCAACCGCAAGCAGCTGCCTCGCGAGCCTCAAGGGAAAAAAATCAAGCGATACATGGGGCCGAAAATCAAAAAAAGAAAAAAATGCCGTAAATACATTGAGATGCTAGAGAAATGGTGGGGGCCCGGGGATGGACCGGGCATGCAACTAAGATAGGTGGACGTCGGAGTCGTCACTACTCGAGTCATTGCTCGAGAAATTGGCCGAGTCGACGTTGATGCAATCGACATCGTCGACTGAGAGACCGCGCCAGCGTGTTGGCACCGTGTTGCCAACGGGTGTGGTGGAAACGTCCGGGCGATCAAATTTTGACACAAACCGCTTGCGGATGCCAAAGACTTCTTGCTCCTCATCGACGAGGTACACGCGTTGGTTACCGTCACGGCGGGGCTCGCATACAAGCTGGGCACGGCCGAGAAAACTGGAGTCAAACTTGCCGGCGCGGCGCATGCACGACTCGACGGCGTAAACCCGATAAAAGGACGAGTTGAGACGGGGCTCGCGGGGTCGGAACTGCGGCCACAGAAGCGTCTCTTGGACGTTGAAAGTCGTGAGTGGGCGCGCGCGCTGTGCCACAACGGGCCGGGGGCGGGGCTCGTCGGTGTGGCGAACCACACCGCGGCGCTCAAACGCCATGACGTTGGCCATGTTGAGACGCTCGACACGCTCAAGAGCCGTGACGGCGCGCGAGAGCGAGATGCTCTTGAGAGATGCAGTCAGATTGGATACCAAGCGGTTGGTTTTGGCGCGGACTTGCTCGCCGTTGCGTTTGCTGAAGACAGGCGGTGAGGCGGGACCGTCAGACTCGTCGCAGTCAGACTCGGAGTCCTCCGACCGCAGCGGATGCGGTCCGTCCTCGATAGTCTCTTTGGCCGCGTGTGCAATGCGTTTTCGCCGGTGTTTTTTGTTGTGTTTGGGGTGGCGATCGGCCGAAACCGAGGCGTCTTGCTGCCGGGCGTCTGACCGCGCTCCAAGCCAGTGCTGAACTGCCGCATTGCGCAGTGCCCAGCTCGCGGGCGAGCTCTCAGGCGTCGGTCGCCGGCTCCGGGAGGCGAGCCCGGCAAGCGCCGGGTCCCATGACGAGGCATCGAGGGCCGAAACCGACGACGCCTCGGACGAGACATCAGTGTCCTCGCCATCGTCCCAGTAGTCTGCGGGTCGCGAAAACCGCATGAACTCGCCAGCGGCTGTCTTGCGCTCGATGCCGCACTGCGGACCGAGCGACACGCCTGGCGGCGAGAGCCCAGTGTCCTGCGACGATATGGTGTCGCCGCTGAGCCGTCGGATCATCGGGTCGCTCTCGCGCGACCCGCGGTGTTTCCGGCGGACGGGGATGACTGTGGAGCTCAATAGACTTGCCATTTCAGGCGTTAACCGCCTTCCGCGGTGGTCGTGTGTTATTTGCATCTGGCGTTAGCCGTGATGTCACCTGTTGCGACGATGACCATGCGAGCTAGGAATCGAGCGCGCCCAAACGAAGCCACAGCAAGACCATTTCTGATGTCGCTCTATCTCATACACGCAAAATTATCGCTATCACCGCGGTATAAGACCCCCCGATAAGCCATGTGCATGTCCGCACAGTAACTCGGATATAATTACCTCGATCGCCAGTAAACAAACAAAACGTACCTTGACCTAAAAGCCCCCAAACTAGCCAGCTTTACCGTTAAAGCAGCAATCAAAAGCCCCTGCTATGACCTGCTATCCTCCAAGAAACTGCCACGGCTACCTTGTTTCCGCTTTGTATCACTAGCGCAGAGCCAAAGACCGGACTAGTCGGCCACTCAGACAAACGCCAAAACTAGGTTTGGCACAAGTTGCCGCGGGCTTCCTAATATGCCCACTGACGCTAGCAAAAGAGCGAGAGGTCTCAAAGTCGCAGGCGGCCAGGTGGTGTTGGTGTTGAGGCGAAAAGATAGCGGGATATCTAATCGGCGCTGGGGGCTTGGGGAGACCCTGAGCGCCGTTTAGAACTTTGTTCGCGGGGGAACCCAGCGCGTAGGGCGAGGGTCGGTCAAAATACCCAATGGCTGTGGTTCTGGCGCGGCTGCTCCGGGGCCGCGTCCCGCCTACATCCGAAGCGCCGCCGCATAACCGTGGCCACTCAGCGGTGGCTCTTTTGACGATAAATGGTGGTGGCGCCGCACGGGGGGCACAAACTGGGCACGAAGCGGCGCTTGGCCCGGGTCGCGACATTCGATAGGTGATCATGCGGCCAGCCCGTCGCCGGTGCGATAGCGCTGTTGCCAGGATTTTGACTTTGGTTGGAAAGAAAAATGCTATGTTACACGAAACGAGTTGTGTGGCCACTAGATGAATGCTCGCACGACCTCGCACCCGCCGCGCATGGCCCGTTGCGGCGTGCATGTTTGGTCGAAATGCGGTGCCGAGTGAGTGGCCCTTGGCCACCGCTGAGCTCCACGTACAGTACCATCGGGTGCTGGCGTGCCATGCTTTGAGTCGTATCCCATTTTTGGTGATATCGCTAGTCCCGGTGATCCCGGGGCGATCCTCGCGCGATAGTCCAGCCTCTTGAAACCCTGCCACGGGCTGCGACGTGTCCCCTTTACAACTGTTTCGCCGCAGGGACAACGCGTCAGCCGCTGCATCCATTCCAACGGCGAGCTATTATTGAGAGGCTCGGAATCCAACTGGACTCTTGAGGGTAGCTATCCCCAGGCCACCGCCAGTTCCGTGATTCCCAGTCATCCGACTGCGCAGCGGTTGCCACGGAGGTCCGGAGACACTGTCCCCAGGAAAGAGTCATTACATAGCCCGGGGCTATTCGCACGCCACGCCCGGTTACTGTCCAGGGGAAGCAGTTACCGCGGGGCCTAGCGGCGCTGCTCTCAGGAAATGGCTCAAACGCCACGTTTCCTCAGACCATGCGCGCGGCTACCGGTGCAGTGCGCCAAGCGCAGACGCAGACAGGGAGAGCAGGCGCACGCGGCGGGCGCCAGAGGGCATGTTGGCGCAGCATTATGGGCCAGCATAGGACCTCGGTCACCGCATGGAGTGGTCTGCCAGATCTCCTCGTGTATATATGCCATGGAACTGGAATGCTAGGCAGTAGACACCACAAATGTTTGGCCGTGGACCTACTACGATCAAAAGCGAGTACAAGGAGGGGCTGTACGAGCGGCCGGCGACGCGGCACCGTTCCAGTGTCGTGGAGATCGACCCAGCCGGCCGCGTGCGCCCGGCACCCAAGGAGTCCGGCCGGTCGCCGCTGCGGTCGTTTGGCCCTGCAGACGGGGACGCTTCGGGAGGCGACGGCGCACTGCGCGATACCCGCTCGGTGCTCAGCCGCCTTAACGCATTATCGCTCGGCCCGCGGCCGCGGCCGCGGGCTGCCGCCAACCCGGTTTCGCTTTCGCAGCGCGACGCTTAGCAGTTGGGGTCCTATTATCTATAATACAATAAGTCTTCGATATTGTTGTCCTTGTAGTACCACATAGATTTGCATACTCATGCATCACATCACCACCACCACGGTAAAAGAGCCCACCGAAACGGCCGGCGCCCCGCTACGCTCCGCGTCTGCCACAAATGCCCCGCGAAAATGGGCAAAAGGCCGCCGAGATATCCGAGGGCGATCGCCTCGCCAAGGAGAGCGACGTGACGGTCGGCGGCAGCGCTGTCCCGCCCGAAACAGAGTACTACGGGTTCGCGCTGTACGTGGGCAGCACGTTCGTGCTGCTTGTGTATGTTCTGTGGGCGTTTCTGCCACGCGAATGGCTCCATGCCATGAAAATCTACTACTACCCGTCTCGGTGGTGGGCTGTCGCGTTCCCATCGCTCCTGCTCATGACGATGGTGTACATATACGTCGCTCTTGCCGCCTACAATATTGAAGTCGCAACGCGCCCGCTTGACTCGCCTGAAGTCATTACCGACGAGCATGCCAAGGTCGTCACTGGCCACGCTGACCGCTACCTCTGGACCCATTCGGACGGTGTCTGGGATATTCCCATTACCGATGTCAATCGCGTGCTGTATTCGGGCGAATCTTGACCGCGTGTCTTTTATTGGGTTTTAGATTTATGGGGATCCCCCCCCCCTTCTTCCCCAGACCCCCCGTGGCCGCTGCTTGGCAGCTGAAGGGGACTGGCTACGGTACGGAGCGACCGGGCTCCGAATCAGAGGCTCATTCTGGTTGCTAACGATGTAACGCTACTGTTTGTCATGCCATAATGATGTATACTTGATAGTACGTGGGTGGATCCGGGTCGTAGACGTGTAGTCCAACTGTAGCTGGGGGCGTCGTTAAAGAAAAAAAAAACATGCACTAGTACGACTGTGGGCCCGAGTAAGGCGACGAGCCGGCATTTGCGAGGCCATTGCGGCGTTCATGCTTGCCCTTTCGCATCTCGTGCTTAAGCTGGACCGAGTCGAGCGGCTTCAGCAGCTCAAACGAGCATAGCAGCTCCTCGGACACCGACATGACAGCGCCCCAATTATCAAACTCGCCGCAGTAGTTGGGAGCCGAGAAGACGGTCACAAGCGACTTGTCGTTAAAGAACTCGTAGCCGTCCTCGACGACCATGTGCGCGCGACACACGAGGTCAAAGCCAAACTTGGATAAAAACTTGTTGATGGCGACCTTGTTGAAGCAGTACGACACGCCGCGCTCGTTGTCCTCCCACTCGTTGACGGTGTCAGCCGGGTCGGACCACACAAGATCGTTAAGCAAGCCGTAGTCAGGGATGTCAGTGGGCCGCTCGATCTCGCGGATCTCGTTGAGGTTGTTGAGCGACGGACTGAGGCCGCCGTGGACGCAAAAGATCTTTTGCGCTACGACGGCAGCGATGGGTAGGCAGTTGAACGTATCCATAAACACCTTCCAGGTCTTGACGCTGCTGCGCCGCTTGCATTCGTCGAAAAACCCATATACCCGCGTCACGCTAGCACATTCGTGGTTGCCCCGTAGCAGGAAAAAGTTCTCGGGGTACTTGATCTTGTAGCACAGCAGCAATAGGATCGTCTCGAGACTCTGCTTGCCGCGGTCGACGTAGTCGCCCAGGAATAAATAGTTGGCTGCCGGCGGGAAGCCGCACATGTCAAACAGTCGGATCAGGTCGCCGTACTGGCCGTGCACGTCACCAACGATCTTGACGGGCGGCGATAGCTCCAGAAGCGTCGGCTGTGACATGAGGATCTCGCGCGCCGTGGTCAGAATCGCAACAACCTCATTGTTCTTGAGACACAGGTTCTTGGTCGTCTTGCCGCTGTAGCCAGCGTCCAGTAACCGCTGGATGATCTCATCGATATTCATACCGCTCGCAACCGTCGGCGTCCCAACGCGCCCAGGGACCCCCACAGGAGTCGACGGCACTGACAGCCGCCGCCCAGATGTGCCCACGCTGCCTGCCAGCTGGCTGGGGCTGCTGGGCTGACCCGTACCGTGACCCGAGGCCGTGCCAGCTCCGGCCGGACTCGATCCGACGCCCGGGCCGGTCCCGCTATGCGCTCCCCCGTTGCCAGCTGCACTGTCCGCCGACACGACGTCCTGACCAATCCCTAGCGGAGGTGGTTCCTCCGACGCCGGCGTCGCCGGCGGGTACGGAGACTGTATCTGTCCGTCCTTATCCCTCCGCACGAGGATCGGCTCCTTCGGTTCGTGATGCTGCATCGACCGCGGCAGGTCCGCGTTGCTCACGCCCGCAAAGTACCCGTCGGGCCCGCTGCTGGCTGAAATCCCCGGCGTGGTCGCCGTCCCGTCGCCATGCGGCGTTCCGGCGCTCAGGCCCGTTTCGCCGCCCTTGGGCGGCGATTCCATGGCCGACTTGAAAGAGCCCTCGGACAGCACGCTCATGCGCGAGCGGATCGACCGCTGCGACCGCGTACTCGTCTGCGTATCTGTCCGCGAGAACGACGGGTACGACTGCAGGCCAGGCCCGCTGCCGTTCTTTTTGCTCTTGGAGCTGCTATTTCCCATCTGTCTGTCAGTTTTGTCTGTCGCTCTGCTAACAACCCCCCCCCTGGGTATGAGAGTAGACCACACAACAAATCGCAAACCAGATTACTCACGTTGAACGAAAGTAAACACCTGTCTATTGCATGCACGCACCGTCAGCAGCTTATCGTGGCGTCAGTCCAGTCCGTCCTCGGGCAAGACCTATCGCGGACCAAACCCCCCGCGTGTCGGACCTAAAATAGCGTCTAATGGCTGAGCGAATTCCGCAAATGCACAACTGCCACCCCTCTCCAGAATGCACTAGCCACCCCCGCTGTGCGTTTGTCAGGCGGTTTGGTTGCCGTTCGTACCGAGCCAAAGGCGGCAAACTGCTAGTCGGTGTTCGTGTGGTCGCTCCTGCTGCAAAGCGTGCGAAGCCGTCGCGTCAATGGCCGGACAAGTGTGTCCCGGCAATGCAAGTATCTGTGGAAGTAGAGCCGGCCGCGTTCTTGGGGGCTCTCGCGTCGGAGTTTACTGACGTTCTGTGGTGGATGTTGGCTTTTGGGCCTCCAAAGCTCACTTTCGTTCGGGGCAATTTTGGGAAATGTCCCAGCTGACGTAAGGCGTCAGTCAGCGACAGGGCGTGCAGACGCGGGACGCTGTACTGGAAGTGCAACAGTCGCCGCGCTCTGTAGAATTCACTGACCGTAACCCCGAGACCAGAACGAGTGAAATTTCGAGGACACCAACCTAACTCTAAACTCCACACCCGCAAAAAACACCACCGCGCCATGAGTGCGGTGCGAATGGGCGTCCGGCCGCTTGAGCTGCACTGGCACCTCCCCGCCCAGCGGCAGTGCTCGCCCCTGGGCCTCGCCCAGGCGCGCCAACGTACGCAGGCAGCTGCCCGTCTGCTGTCGACTAATTTACGCCGCTCGGCAGCACAGCCTCCACGTGCTTCTGCGGGCGCGTCCCCTGCTGGCCCGCGGCCGTCACGGCCGGCGGTCCCCAAAGACCCGCCGGGCAAAGTCCCGACCGGCCTTGGCGGCGTCGTATACCGCCTGCGCTGGAAATGGGCTCAGATCGAGAGCGACGACAAGAAGCGAAAGCGCGTCGCCCTGGCGATGCTCGCCTTCTACCTCGTCACGTTTGGCTTTGGTGTCCGCTACCTCTACGAGACTCGCTACAAGGCGCTTGGCGAGGAAAACCCATACAAGCCGGCCAAGGACGTGCCGGCCCAAACTCTGCCGGAAATCGGCTCCGATACGACGCCCATCTACGACCGGCTTGCCGAAAACTACGACAAGATGATTGGCATGGAGGAGTTCACGTCGTACATCTGGTACCTGCGCCGCAAGCTCATGAAGCGCGTTTCGGGCGATGTGCTCGAGCTGTCGTGCGGCACCGGCCGCAACGTCAAGTACTTTGACACCTCCAAGATCCGCTCCGTCACGTTCCTTGACACGTCGCGTCCTATGCTCGATGCCACGGCCCGGAAATTCTCCGAGAGGTTCCCGGCCTTTGACCGCGTCCAGTACGTGCAGGGCCGCGCCGAGGACGTGGCCGCCATGGCCGCCAAGTCGGGCCAGAAGTTCGATACCATCTACGAATCGTTTGGTCTCTGCTCGCACGAGGACCCCGTCGCAGCCCTCAAGTCGTGCCGCCAGCTTTTGCGTCCTGGCGGGCGGGTCGTCCTCCTGGAGCACGGCCGCTCGTACTATGACTCGCTCAACAGGCGCATGGATGACCGCGCCGAAGAGCGCTTCCACGATTGGGGCTGTCGCTGGAACCTCGATATCCCCGAGATCGTCAAGGCGTCGGGCTTTGAGATCGAGGTCCAGGACCGCTACCATTTTGGCACCTCTTATTTCTACGTCCTCAAGACACCCGAGTGATTGCCAGGGGAAGCTCGATTATTCACCTAAAAATTGCATAAATTGTACATAGTCCGCCGTATATAAGCTACTAATCAGATTGTGGCTCACTATAGATTTGTGCTACGTAATCTGAGCTTGCTGCGCTCTTGAATGACGGATCAGCTCTAGTTGTTTTCACGGGCAGATTGCGCAATCCTTTCGCAATCTCAGGCAGTACTCAAACGAGCGCCAGGAACGCTGAGGACGGGGCGGGGCTGCGGATTGTACAAGGTACCATTGTGAGCCGAAGAGTTGGCCAAGTATTCGCTCGACCACAGCACTTGGAACGTTGCGGCGGAAGAGTCTGAAGTTGTCAACGACGGTGGTCAGTGTCGCATCATCCATCATTCCCAGCACCAGTACCAGGATTTTGGCGTTCTGCAACTTTTCAATCATTGATGCAGACCAATGATGATGCGAAGCCGGCCCGTTGATCGCTGCTTCAAAACGCTTGGACCCGTACGTCCGTGGTACTGGCTTCCTATTGCTGGGGCGGCCCTCATGCATTTTTAATGGCAGCTCTACCGTCAAATGTATCCCTATCCCCATGTTACTCTCCAAATTTCTCCATAATGGAGTCCACATGGATATTTGCGCTGAGACACAGGGCCCGACTTCAAGGCGCAGAAAGCTTTTCTTCAAAGACATTGTGCTACAAAGACGCGACGGTTGACAGACAGGTATAACGAGCCCGGCATCTTATCGCGGTAGCCTAGCTAGTCTAGCTAGCCTAGCAGTTAACATCCATGGCTCTACTGGCTCAAGACACGCTTAGACTCGTATGCTCGGTAGGTATGGGTAGGCGCGTCGGGCGCGTGCTTTGCAAATCATGCTATTCATCAATGCAGTCATACATAGTCGTTAATTACTGCTGCTGCTCGAGAGCAACGACATCTTGAGCGAGCGACAGCATCACGTCGCGCTCCACGAGCTCACCGACGTCTGCATACGCGAGCGACGCCTCATAGGCGGCAATGAGCCGCGTCTCGTTGATGCCAACCTCGGCATACGCGAGGGCACGAAGACAGTTTGCGTAGCGAGCAATGTTCTCGCGCACGCCAGCAGGGATCTCGTCGTTGGTGTCACGGTAGATCTCAAGGCTCGATTCTTCCTCCAGGCGCGTGATGGAAACGTCGTTGGGCGCCTCGCGGCTGCTTTTGCAGAGCCAAATGTAGCCGTTGACGCCTAGAATCATGTCCACGCCACCAGGCAGCCGGTACGTCTGGGTACGCAGGCGCACAACGAGCGCGCTTGGCACCCGAAAGAACATGCCGTTGCGCAGCTTACCGTACCGCAGCGACCGCGTGTGAAGCGACACACTGCCGTCGCCAAACACGCCCTGCACCTCGGCGTTGAGCAAATCGCCCTCCTTTAGAAAAGCACGCATCTGCAGCTCGTCGCTTTCGCTCTTTCGGCGGAGAACGCCACCCGGAAGGTTGACAGACCCCAGCAGGAGCACCGCGTCCTGCGAGGCACCAATGTCGACGCGCCATCGCCGGTTACCAACTTCTGTAATGCGTCCCACGACGTGGTCTCCCACAACCGGCACATATCGCCCGCGCAGCGGCTTCACTGACAGCAATTTGTTGACCCGCGTTATAGTTCCGGCCACCGAGGATATCGTCTGCTCGTCTCGCGCGTACGTGCCGTGTCCACGCATCCACATGGGGTCTTCGGTGACAAGCTCGCCCGGGGTCACCAGGCCGCCCTCGGCTGCAGTTCCAGTTCCCTCCTCGTCGGCGTCCTGCATCGCCTCATCTGACGCATCGCTCGCCGCGTCTTCGTACTCAATTTCTGGTTCGGCCCGCCGCAGCTTCGACCCGGCAGTCACAGTTATAACGGCCATGGCGGTTTTGTTTTAAACGGATCATCGAGCCGGCAGGCGCACGAATATTTCACCAATTTGGACCTACTGTGGGCGCTTGCAGTAGATCCGCATGCGCATGTCTGCGCATAGATGGCATAATCGGCGTGCTGTGCCGCTCATTGCGTGCTCATTCTTCGCAGTGCTGGGAGCTAATAATAGACGGAGGCTCGTGCATCGTTGATATACAGCTCAGTTGCGTGTTCTACGCCGTCACCTACAATGCTATGACTCGAGCGGCTGGCACTCTGGGTGGAACAGTTCGTATACACCGTTAAAGTAGATGTCATAATGCCAAAGTGTCTAATCGCAGGTTTAGTTTCTGATCCAGGAAGTAGTCGATGACAGACTCATGCTATAAAGTTTAGGTCGGTCCAAAGAATTCTGCCCACGTATACCCGACGCTATGGATAGCGGGCTCAACAGTAATACCTTTACCGTTATAGCCGATACGTCAAAACTGTCCTATCGATGCAACATTTTCCCTGTTTTATTGTTATTAGTTCTCGAAAAGCGCCATTCAGAACAAGTCCTTTGATTGCTGCGTACCCTGAGTTTGTTAGCCCTTGAGATAAAATGTGGAATAGACACGGCTGCAGAGCCGAGTCTCAGTTCAAACCTTGTAAGCTGCCATAAGTTCATTGGGCAAACCTCGCCAGCATCCGGCCGTGTTCTTCCGCGCAGCCAGACGCACAGCCAGAAGTACACCACCAACCCCACAGTATGCGTCCATCACGTGGGGGTGCTGCGGTCCTTATCCATGCCCATTTCGTATGCAGTCCTTTGTCGAGCTCCTGAGCTTGCTGTCTGCGCCTAGATAAGCTCGTCGGGCAGCCAACATCAGAAAGAAACAAAAATGGGCGCACCCCCCGAGGACGGGGTAGCGGTGCCGCCCTCTCCACCAAAGCCAAAGCGTAGCGGCGCAATTAGCCAGATCCGTTGGGCCTCTGGTCGCATCGGTTCGCTCGCCGTCCACGTCGGCACCCGTGCTGTTGGCGACTATGTGTGGCCAGGAGTGCAGCGAGTCTTCCTGTCGGAGGGCGATAAGCGACGTATCCAGGATCTCGTCGAGACGTGGGGTACATACGATTTCGCGCGGCACTGGTGGGACGACAAGAACCTGCCGTTTGTGCTGGCGGCCCTTTGCTTACTCGTCACTATCTTAGCTGCTGTCATGAAAGCTCTAAGTATTATCTGGCGAGGATTCAATGCCCAGCGCAAGAGAATCCCCGTTCAGCAGATAGCCACGCTCATGTCGCTGCCGTCGCTGCTCAGATCGGAATCCCCTGGAGGGTCATGACAATATTGTCTGCGAGCCACGCTAGGGGTGCAAGTTGCCGCGCATGTGGAAAATAATATGGGCACTGAAGCTAGTCCCTGAGTGGGACGCTGTCGACAGAGCACGGGAAGATGCCGCACAAAATCAAGTGCCCGACTATTTGCGTGCGAGATGCGGGGTCTGTGACAACTGAACTGGCCGAGCTGTGATTTATCACGTTTTGAAGGCGTAAAATTTCAGAGGACGTGCAAGGATGGTTCGGGGATGATGGCAGCTGGACGGCGCCTCTACCGTCGTCACCTTCGTTACACTAGAACATGCAGCTGGTGCCACTCACGCCAAAAATTCAGGACATTAGCAGCGTCATTAAGATTAGAGACATGTCATTTACACGAACGGTATAGCTCGGCAATTCCTGGAGACAACGGTTGTCCTCGCAACCTATGGCCACGGTAGTGCTCATGTCTGCTTCCAGGCAGACTCCTGTCTCCAGCATGACAGTCCGAAAGGCTGCTTCCACAGGCTGCATTACGTGATCAGAAAATTGAGATGGGTGCCGATCGAAGCTGTTGTGACGAGATGTTCTTGAATTGCTGCAACACTCGTATTGAGTAGTGTATTTATTTGTCCCTCTTCTAGCCTCTTACGCCTGTCGTTTAGTACGGACTGTCAACTACAAGGAAGCTGCCATGAGTCTGAGTCCGAGCTCGGAGCAAATAATGCTATAGCGTCGTCTGCGACTCGGGCTCTTACCCGCAGTTCCTGGAACCAGGTATTCGCGAATGGATTGACAGGCATACGCTTTTCGAGAGCAAAGTGAACGAGCCATTCACCCTGCGCAGCCATTCAGTGTTCGTGGGTGCGAGAATGAGATGACGTACTGTGATATGTGCGCCTATGCATTAATATGAGAGAAGGGCCCGGACGGGCAACCATTGTGGCTGTACTTTTGCCGAATGTATAGTTCGAGGTGCTATGCCTTGGCAGCAAGCCGCCGGGTGAGTGCCGGGTGAGTGCCATGCTTAGCTAGAGGGACCATTCGGAAATCCCATTTTGCTACCAGATCTAGTGCTGATTCCCCCACCTCCATCTCCGGCCCATACTAATGATAGTTGTGTATATTGATTAAGATAACAACAAATGATCGGTTTCGGGGCACACAGCTAGTACTCCAAAGTACCCTTGATATGCGACCAAAAGTCCTCAATGAGCTGGTCGCGGCCCTCGCCGCCTCGCACAGCAAGGTAGACGCGGCCATCTACGGCGGGATCCCAGTTGCCCGGGTTTCCGCTCACCATGCGCCCGCCGGCCTCCTCGAGAATGATCCAGCCGGCACACACATCCCACGCCCAGCAGCCTCCTTCCCAGTAGACGTCGAGAGTACCGGCGGCGACACTCGAGATGTTGAGTGCGGCCGACCCCATGGACCGGATACCTTGGATGAACGCGCCGTCCTCGCTCGCGAGCGATAGGAACGTCGACTTCTTGACGTTGTAGTTGTTTCCCTGGCGCTCATTGCCCCATTCGAGCGCGCACAGGGCGCCCTGCAGTTTGAGAGCCTCGGGCTTGCGCAACGGAAGACGGTGGCCGTTCCAGTACGAGCCGGCGCCCTTGACGCCGACATAGAGGTGGTCTAAGAACGGATTATACACCACGCCAACGGCAGGCTTCTTGTTGACAGCGAATCCAAGCGAGATGCACGAAAACGGGAACCGATGGATAAAGTTGGTGGTGCCGTCGATGGGGTCGACGATGAACGTAGGCTCGTCAGTGAGGACCGTCTTACCCGGGACATAGGTCTCCTCACCGACAAACCGGTACTGCGGATACGCGGTGCGGAGCCGGTCCGACACCAGGGTCTCGATGGCCTTGTCTACCTCGGTGACGAGATCGACGGCGTTCTTCTTGTCGTCGAACGCGACCTTGCCGCTGCGCTCGAGGATAATGGCGCCCGCCTCTTTGGCGAGGTTTACCAGAGTCTCCTTGACTTGTTCGAGGTCAACGTTAGCCATGGTGTATCTTACTGGAGTAACGGGTGCGGGATCTAATTTGGTCTTGGTATACCTTGGCGGGGCGGTTTGGTGGGGTCCGGTCCTAGCCCAGTTCTAGGGGACCATCGAATCGAAAGTGCAACTTTGTGCATGCGGAATATGTACCAGGCGGGGGTTCAACTGCGAAGCCGTTGCTACAAAACGAGGCAGGAACCAACTCATGTGTAGCACTAATATTAAACGATATACAGCGGCCATGCAGAGCCAATTACTATGTACAACCCGACGTGCGCCTATTTGGCGCGAAAGGCCACCTCCTGCGGCAGCTGGAACGATATGCAAAACATGATCTTCGTTGGCGAGACTTTTCTCACCTTGCGGAACGAGAGCGCTTCGGGAGCGATGTCGAAGTCGAACGAGGCGGCGACGCGCTGGCGGAGCGCCTCGTGCATCTGCTCGTCGGTTTCGGTGACTCCTGGCTCGTGCTTGTGGAACGCATACACGTGCACCATGGGTAGCAGCTTCGCTGCGAGCGCGTCGTCAGACCCGTAGGTCGTGGCCCGGAGCGCCTTGTCGGCATAGAGGCCAATGAAACCGTCGAGGAAGGTGACAGCGCTGTCGGGCAGGTTCATGACGTAGTGGCTGTAGTACGCCGGGACAATGACGCTTTCGGCCTTGATGGTCTTGCCGCGCTTGCGTATCGGCACGTCGATGGCGGGCGACGCCTTTCGGAACGCCACGAGCCGCTCGGCCGACCGGCGGATGAACTCGCGGCCGTCCTCATTAGCCGGAAACACGGTGGCGGCGCGGTTCAGCTTGATGTTGTCCTGGAGGTATGCGTACGAGTGCGGATTGAGGTCGTTGGCGAACACGACGCAACTGCGGTTCTTGGCGGCCGGGATCGCAAACGGGCCGACGCCCGCAAACACGTCGCACACTGCGACGCCGCGGTCAAACGAGTCAACAAGACGCGCGTGCTCCGTGTGCAGCCGCGAGTTCCAGTACACGGTTTTAAAGTTGAACCTGAACCGGCATCCGGACTCGCTTTGCTCGACGGCGTAGTCCTCCTCGCCGGCAATGAGCTCCATGTCGAATGTGCGGTACACGGCATGGATTGTGTCTAGCTTGTTGACAACGGTGCGAATGCTCGGGTTCTTGTCGAGGATCACCTGCCCGATGAGGTACTTGTACGGCAGGTACTTCTCGCGGAGATTGAGGTGCGCAAGGTGGCCGATGACAGTGAAGCCGGCCGGGATCTCGTCGTGCAAGTCCTCTGGGAGCACCGACTCGAGGATCTCTTCGACGCTCCAGCGGTCGTAACCAAGCTCGAGCGTGTACGGCTCGAGCTTGTAGCCTGCCTCTTTGAGGAGCTCGAGCGTCTTGGGCTGGAGGTTCTGCTCTGCGGCGTCGATGGACGAGATATCGGCGCGCAGCAGAACGCCCCGGGTTCCGCGGCTCTTGTCGACCACAACGCGCTCGACGCCCTTCATGAAGAACAGGTCGTCGCGGACATCGCGGCCGAGCTTCTGGATGTATCTTGGATCGGTTAGGTTAGCTAGCACCAGCGGAACCTGCTGGGTGAATGCGCTCCGGTCGAGCTCGGTCATACCCCTCCGGGCGGGGGGCTTGAATGCTGCCGCGGCAGTCTGGGTCGACATCCTCCACAGGGCCCCGAATACTCGCATACAACGAGGGGTACTGGATAAAATGTGTGTTTTGTCTGTCTGTGTGGAGGCTGAAATATGAGTATCGTGCGGCTGTGAAAATTCACCAAGCGGCACAATGCGATCAGTAGAGAACATCTAGTGTCATGACAAGATTCGATCTGCCGAATGACTACATGTATTAAATAGCACATCTACCACCACCTTAATTGCTGCGATAGTCCTGAACGAAAGATATGTCACTCTGACTGCAGATACTAGTGAGCTGAGTTCGTAAAGTAGACTGGGACGCCATCCTTGACCGAAATGGCGACACGCATCTCGATTTCTGGCTCCTCGCATCTCGATTTCTGGCTCCTCGCCAGCAATGGTGGGCCCGGCAACAATGTGGTCGTACGTCTGAGCAAGACGAACAAGCACGTAGGCCGCCTCGCTCAGGGCGATCTGTTGCCCGAGGCAAATGCGGGGGCCGCCAGAGAACGGAAGAAACTCCCAGTACCTGCGGCCGCGCTCCTCCCATCTTTCAGGCTTCCACAGATGGGCGTCCGGGCCCCAGTAGTCTGGGTCACGCTGCATGTGGTAGATCGAGACAAGAACTTCGCCGCCCTTGGGTACAAGAAGGGGCTCGTCGCCGCTTGGCCCGCCGCCCCGCGGGACCGTCGTGTCGTGGTAGGCAGTCCGGCCAAGAAGCACAACAAGAGGGTGCATACGCAGCGACTCGTTCATGATGTGGTTCAGAAAGCTAAACTGCCGTAGATTCTCAAACGTGATGGTCTCAGGAGAGTCGCCGTACATATCCAGGACCGCTTCCCGGAGCTTCTTCCACACGTGCGGTCGGCGCGCAAGATGCCATGTGGCGAATGAAAGCATGCCAGCAGTTGTGCCTCGGCCGGCGAGGAACACATTCCACACTTGGTCGCGGATTGTGAGGTCGTCGAGGTCGCCCTGCGCCACCAGATCATCCACAATAGACGCATGACCCTTTTCGAGGTGCTTTCCCTCTGCAACGCGCTGGCGCGACGTCTTGACAATGTGTCCCGCCAGTTCCCGCGTAAGACGAATGCTCGTCCGGAACTCTGCTGATGTCGCGAGCCAGTAGAACATACCCAGCTGCGACCGGCGTGCTAGAACTGAGCCAATATAGTCCACCAGCTCCTTGAGGCGCTGCGCCGTGATGCGCTGCCCGTCAGAAGAGACCATCAGTGGCGTCTCCGGATTGCGAAGCGTGTCGAACGAATCACCGAACAACAGCTCCGTGATGGTATCAATCGTCATCATTAGATAGTGCGGGTACATGTCAAATGGCACGCCCTTGGCAGACTCCATCGAGACTTTGTCGAGCAGCCTCATGGCGTGCTCCTCGACCTTGTCGAGGCGGCTGATGTTCTCGCGGGCGAAGATAGGACGCAATAAGTTGCGCGACCAACGCCAGTGGGCACCCGATGATGCGAAGATGCCATGGCCAAGAAACGACACGCGCGATTCACCATGTCGGTATCCCTTGTGGTAAGAATTGAAGTCAAGCGCAAGGATTGATTTTGCAATCTCAGGCTCACGCGTCACAATCATGAACCTATCGGGCTGGTTGATGGCCCAGGTCTTTCTGGGCGTCGAGCGGATCAGAGTGTCAAACGCATGAAGTGGTCCAACAGTGATGATCTCCGTGTACAGACGCACCAGCTTGCCGGCGCCGAAAGGAAAAGAAGCCATAAAAACTGGGGCGTTTACCCCGAGCTTCCGCGCTTTGGCAAGATGCCGGCGTCTGAAGGTCAGGGCTCTCAAGACTGCCACTAGCCCCAACACAGCGGCTACAAACCGATAAATTGCAATATTCCCAGCGAGTTCCATCGTTGGAGGCATGTAGCAAATACGGCACGCAACGCTTTATAGCTACAAGCGTGACAGGTGATCAGGGCGTGCGCCAGCACGGCGGTGGTTAAGTTTGACTATATCATGCATGTCATCCAACAAAACGACAATGTACTCTCGAGGATGATGAATACTTTCGCGCGCATAGCCACTATCAGGAACCACATGACTGTGACTCTGAATCCAGCGGCCCATGCAAAAAAGTCGCTTGTTCGGCCAAGCTCTGCGAGAACGCCCAACTGCAAGTTTCGTACACGTGCTGCACATCATCGCGTGGCACACAGCGCTAGCAAAAGCCCAATGCTAATCGGCATCGGGGTCCGAGCCGTAGCGACATCAGCCGCAAGAGCTGATGCGCGTTCATGAAGATCGAATATCGGCATCCGATGACGTCCGATGGTCCGACCGGGGTTCGTTTTTCCGTGAGGCTTCAATGTTGAAGTCGCCCACAATGGGTGTTTAGCAGGCGGGTTCACCAAACGTGTTAAAGTCGGTGGCCCTGAGGCAACGTCGTACATGACAACAACTGCGGACCATACTGAGCTACGAGTCCATGTGGTTCAGCCTCGGGAGGCACCCGCCGGGCAATCAACCCACATCATCGAAGATCTAACCGAGCGGTAAGCTAATTTTGCTTGCTTTCGTAGGCGTGTCTCGCATATCTTTTTAACGTTATTATGGAGCCGGTATGGCATTGCGCAGAGCGGGTTTCATGCAGGAATATAATTGATGGATCCGTACTAGACTGCCGTGCCAGATCGAGCGAACCTGGCTGAAGTAAACCCTAGTGCTCCCAAGGAGCCGGCGATCTGGACTGCTCTCATAGTTTGCTCTTATGGATCCGATACAGGGGTGATCCTCAGGCGTACCAGCAGGAAAAGCTATCATAAACATTTGACTGAATTAGCAAAATGTAATAATCATTAACTTATCAAAAGTCATTGCTGTCCTCGAAATTAAAAGCGTAAATGGCAGTCAACGTCAGGCGGCCTGCCGCTCAGATGGATTGGTGAAGTATACATTGACACCGCCCTTGACGGTAATGGTGACGCGTGACTCCACTTCGGGCTCCTGGCCGTCGAAACCGGAGCCGGCGACGATGTTCTCAAACGTTTGGGCGATGCGGATCAGCACATAAGCCGACTCGCTGAGAGCGACCTGCTGGCCCAGGCAGATGCGCGGCCCGCCGAGGAACGGGATGAACTCCCAGCCGTGATGGCGCTTTTCCTCCCAGCGCTCGGGCTTCCATTCGTTGGCATCCGGACCCCAGTAGTCGGGATCGCGCTGCATGTGGTACGTTGAGAAGATGATCTCGGTGCTCTTGGGCACAAACAACGGCTCGTCGCCGTTGGGCCCACCGCCGCGCGGAAGCGTCGTGTCCTTGAGGGCACACCGGGCATTGACGGCCACGAGCGGGTGCAGGCGGAGCGTCTCGTTGAGGATGTTGTTCATGAGGGTGAACTGCCTCAAGGTTTCAAACGTAATGGTATCCGGGGAGTCGCCAAACGTGTGGATGACTGCCTCGCGCAGGCGCGCCCACGCCTCTGGCCGGCGCGCGAGGTGCCACATGGCGAAGTGGAGCAGGCCCGCGGTCGTGGAGCGGCCGGCCAGGAAGATGTTCCAGATCTGATCGCGAATGCGGACCGGGTCGATGTCGCCCTGCGCAACGAGGTCGTCGACAATAGAGTAGTAGTCGTCATCAGCCGACAGCTTCTCGCCGCTGGTGACGCGCGCGCGCGAGCGTTCGACGATGTTGCCGGCGAGCTCGCGCGCGATGCGCGACGCCTTGCGAAACCGCGCCGGAGACCTGAGCCAGTACAGCGAGCCGAGCTGCGATCGCTGCGCCAGAATCGTGCCGGCGTAGTCGAGCATGTCCTTGAGGGTCTGGGCGTCGATGCGCTCGCCGTCCTTGGTCACGTAGATGGGCCGCTCGGGGTCCTCGAGCATACCGGCGGACTCGCCAAACAGGAGCTCTGTGGCGGTGTCGAGCGTCATCATCAGGAAGTACGGGTGGATGTTGAACGGGACGCCCTTTGCAGACTCGCGGCGCAGTTCGGCCAGCAGCTGCTGCGTGTGCTCTTCGACCTTGTGGAGACGACTGATATTCTCGCGGGAGAAGATCGGCCGCAGCATGTTGCGCGAGTGCCGCCAGTACGTGCCGGAGGATGTGAAGATGCCAACGCCCAGAAAGGCTCGCAGCGCATCGCCGCGCACTCCCTTGCCGTAGTTGTTGAAATCGAGCGCGAGCAGGCTCTTGACGTTCTCGCGGTCGCGCGTGACGAGCGTGAGCCGTCCCATCTGGTACGTCGCAAACGTCTTGCCGCGCGCCCGCTTCATCATGAAGTCAATCGCTTGCAGCGCGCCTACCTCCATTGCCACTTTGTACGCTTCGCGCGCGAGCCGGAACCCTTTGGGGAACGCCACCAGAAACTCGGCCCTGCCAGCATTGAGCTTCTTGGCCCGCGCATGGTATCGTCGCTCAAAAGTGAGCATGCGCACGACTACAAATACCGCTAACGCGGCCGCTGCCAGCCCGTACACCGCGATGTTTGACATGGTGCTGTGTATCCTGGCGGTGCGAGTGCGAGAGCTCTGGAATTTGACTGCCGAATATGTGGCTGCTTGCCCCTGGTCTCCCTGCATCAACTTATATACGGCCGTGCTTGTGCCATCTTCTGAGCGATCGGCAATGCCGCGCCTAGTTCTGGTCGATACAAGATTGCGCTCGCGCCGTCAGGAACCGGCCGGATCGGCTTTGGGATGCAAATTCAAAACATTGTCCCTGAAAACGGCCACGTTATGGTCCTAACGTAACTAGCCGCCGACCGTCGGTGCGAAAAACTCATTACGGGGCAGTGGACAAGGGCATCTCAATTGGGTCCGTAATGCGGGGAACATGCAGAATCATCAGTGGCCATACTACAGTAGTTCCGTACCTGGTGCCCCGGGAGGTCCTCTTATCGCGCGGCACATGCCAGCGGGCGATCCCGTATCACAATCCACCAGCAACTTGGCGGTTTGCGGTGAAACCCAACACAACTCGACGGCAGCCTGCCCGTTTACGGTTCATATCAAAACGTGCAGCTGGTTTCGGCTCTTGGCATGTGCTTTTGCGCGGCTGAGCCACATTGTTGTGCCGGGCGACAAAGCGGCGGCGTGCATTGACAGAGGGGAGTCAGATGCATATGCAGCATTTGCAAGCGGCTGCCAGGGTTTCCGCGCCGCCGGAACGTTTCCGCGCGGAACGAGTACAGCCAAAAAAAAAAGCCGCTAGGTCTTCCAGACCCCGCGTCGAGCAACTTTGTCGCGCTGATATAGTCAGCAACGAGAACCGCTGCGGGCGGCAGCATACAGAGCCGTAACGGGCGATCCGGAAACGGCCAATACGATATGCGCGCCGCACACTTCCCATGCAGCCTTTATGCACGGCTGTCGGCGGCTCGCGACCGCGGGGACGGGGCGTGGCCACGCGTTCCGCGCTCCGCGGCGACGCTCAGGATCTCATTTCCGTTCGGCGAGCCAGCAGACTGCTTGGTTTAATGCCGAGACACCACTACCGGGATCGCGGTCTAAAATTGGGCCGCCAGGATATCGGACACTGCGCGGCTGAAAATCACATGTGATTGTGGCGGCGGACAGACCACCAACGGCCGGGCCGACAGGGTGCTTTGCGGGAGCGCGACTGAACGGAGCGTGCGGTTCGATGACGGCGGATGCCCTAGGCTCGACGGTGGGGTTCCGGCGGGGTTCCGGCGGGGTTCCGATGGGGGCCGGGGGGTAGGTTCCGCTCCCGGCCGTCAATGAGCTCAACGACCTCGGCTAGCATACAAGACAAATTCTATTACCGGCACTGTTTCCGGCACTTCTAAATAGCATCAAACCTTCCCCGGGTACGCCGCCAAAGTACGACCGTAGCGAGCAGATCTCGCGCGCGGCTGAGCGCCTACCGCTTACCCGGAACTTGCATATGACGTGGATCGCGCCCTAAGCGCTCCCTCGCCCCCCCTCGTCTGTAACGCGCCGAGCCACGGAATCTCGTGAAATCTATAACTACCGCCCGTCGGGACCCGTGCGCATTCCGTGCTTGAGGTTGTTGTTTCTCTTTTTTTTTCTTCTTCGTTCCATATCTGCCTCTACTTTTTATTTCCCGGTTTAATCTACGCGGCGTCCCCAACAACACCACCTCAACGCCTCGATCACATGGATCTTCTCGATATTATCGTGCTGGTCGCCGTGCTGGCGGCCACAACCGCCTACTTCACCAAGGGCTGGCTCTGGGCAACCGACACGGAGGAGTACCCCGGGGCGGGCGCTGCCTCGAAGCTTGGGGGCGGACTCGGCGGCACCGGCGGCACCAACGCCCGCGACATTGTCGCAAAAATGGAAAAGAACGACAAGAACGTCGTTGTGTTCTACGGTTCGCAAACCGGAACCGCCGAGGACTACGCGGGCCGCATCGCAAAGGAGGCGGCGTCCCGCTTCGGCCTCAAGACCATGACAGCCGACCTCGACGACTACGACTACGAGAACCTCGACACGTTCCCGGAGGACAAGGTCGCCGTCTTCGTCATGGCTACGTACGGCGAGGGCGAGCCCACAGACAACGCCGTCGAATTCTACAACCTCATCTCGGACGAGAACCCCGAGTTCTCCAAGGAGGAGTCGGTCGACGAGAGCCCGCTCCGCAACCTGCATTACGTGATCTTTGGCCTCGGCAACTCCACTTACGAAAAGTACAACGAGATGGGCCGCTCCGTCGACCGCCTCCTCGGCAAGCTCGGCGCCCAGCGCATCGGCGACTACGGCGAGGGCGACGACGGCGCCGGCTCCATGGATGAGGACTACCTCGCGTGGAAGGAAGACATGTTCATCGCGTGGCAGCAGGCAAAGGGCCTCGAAGAGCGCGAGCAGGTGTACGAGCCGAGCCTCGAGGTCACCGAGCTGGGCGACAACGAGATTGACGCCAACGAGGTGTACCTGGGCGAGACCAAGGGCGCCATTGGCGGCAACATCAAGCCGCCGTTCAGCCAGCACAACCCGTACCTGGCGCGCGTCGCCGCCACCACGGAGCTGTTTGAGAACACTGACCGCTCCTGCATCCACATGGAGGTCGACATCTCGGGCTCCAACCTCAAGTACATGACTGGCGACCATCTGGCGCTGCACGCCCAGAACTCCAACGAGGAGGTCGACCGCTTCCTGTCGGTGTTTGGCCTCACCGCCAAGCGCAACACCGTCATTGACGTCAAGGCCCACGACGCTACCGTCAAGGTCCCGTTCCCGACCCCGACTACGTACGACACTGTCGCGCGCTTCTTCCTTGAGATCAACGGTCCTGTGTCCCGCCAGGTCGTGTCGTCGATTGCGCCGTTTGCCCCCACTGAAGCCGCCCGTGTCAAGGCCAAGCAGCTTGGCGCTGACAAGGACCTGTTTGCCACCACCGTCACCCGTCATTACCTCAACCTCGCTCGCCTCCTAAAGGTCATCTCCGAGGGCCAGGCGTGGACTGCTGTGCCGTTTACGTTCCTGGTCGAGTCGCTGCCGCACTTGAGCCCCCGCTACTACTCCATCTCGTCGTCGTCGGGCGAATCCCGCGACAAGATCACCGTCACCGCCGCCGTCGAGCGCATCACCCCTGAGGGCTCTGACCACGTGCTCAAGGGCGTCGCCACCAACTACATTGCCGACATCCGCCGGTTCCGCGAGGGCGACGCAAAGGCGCTCGACTACGAAATTCGCGGACCCCGCGGCTCGTGCTTCAAGGACAACGGCATTCTGGTCCCTGTCCACGTCCGCCACTCCAACTTCAAGCTTCCGTCGTCGCCTCACAAGCCGATCATCATGGTCGGCCCTGGCACAGGCGTGGCTCCGTTCCGTGGCTTTGTGCACGAGCGTGCCCACCAGTCTGCCACGAAGAACACGCGCGTCGGCCGCGCCCTCCTCTTCTTTGGCTGCCGTAAGTCTACCGAGGACTTCCTCTACCGCGACGAGTGGAGCCAATTCTCCAAGCCCGGCAAGCCTGACGACGACGGTCTCTATGGCCCCGACGACTTCCTCCACCTTGTCACCGCCTTTAGTCGCGAGCAGAGCGACAAGGTCTATGTGCAGCACCGCATGCTTGAGCACGCCAAGGAGATCAACGAGCTCCTTGAAAAGGGCGCAAACTTCTACGTGTGCGGAGATGCGTCCCAGATGGCCCGTGACGTCCAGCGCACGCTCGCAAAAATCGTTTGCCAGGAGCGCGGTATTCCCCAGGAGAAGGCCGAGGCTCTGGTCAAGCAGATGAAGTCCAAGAACCAGTACCAGGAGGATGTGTGGTAAATAGACTCCTCCAATATCTAGAATGCATCATGAAGCTTCGTCATACGTAGTCTGCAGTTCTTCTGGTGTCAAGATGCCGTAGATCGTGGAGGGTCTCTGGATTACTAGTGCTTCTTTTGTTTCTGGCCGGGGGGGGGGGGGGGGCTACCCCCGGACCCCCCTAGCAACCGTCTCGCGGTTGAGTCTGGGGCCAGAGACCCAAAGAAATAAAGAAGATGCGAATTCAGATTGATTGGGCGCTAGGCGCTCCTTTTTACGTGGCCAGTGGCTGCTACTCGCCGAATAGGACGCTCATGGAGGTCGCGACGCTGGCGGGGTCTTCCTCGATCATGTCGGTGCCGGGCTTGGCTCTGCGGCGGAGCAGGCTCGATTTATCGCTGTTTTGTTTAGCGCGACGACGCTGAGCCTCGCGGACAGCCTCATCCGACTGGTCGCCGCAGTCCATGACGCGTACAAGCGAAAGGAACTCGAGAAAGACTCCGCGTTGCTGGCGAAGCGATTTCGCCGACGCTAGGCGGACCTCGAACTCGGACAGCGACTGGTAGCTCACACCTGGAAGAAGCTCAGCAAGACTCTTGAACGGCTCGCGAGACGCGGTGCGCAGAGTCGTGTAGATGGTCGTGATGATGTAGCCGGCCTCATTGTAAACATCGGAAAAGTAAGGGTCACCCAGCAACTCCAGACACGCACCCATCATCTCCGTCATAAGGAAGTTGTCGACCTCGGCGTCGCGCAGGATGAAGAGCGGCAGGACATTTTTGACGAGCACGCAGCAGTTGAAACTGCAGCGGTAATCTCGGAACAGCATAATGTGCTTGCAGAGGCGCAAGTACGGTCCGAGAATCGCCTTGTTCTCAAACACCACCTTGCGCATAACCGCCTTGTGAGAGTCGGGTGCCTCGGCCTGCTGATGCTGCTGTTGGAATCCGTAACCGCCAGACAGGTCGATGAGGAAGCGGTCAACCGCAGCCGTGAGCTGACGAAGCAGGTGTTCTTCCATCATTTCTTCTGATAGGTCTGACCCTGAACCGCTTTGCTCAATGTCATAGTCGTCGCCGAGTTGAAGTCCGAGCCGTCGCTGTTTGTCCCATTTGCTGACGAGGACCTCGTCGAGCTTGGTTAGCACTGGAGGCAGAAAATCTCTCAGAAACGGGTCTAGCAGGCGCACAGGACAAAACTTGACGACGTTGCGCAGCACCATGGTGATCATGTGCCGCCATGAATGCAGCGTGATGCCCGCCGATTCACCGGCCAATGCCGTCCACAGGTTTTGGGCGATGCCTGGGATCTCGTACAACGTTTCCTCGAGCTGAGCAATCGACCCTATCGTCAGGAATGCGTACTCTCGCGTGTACCGGATGATATGGCCGACTGAGTCGGCAAAGTCGCGCAGCGTGTGCATGGCGCGGACGCTCTCCTCGACAAATTCGTCGCGCGTTTGCGTCGATACACCCACCTGCCAGAACCGCTCCGTACACGAGTAGCGCACAAACGATTGAACCTCGGCCGGAAGCGTTTTCCAATTGTCCGGGTTGTGGTATGCCTCGATCTGCGCCACTAGTTGCAGAATGTGAGGCACAATCGGCTGGATCCGCGGCTTCCACAGCTCTAGCAGGTCCCGGTATTCGTCCGAGTCGTGGTCGAGCTTTTCTATCGTGTACTGAACAAAGATGCGGGTTGCACGGATGGGGAAGAGTGTGTACCACGAGTTTTTGAGCTCCGACTTGAGCGCGCGACCCGCGTCGTCCATGGGTGTAGAGAGCAGGTTGGTCTCGGCCGTGACACCGCGCGCTCGGAAGTACTCGGCAATCTTGACGATACCGACGCGCTCCATGAACCATTCGAGATCCATCAGACCCTTCATGGTTCCATCGTCGGTCCATGAGTGGATGACCGGATCGACGATACCGGCGAACTTTTCGACTTTGCCTGGGATGGGCGAGCGCTGAGAGACAACCAGCAAGAACGACTTGAACGCGACGCTTTCGTGGGCCGAAAGTTTGCCGGACGCAAGAATATCGCCCACGACGCGCTCGAGGTCGCCGTAGATCATCATGAGCGCCTCGGGAATCATGTATGCGAGGCGGTTGAGTTCTGTACCGCAGCACGTTCGGAGGTCGCGGTAGGTCTCGCGGACATCGTCGGCGGCGTCGGGCGGGCACTCGCACGTCGACGCGGTGAGAACCTTCTCCAATACTTGGAACAAAATCTCGTGGTGATGGTCCTTTAGCTGTGGTGCAAACTGGACAAGCGTCTGGACCTGCTTGCGCAGAAGGGTCGGGTCACGGATCGTCATGGACACGAGCACGCGGCTCCAGTCCTGGACGACATCGACGATACGCGCGGTCCGCTCGGGCTTATCTTCGCCTTTGTACCAGACTTTCCACCTCGTAACACCGCGAAGTGCTGCTTCAGTCAGAATAAACTGAGAGTAGGCGAGGTAAAACGTTGGGTTGCCAACGTAGCTGTCGAGCTGGGGCGCATTCAGCGCCGGCCAGCCGGTCTCAGACGCAAAGAAAGCATTGGACCGCTGCTTGAGCCATTCCAGAGCGTCCTCGGGGCTCCGACACACAACAAGACGCACCATGTCCTCAACAAATTTACGGTAGTTACCCAAAAACACGAGCGACTCCGGGATCGAGTCAAAGTCGACATGCAGAAACTGCACAGAGAGGTTGCCATCATCGACATCCTCGTACTTGACGCAGCGCTCAGCCGCAACTTCAAGCAGCTGGGGCAGCAGGCGGTCGATGACGAGTCGCTCGGCGACACGGTCCGCCCGCAGCACCGCGCACCAAAACTGAAGCGATGTTCCTGATACCAGCAGACTAGGGTGCGTCGTGGTCTGCAGAACCAGCGACAGGTACCCTTGCACGTCGGCGTCGTCGGGCAGCAGTACCTTGGGCATGTGAAGGTACTCACCGAGCACGACGATCATCTCAACGAGCCGCTTGAGTAGCAGATAGTCCTCGTCGTTGACGTCGGTGACATCGATGCTGAGCGACTCGTACACGGACCGCAGGGTCGCGATGCCCTGTGGCCGAAACACGACGCCCACGATAGCGTCAAAGTCCTCGGGGTGGTTGTAGGTGCGCGTGAACAATATGTGCAGGCAGTCGGCTGTGTGGATGCGGACCTGCGTGTCATCGAGCGTGAGGGCGAGACTCAGCAGCTCGAGCAGGTTCGAGCTGCGTATTGCCAGCGGCAGTGTCCACGGAAGGCATGTCTTGAGGGTTTCGAGGATCTTTACCACAAGGGCCCGCGATCCGCCGCGGCCCTGCAGTCCGTCGGCCAGGGCGCGCGTCCACCGCGCGAGCCAGCCGTCGCCGTCGGCCCGCAACCGCTGCAGCGGCTTGAGACGGCTGTCGTACGCTGCTGCCAGGTCGTCGGCAGACATGACCACCTCAATGCACTGCGCGACCAGCACCGTCGCGCGCTTCGACGCCACCGGGTCGTCGATTATGTACAGGTCCTCAAAGAGGGTCCGGTAGATGCTGAGCGTCAGCTCCCGCAGCGCGTCGCTGGCGTTCCACATTTCTAAAAGCGTCTTGTCCATATCGACCCAGCCGGATAGCGCGGCATTGCCGTCTGCGGATCTGGGGTCGCTGTTTTCGTCGTCGTCGTCGTCGTCGCCATCCAGACCCAGGCCCCACACGCGCTTTGCGATGGCTACCCATAGAAACGAGATCTTCTCCTTGATATAGTAGGGGTCAGTCGCCTCGACGGTCGTCGCGAGGTCCACGACCCAGTTCTGCAGCGCCAGTCGCCGACTGTCGTCATAGTTGATGAACTCGTACTGGATGGCGTGCTGGATCAGCGTCAGTCCGAAATGCCGCACAACGTTGCTGCTGTTGGCGCTCGACGTCGCCAGTTGCCATCCCCATAGCGGTGCGTCCTTTTGGTGTTTTAGGGATTCTAGAAACTGTCTGTCAGCTTATTCCGATTAGAGATAAAAGTCAGCACAGCGGCCGCGACTTTTTTATTTTCCTCAAGGCACTGGCACCACTATCCAGTTTGGATCGACCATCGCCGTCGAGCCAGCCACTGAGCGAAAAAAAAAAATTGGCAACAAAACACTCACATTCTGGGCCTCTCTCCTCTGGTCATTGGTCGAACTCGACTGGTGCACGACCTCGAGGGCCGCAGCTATCTGAGCCGGGCCGTCGCCGTCCATCGCGGCTCAAACTCGTCCTTGCAGGCTCTGCGGCTCGCTCGTCTCTCCCCTGAAGATAAGACACTTGTCAAAACGGGCCACTGGCGCTCCCAATGCGACCTTGTTCTCGGACGATGCAGGTCTCGGACCTCAGCCTGTGCTTCCGATGGCCGCCCGGTATACACAGACCGGTTGCGGCAGTCTGATCGCTGTGCCAATACTCCTCCGAAGCTGCCGTTACCCTCGAGTCGGCTCGCGTACTCCGGGACAAACGCGGGCCTGCTAGTTCCTTTGCGTCTACGCAGCCGCCGTGTGTAATGTTGTTTTACGACGCGCCCCCCAAAAACATAAGCCGTTGGTGAGCCACGCGGCTGTGCGTGCGGCGCATTGGTCACAGAGCCCCACCAACGAGGCTACGTGGTGGCATAGTTGGGCGCAGGCAGTGTGCGGCCCACGCATACAAATATGCATAATTGTGGCTGTATGGTAAATGGCGCCCCAGCAGAGTCACGCTTGGCGTGGCCTGCTGCGCGGCCGCTTTGGACTCCAACATGTAGTGGCATATCTGCTGGTTATTTTCATAGGGAACTGTAAGGCAGCCCGACAGGCTGTCACAGCGTTGGTGACCTGCCTGTGCTACTAGTACGTAAATTGTGAGACGTCATATTAACACGTCTAGTACGTTGGACCAGCCGATGGTTCAGTTTTAATAGAAGCAGCGCAGAGTCAAGGTGCCCATTTGGCGATGTATTCGGGCATTGCACGATCCGAATAGTTGGCAGGGACCGAGCTCATTGAGCGATCGCATTGCCAGTGTTTCAAAAGGCTGGTCGATGTGTTGCAGGGAAGGTACCCCGATCCTGCGCATTGTAGTCATCGTCTGGGCTGTAGGCGGTACTACCGCCGAGCGAAAGTTTTCTCATGTACCCGGCTCACCGAGTTCCCGAGGCGGGGGCGCCTGTCCAACTCTCATACAAAAGCACTGATTCAATACAGAGCTCAGCTGCAATTAGTGACGCGTGCCGAACTCGCGATACTGACGCGCTTTACGCGGCTTCCACGCGACTTCAAACAGCTAAGTTGGACATTTTGAGCTTAGAGACTTGGCGAATCTGCTTGCTGAACAACAGAACGATTTCCGGCGTTCTGATGGCTCTTTTGAGCACTGCCTTATGCTTCGGCCTGGCTACAGCAAGCCACACAAGGATGCCATAGAGAAGAACAGCGCTGCGGACAATGAGGATCCGTTGCCTGCGACAAATCAGCCAATTTCATTTGCTTACACTTGCACGAATTGTAGGTAAATGGGTTCCGAGCTATTATGCTGTGGTCTATCTGCTTCGGCTAGCTGCCAGTTAATGACGTCGCGCGCTGGTGCTAGTGCTCTGAGTGCTCTGTCGGGGATCAGTTAGCTATCACAACCCTGAGGAAAACTACATGCGATCGCAATGCCACAGACGAGCCGCCGTTTTGTCCTCCACAGGAGTCTGCATCTCGGAGCTCCTCGAGGACGGAAATAGCACTATAACGTGCCACACTCGCGTGTGCGGTTTCGGTTGCGCCCTCACTCCATGGGTCTTCGCTTTAGCTAGTTTATAGCACTGCATGGTATGTGAAGCCTCTAGCTCCACGATTCCAACGCGACACCACGTTGATCCTACGTTGCTTATGGTCCAGAGACGCTTTCCCGCCGTAGTAAATCTGCTGGCTACTGGGTTTTGAAACCCACTACGATGAAGTAGTTATTAATTCTAGACCAATGAATGTGTCATATCTAGGAGAGTTGTACAAAACAGCGCGTAGGGGTTGTTTTTCGGCACCAGCGGCGCACAAGGCGATCAGCACCAGAACTTATAAATACGGTACCAGATGCCCTTCGCACGGATCCGATTCTTCTCGTCCTGAATCTCAGCCATAATGACCTCGCGGTCGAGCTCGCGGGTACCGGTGATGACATCCATCGTGGACGGGGTCAAAAACCGCGATCGCATCCAGATCTTGGCTCCAATATACATAACAAGCACCACCGGGAACGAGAGATAGGACATGAAAAAGGTCCCGGCACTAGGCGAGGCCCCGAGTGGAAACAGGGCAACCCAGAACTGGAGGACAAGAACAACGACGACCATGAGTAGTCCGATCCACGATCCATAGACGCCGCCAGCTGCCTTAAACGCGAGCTCTTCTAGCGAAATGCCCTGCTTGGACATACCGGCGCGGCACATAATGTGACAGAGACAGATAGATCCCCACGTGAAGAGCGATGACAGACCAGAGAATGCAAGGAGCCAGTCGAAGACGTCTCCTTGCTTATCCGACCCTGCCAAGAAAGAAAGGAGACCAAAGACCATGGTTACAATGATGCCAGCCATGGGGCGTCCCTGACGGTCGATGTAGCCAAGGATCTTGGGGGCTTGGCCCTGCGCAGCGAGAGCAGCAAGAGTACGCGAGGCGCCGAAGACTGCCGAGTTGCCGACTGACAGGACCGAGATAAGAATGACAACGTTGATGACCGAGGGCAAACCACTGATGCCAGCATTGACGATGGCAATGACGAAGGGCGAGGCCGAGGCGTCGACCGACGACGACGAAATCAGACGGGGGTCATTATAGGGAACAAGAAGGCCCACAAGCAGCAGGCCGATGATGTAAAAGAGTAGGATACGCCAGAAGACCTGCTTGGTGGCGGTGGGAAGAGTCTTTCGGGGATTGGCCGACTCAGCAGCGGCGAGGCCGACGAGCTCGGTACCGGAAAAGGCAAAAGCAGCGTTTACGAGCACCGATATAACACCCTTGAAGCCATGAGCAAAGGCGCCCGGATCGTGCCAGTACTTGCCGCCAATGTAGCCGCCCTGAGGGCCGCCACCGCAGACAAGCACAATGCCGAGAATGATGAAGCCGACAACGGCAGTGACCTTGGTGATAGAGAAGAAGAATTCTGCCTCACCATAGCCGCGGACGCCAAAGGTGTTGATGACGAAAACTAGCACATAGAAAATGGCGACCCAGGCGTCTGGATTTACAGTTGCAGCGGCGCTTCCGTCTGTGCGCCAATAGTTGATAGTGAGGGAGGCAGCAACGAGTTCGAGCGGGAAGACAACAAGCCAACCGAGCGCATAGTTCCATCCCATTGCGAAACCCCAGGCAGGGTCGAGAAAACGGGACGAGTAGGTCGCAAAAGAGCCAGAGACGGGAAAACGAACGGCGAGCTCGCCGAGGGCATGGATCGTGAAGAAGAGCATAATACCAATGAGGGAGAAGCCAATGAGGACTGCAGCTGGGCCGCCAGTGCGGAATGAGCCGCCAGAGCCTACAAAGAGACCAGTACCGATGGAGCCACCAATGGCGATCATCTGAAGGTGCCGGCCCTTGAGATTGCGCTTGAGAGGGGCTCTGGCGGTCATGTGAGCCGCGATTTCAAGGTCGGTCATGCCGGTAGTATCGAAGTCACTCAGGTCCATGGGCTTGAAAGAGTCGCGGAAGCGAGTCCACGCGGTCGAATGCCTCTCCTCGATCACAGTGCTCACCTCCCCCGCAGCATAGTCGACGGTGCTGACCTTTGTAGGGTTCTTTTCAGCGTCTTTCATGATGGCGGTCGTGGATCTCGTTCAATAAAAAACCGAAGTGACGGCGATGTGTTGTTTTAGATGTGTGGCGCGACCAGGCGAGTTCTCGCACCTTACGGGGTGTAGAACAGCGATGGCCGAGCTGTGAGATGATCCCGCTGTAAGATGGTCCGTCGAGGTGATGGGCGTGGCAAATGCACGGACACTTATAGGGGCCGGTCATTGCCCGATACAACCGCGAAGTGCGATTCGCGCAGCCCGCAGCAGCATCTAGCCATGCAATCAGGCTAGTTTAGCGCTATCTATGTTGTGCGCCTTATCCATGCAGGCAGCTGGGTTGAGAACCCCGGGCTGACGTGCATGGCGCGCTGCACGGGAATGTGAACCGACCACAATCCGATAAAGCTGATTCTTGAATTAGAAGAGGAAAGCAAACTGGATGTTTCGGTCGGATGACGTTGGGTACGCCGTTTTAGAGCGCGGTCGAGACGGGCGTGCCCTGCAGATTAATGTTCGGATTGGTTCGTTGCACACCCTATCTGCGGGTATGGGCTAGTCACGGCTGTAAGGCTATTCAAGGCTCAACGAGGTCTCGTCACAAGAGCTGTCTGTAGATGCTCTGCTCTGCTGCTGGGATCTCCTGTCCATAAGACTGCAGTTTGACCACAATGCAAATGCGACCGTGGGTCTATCATTTAGGCGGCGGGCTGCACGTGTCTCTGCCGCGCTTTATTGTAGATAGGGCTGCGAGTACGTCAAATCTGCGCTGTCAGACACAGCCCAAACCGCCAAAACCGGGGGGACACGACGCCTTACACTTTTGTCATCGCGGGATAAAGCGGGGACCAAAAAGAGCAGCTTGGTTAGACGATTCAACAACGTGGTGCTACAAGTGAATTTTTGCTCCGCCGCCTGCACCGTTCATGGCTCATCAATTCCAGCCCGATCGCTATCCCACAGTGTTATCTCTGCAGATTGCCGCCATCGTACAGCTAATGGCTGCATGGTAGACGCGAGTTGCGTACCTTCCCTATCGGACGACCTGGCTCAGCCGATAGTCGGTGAGTCCGAGGCGCTCGGAGGAGATGGCAAAACGAGGATATTGGGACTGAAGCTCGACATACAGTGCCTAGCTAGCAACGTTGCACCCGGCGGAGCGCCTGCGTGACTGAATTGAGCAGCAATTCGTTGCATCGTCTTGGTCAAGCGGCGACCGAGACCACTGGAGTCATCTGTGGTCAAAATTCGCTCTTATCGTAACGTGCGAAATTCCAGCCACTATATCGAACAAACTGCTATGGTACACCTTTTGCCACAACGGTGGAAATGCCGTAATGCAGGATAATGGCCTGCTCGGACCGACTGCTCCACCTTCTTGTGCTGTCCGGCGAGTCCACGTCACGGTCTCCGTATAAGCAGCGCCTCGGCCCGAGAACAAATGCCAGCGCAGTGAACCGAGTACCCTGGCGGCGAAGCACGCCAACACTATTGCAGCGTTTTTTTAGTGTGAAAACAGCTCGGTGTCTGCCAAGCTTGCTGTCGAAGATGGCGGCCGCCGGCCCTCTGGGAACCGAGAGAACATAATGGCTGGCTGTGATACGTTTTGTCTTTGTCGCCTCCACGCATGCATCCTGCCCGATTACGCTCGTATAATGGCGCATCTTGCTGCCAAGTAATGCCCTATTTTGTTGCTACACTGCATTCGCCAACAGCTGCCCACGTCCACTCGGCAGTTAGCGGGGCCGTTGTTCGCTAGATAACAGCATCCGTATCGGCCGTCGATGTATTCCAAGGTTTTCATTCATGGCTGGCCCGGCTGCGATCCTATACGCACTGCGAACTTCACCACAGCTGAAGACTTCTAGGACGAAATTATATACAGTTGACAATACGCTGATTGCACACTGCATCTTCAGACTACTAGCATTCGCTTGACGTATAATGAAACACGTGCGCAATTTCAATGGTGCGTTATCAGAACGCGTACGCCGATGATGGACGGAGATAACGCGCTAGAGTACGTGATGGCAAGCGCGAGCGGATAGCGTGACGCCATAAAGTCTGTTTCGTTTTGCATGGAATGAAGGGTAGTCAGAGTAAGCCGCTAGGTTCAGGTCGACCCATAGCGCACAACACCACCGCGCACAACAGCACGACCAGCCAGTCAGGGCGCTCCATCCATATCTGACATCGTCAACCACAAAGTAGCAGAAGTGCGGAACACGAGCGTGCGTCCCCGGTTGACGCCCTTTATAACAACTTTATAACTTTATCAGATATATAGTACCTAACTTCTACTGATCCCTTCGCGCGCGGCTCCAAATTGCAAAGCCGTGCGGCTGGTTAAGACTGTTCTGACAGCCGACCTCACCAGGTCAAGCTGACCAATATAGACGCCACTACGATGCTGCGGACATTGAGGAATGCGCAGCTGCGTGCTTCGGCACGGAGAGGGCGAAGGTATGCTAGCGCGACCGCCAGTTTCGCGGTCGGGGATCGCCACGGGTCGTACATTGTGAAGAACGTGGTACCAGTGCCGAAGCTGGCGTTCGAGGCCGTGGAGTTGGAGCACGAAAAGACGCGGGCGAGACACGTCCACGTAGCTCGGGACGATTCGAACAAGGTGTTTGCGGTTGGATTCAAGACTCTGCCCAAGGATCGGACCGGTCTGCCACACATTCTCGAGCACACGGCTCTGTGCGGGAGCGAGCGGTTCCCCGTGCGCGACCCGTTTTTCAAGATGCTGACGCGGTCTCTGGCGAACTATATGAACGCATTGACGGGAGTTGACTATACTTTTTACCCGTTTGCGACGTCAAACGGCCAGGACTTCCGCAACCTGCAGAGCGTGTATCTCGATGCCGTGTACAGGCCGCTGCTACGACACGAGGACTTTGCTCAGGAGGGCTGGCGGCTTGAGCCCGAAAATATCCAGGATTCGAGCAGCCCGCTTCAGTTCAAGGGCGTTGTGTACAATGAGATGAAGGGCCAGATGTCGAACCCGGCGTACCTGTTCTTTATCCGGTTCCTCGAGGCTGTGTACCCGGAGCTACAGTTTAGCGGTGGTGATCCGGCCGAGATGACGGCGCTCGAGTGGGAAGATCTGCGGGCGTTCCACCGAGAGCGGTACCACCCGTCCAACTCGCTGTCGTACTCGTACGGAAGCACGCCGCTGGCCGAAGTGCTGGCGCCGCTAGAGGAGTATGTTGGCGCATTTTCGGCTCAGCAAGTTGCCAAGCACGTCCCGCAGCCGGTCCTTCTTTCAGAGAACAAGGTCGTCGAGGTACCGGGCCCTGTCGACCCCATGTTTGACGCAGACCGCCAGACTAAGGCGTCGCTGACATGGATCGTGGGCGATGCCTCTGATCTGCCGGACACAGTCGCGTGGCGCGTTCTTGCCATGCTGCTGACGGATGGACACGCTGCGCCGTTCTACCAAGCTCTGATTGAGTCCGGACTCGGCTCGGACTTTTCCGTTAACACGGGTCTGGAAGATGCCCCTGCTGTCAACATGTTTTCTGTTGGCTTGCAGGGTCTCGGAGCTGACAAGATCGAGACGTTCCGTGCCGAAGTGCAGCGAGTCCTTGAGGACGTCGCACGCGACGGCTTCCCGCGTGAGCGCGTTGACGCGGTGCTCAACCAGGCAGAGCTGTCGGACCGCGAGGTCGAGGCCGATTTCGGCATGAGCCTCGTGTCGCGCCTCATGCCGCGTGCTTTTAACCACGACAACTACCTCGAATCACTCGACAATGACCGGCTGCTGCGGGCGTTCCGCGCTCGTTACGATAACAACCCGACGCTGTTCCAGGATATGGTGCGCGACAAGCTGCTAAGCGGCAAGCGGCTCGAGTTCGTGATGCGTCCTTCGGGCACGTACGAGGCGGATGTCGACGCTGCCGAGGCAAAGCGGCTGGCGGCCAAGGTCGCTGAACTGTCGGAGACGGACCGCGACGCTATCTTGGAGCAGGGCAAGGCGCTTGCAGAGAGCCAGCAGCGCGCCGAGGATGTATCGGTGTTGCCTACGCTCGATGCCGATGATATTTCTGCCAACGTCAAGAATATTGAAGTGGAAAAGCGCGATCTCTCCCTCGAGACTTCGGCTTCTCGGATTCCTGTAATGACCCGTGTAACCGGTACCCAGGGCGTCAGTTACATGTCGTTGCTCAAGAACCTGGCCGGCCTACCCACCGACCTTCGTCCTTACCTTCCTCTTTTTGCAGCCGCCATTACAAACGTCGGCACGCAAACCCGCGACATGGCGGACCTCGAGAATCTCATCCGCCTGCACACAGGCGGCATTTCGGCCAGCATTTCGTCGCGATCGCTCCCTGATGGCTCCGGCAGCCAGCTTCTGCTCGGTCTCGGCGGCAGCGCCCTCGACGAGAAATTTAGCTGGGTCGGCGACCTTCTGCGTGAGGTTGTCACTGAGCCCCGCCTTGACAACGTGCCCAAACTCGTGCCCCTTATCCAAGGCACTGCTGCCAACTCTATGAACGGCCTCACCGAAAGCGGCCACCGCTACGCTCTGCTGCACGCGGCCGCTGGCGTCTCGGCCAAGCGCGCTCTCGACGAGACGCTCGAGGGAACTGCACAAATTCGCCTGTTCAACCGCCTGGCTCGTCTGTCGCCCGAAGACCTCGCCTCTCAAGTCGTCCCGAAACTCCAGCAGATTGCCGCCTTCGCCGCCTCCTCTGCTGGTATGCAGGCTGGTCTGGTCCACTCGCCCGGCGAGTCAACTGCTCCGCAGACCGTCGACAAGTTCGTGTCGGGCCTGCCGGCTGGCGAGCCCACTGACCCGCACAGCCTTGTCACCGGTACACAGCCGGCCGGAGCATCCCAGACCCACGTCGCTCTCCCTTTTCAAGTCTCGTATGTCGGTGCTGCCCTCCGTGGCCCGACCTACACCCACAAGGACGCCGCTTCCCTCACTGTCCTCGCAAACATCCTTACCCACCGTCACCTCCACGGCCAGATCCGTGAAAAGGGGGGAGCCTACGGCGGTGGAGCTACCTTCTCGGCGATGGACGGCATTTTTGGCTTTTACTCGTACCGCGATCCACGTCCGGCCGACACCGTCTCTGTGATTTCCGGTGCGGCAGACTGGGCCCTCGCCTATGACCTGCCAGATCGCGAGATCCGCGAAGCCAAGCTGTCCATCTTCCAGGGCATCGACGCTCCCATCAGCCCCCGTTCCGAAATCTCCTACGAGTTTGGCAGCCTCCTTACCAACGAGATGCGCCAAAAGCGCCGCGAGGACCTCTTGGCGGTTACAGCGGCCGACGTCAAGGACGTCGCCGGTCGCTACCTGGCGCCGGCTCTTGCCAATGGTTTTTCTGGTGCCTCAGTTACCGTCGTTGGCCCGGACAATGACGCCTTCACGGACTGGACCGTCGTCACGCCGGAATGACCGACCTGTACATATTACGACCACCGCTGTACCACTGCCTGAATCTTAGCTGGGTGCGCCGCTTCATAATAGCAGTCGCTTCGCTCGCTCCGGGCCCATCCGCTTTTTGGAAGCACAGTTAGCTCATGATGTTTAAGGTGTAAAGTTTATAGATTTTTAACAGCAGCTGTCAGCAAAAAAAAAAAGTAAGGGGCCCTTCAGTGAGTCTTGAAGTTCAGAGGATCCGCCCAGGTGCGGAGTCGCTGGCCAAAAAGACTGAGCGGAACAAGCATAAAAACAAACGCCGCTCCGACGATGCCAGCCATGGTTCCAAACACTTTTATAGGCCCGAGCTTATGTACCCACTCGACCATAAAGTAGGACACAACGAACCCGCCGAGGGTGCGGGACATGCTGAGGATCGCTGTCACTTCGCCAGCTGCCTCGGGGTAGCTGTCGACGCTGTAGGCGCTGATTGCAGTGGTTGTGACCATGATCCCGATAACGTAAAGGCCCCAGGTAACGGCCAAAGCCATGTAGTGCCAGCGATGCTCGAGCGTGAATCCTAGCATAACCAGGCCAGCCACTTTGAGTGGCACAGCTACAACAATGCCTAGCAGTCGTGCCTCTGCATTGAACACGCCCCTGTTGTGTCTCGTGTATGCGCGTGCAATTATGTCGTGGAGCACTTGGCCCACAAGCTGTCCCAGCAGAGCAGCAGTGAGAGGCGCAAAGTATATGTAGCCGACTTGCAGCACGCCGAATCCGTAAAGTGGTTCAAGAAATTGCGCAAGCGTGGTGTTGATTCCAACCACCCAAGCAGAAGTTAGTACGTAGTAGAAAAAGCTGATGAAAATCGTGGGTCGCGAAAAAGTTTTGACGACACGCATACACGAGTCGTACAGAGTGTTTCGGAGATGTCTGCTGTTCCATTGAGGCCTGCCAATCATACGGCCGAAGTGGGTACCGCGGCCTGGCTGGTGGCTTATAGGAATGCGCCTGTCGTAGTAGGTTTCCTCCAAGAAGAAGACAATCATGGCGAAGCAGACGCCAGTCGCAATGGCGTAGACGCCAAATGCCCATTGCCAGATCTGAGTGTGGATGATGAACGCTGCGAACAACGGCCCAGAGTATGGTGAGGTGATGACGACGCCTGTCCAGATATTGATCTTACGGGCATGCTCGTGGAAAAAGAATATGTCTTTAATGAACATCATGCCGCCGCCCTGGGCGACGGTGGAGAAAAAGCCATTGAGAATGCGCGCTGCCATGAACTGCTTAAAGCTGCCGGCAGCAGCGCACCATACTGCTGTGCACGTCGCCATGAGCATAAACCAGAACGCCGCGGGGAAGCGGCCCAGATAGGAGCCCATAATAATCGCGAAGATTCCCCCTACGCCTATCATGAACACGTTACCTACTTGCGAGTGGTTCACTGTTGTTTCTGGGATGCCCCAGATCTTGGATTGTGGAACAAGCGTCATGGCGCCCATTGCAGAACCATTATCGGGCAGTAGTGCTGCGATAGACACGACAATGAGAATTACATGTTTTCTCCCCCAGCTCCAGTTTAGCGGGTCGTTGGGGTCGTCTGAGGGCTGCGGAATGAGCACTGTGCGGCCGTCCGCCGCAACTTTATAGTGTCTGTGGTGGGCGTCCTCTAGCGTCGTAACGTCTGTGATGTATCCCTCCCTCTCTGCGAGTATATCGAGCTCCTCAGTGAGGTTTTCCACCTGGGCGCGGGGTCCAGCCTCTTTTTCTTGGTTCATGGTGAACGCTCGATGCGTTGGATGGGTTTTTGAATGGGCTGCGTTTTAGTGGCCGTCGAAGTGATCGTCGAAGTGCATTTGCACAAAGTAAAAATGGTCTTGTTGTCAAAGGAGTGCAGCGACAGCAGGTATTTCGGTCACAGGGTCAAAGACACGAATTCCAAGCTGCATCCATCCAGATGCGATCATTATGCCCAGGAATCTCGGTTTAGTAATCCCGAGATCGCTAATTACAGCATCAAGCCGCTGTGGCAAGGATGCGTCGCTTCAAACTTAATCCTCATCCACACGCACCCTGAAGTCACAGATCTGTGGCATTCTCAAGTCAGCTCTGGAACGCATTTTATGCCTAGAGCGTTGTATCTGCGGGCAGCCCACTAGTAGCCCGCAATTTGTAGACACCAAACGTCGTCAACAACGAATTCATTAGATACATAAATGCTAGGGTCGTGAAAATGCAGCTGGTTACAAGTAGAACTTGCGCTTGTCGCGGTCCATGCCAGGGCGGTGCTCCCACTGGATCTCGTCGCGAATGCCCTTCTGGACGCGGCGGAGGCGCAGTGTGAACTGGGGTCCCAGCTCTTGCAAGCCGACACGCTCTTCGTTGCGGAACACATAGCGGTGCCGCCGGAAGAAGATGAAGTCACGCTGGTTGTGCAATGTGACGACCTGGCGGCCCTGGAACTCGGGCTTGTGCGGGAACAGCGACTGGAACAGGCGGCCAACTGTTTGGCCGAGGCGCGTGGAAAAGTTGTTGAGAATGAGCTCTGGAATGTGGCCCGTCGAGCGGCCGTGGCCAGCAATGCGCTCGGTCGTCACGAGCGACGATACGGAAAAGTAAAACGTCGGGCCATCGGGCAGGTGAATGAACGTCAGGCCGTTGACGTTTTTCTTGTCCTCGTTGATCACCACCAGGTCAGTGTACTCGCGGTTGGCGCAGAACTTGGCCATGTCGCGCATTTCAAACTGCTCCTTGCGCTTGACAAACTCCGAGTTGGGCAAGATGTCGAGAAGCAGGTCAGCAAACTCGTACGCCTGCTTGTGGGCGTGCTTGCTGGTGGTGATGAGGACCTTGGGCTCGCGGCCGTCAAAGTAGCTCTGGAACTCGTCCTCGCCCTCGACCTCGACGCCGACCGTCTCGTCAAAAACGCGCTTGGACTCGATCGTCGCAGGCACATTGTCCTTGAGGCGCTCTTCCTTGAGGGTCGGGTCCTGGGTCTCTGCCTTCAGGCGCTCGCGGCGCATCTTGTGGCGCGCCTTGTTCTGCTCATGGCGAATAGTCGCGAACAGCTTCTGGCGCTTGAGCTTGTTCTTGACGGTTATCCGCCTCTTGGACGGTGTCTCTGTGTCCGCCATTGTGCTCTGCGGTGTGTCGAAGCTGCGAAGTTTCTTGGCCCGCCGTCTGCCAAATCCATAATTTTTCGCGCCGCAGCTTATCGGTTGTCATGGCTACTATCGCCTAAGGGCGGCCCCTAGTAATCAGCGGCGATCGCACCGCCTGCCGGCGGTTGCGCCGGTTTTCTGTGTGCCATTTTTTTTCCTGGGGGCTCTGCTCCGAGACCCCCGTAGCAGCCGCTTCGCAGCTGATGCGGAGCGCATTCTGAGCTCGTGATAACTCGTAGCCTAGTACGTTGCGCGGTTCTCACACAGCCGAAGCACCATCCTCAGCCACGAAACGGCTGTTACGGGGGCCTGGCAGCAGCGTCCCCGGGAAAAGCAACAAAAAAGTAGCACCCCGAGAAAAACTGTGCGGCCGATTGAACGCTTTTCCCGCGACAGTGCCGATGCATGCCATGCAGCATTGTTGCCGAGGCGCCGGCGCGCGCGCATGCGTTGCCATGTCAACAAGGCCGCGAAATCCACCTCCTACGTGTTAAACTGGGCCATCGCCAATTTCGCCAATTGACCACCCAAAAAACGCCGACACCTCGGGCTCTCGGCTCCACTTTTCAAACGGAACCGGCACATCTTCTCTGCGGGCACAGTAAAACCGTGTCGCCAAGATGAAGATGCTCACAAAGTTCCAGTCCAAGTCGTCGCGGGCAAAGGCAATTGCCTTCCACCCCAAGCGGCCATGGCTGCTGGTCGCGCTCTACTCGTCGAGCATCCAGCTGTGGGACTACCGCATGGGCACAATTATCGATCGCTTCGAGGGCCACGAGGGCCCTGTCCGCGGCATCGACTTCCACCCGACGCAGGCCATGTTTGTGTCTGGCGGCGACGACTACTCGATCCGCGTCTGGTCGCTCCACACGCGCAAGCTGCTGTTCACGCTCACGGGCCACCTCGACTATGTGCGCACCGTGTTTTTCCACCACGACCTGCCGTGGATCATCTCGTCGTCCGACGACCAGACCATCCGCATCTGGAACTGGCAGAACCGCCAGGAGATTGCGTGCCTGACGGGCCACAACCACTATGTGCTGTGCGCGCAGTTCCACCCCAACGAGGACCTGGTGGTGTCTGCGTCGCTCGACCAGACGGTGCGCGTGTGGGACATTTCGGGTCTGCGCAAGAAGCACAGCGCCCCCGCGTCGTCGATGGGCTCGTTTGAGGACCAGCTCGCGCGCGCCAACGCGCCGCAGCAGGATCTGTTTGGCAACACCGACGCGCTCGTCAAGTACGTCCTCGAGGGCCACGACCGCGGCGTCAACTGGGCCGCATTCCACCCGACGCTGCCGCTCATTGTGTCTGGCGGCGACGACCGCGTGCTCAAGCTGTGGCGAATGAGCGAGACAAAGGCGTGGGAGGTCGACACGTGCCGCGGCCACACCAACAACGTCATGAGCTGCGTGTTCCACCCGTTCCAGGAGATGATCCTGTCGGTCGGCGAGGACAAGACGGTGCGCGCGTGGGACCTCAAGAACCGCACCCTCGTGTACACGTACAAGCGCGACGCCGACAAGCTGTGGTACATTGCCGCGCACCAGACAGAGAACCTGTTTGCGACGGCGCACGACTCGGGCGTCATGGTGTTCAAGCTCGAGCGGGAGCGCCCCGCGTCTGCTGTCCACCAAAACGCCCTGTTTTTCGCCGACCGCGAAAAGGTCGTGCACCACTACGACATCGGCCCCAACGGCAAGGCGGTCCCGCTGCTGTCGCTCAAGCGCATTGGCCAGCCGTGGGTCCCGCTCCGAAGCATGTCCTACAACCCGGCCGAGCGCTGCATTTTGGTCACGGCCCAGACTGACAACGGCAACGGCGCCGGCGTGTACGAGCTCGTGAGTCTGCCGCGCGACGGCGTCGCGTCGTCGGCCGCCATCGAGCCCACCGAGACCCTGCGCGGCTCGGGCAATGCCGCCGTCTTTTTCACCCGCAACCGCTTCGCAGTGCTCCAGAAGTCGTCCAACTCGATCGAGGTGCGCGACCTCAACAACGCAGTCACCAAGACGATCCGCGCCCCCATCGACACCAAGGACATCGCCTATGGCGGCGGTGCCAACCTGCTGCTGCTGCTCGGCGCCCAGCAGGTGGTCCTCTACGACGTGCAACTGGGCCGCACCCGCGCCGAGATCGAGGCGCCTGGCACCCGCTACGTGCAGTGGTCCAACGACGGCGAGCAGCTCGCGCTGCTCGCCAAGCACACGATCGTGCTCGCCACCAAGGACCTCAAGTCGCTGGCGTCGGTCCACGAGACCATCCGCATCAAGTCGGCCACGTGGGATGACTCGGGCGTGCTCATCTACTCGACGCTCAACCACCTGCGCTACTGCCTCAAGAATGGCGACAGCGGCATTCTGCGCTCGCTCAAGAACACCCTCTACGTCGTCAAGGCCCGCGGCAACAAGGTATACACGCTGACGCGCGGTGGCGAGGTCCGCGTCGTGACCATCGACCCCACTGAGTACCGGTTCAAGCGCGCGCTCGTGCACCGCGACTTCCGCGAGGTGCTCCGCCTCATCAAGAACTCGCAGCTTGTGGGCCAGTCCATCATCGCGTACCTGCAGAAGAAGGGCTACCCGGAGATTGCGCTGCAGTTTGTGCAGGATCCGCAGACAAAGTTTGACCTCGCCATTGAGTGCGGCGACCTGCGCGAGGCGTTTGAGCAGGCAAAGGAGCTGTCCAAGCCTCTGGCTTGGAAAGTGCTCGGCGAGGAGGCGCTCGCGCAGGGCAACCACGATCTGGTCGAAGACGTGTACCAGAAGCAGCGCGACTTTGACAAGCTCGCGTTCATGTACCACATTACTGGCAACGTGTCCAAGCTGCAGCGCATGGAGCAGATCGCCGAGGCCCGCGCCGACTCGGGCGCCCGCTTCCAGACCAGCATACTGCTGAGCAGTGTCGAGAACCGCATTGAGCTTCTCAAGGAGGCCGGCCTGTATCCGCTTGCGTACGCGCTCGCCAAGTCCAACGGCCTTCATTCGGTCGCGGCCGCCATTGCTGACGAGGCCGGCATCTCGGCCGAGGTGGCTGGCAAGATCGAGGTTGCCGACCTGTCGCAGGAGGGCGTCCCGGCCGCCGTGCACGCCACCCACGCCGAGAACTGGCCTGTCCAAAAGACGGGCATGTCGTTCCTGGAGCAGGCTCTGCTGTCCAAGATGGAGGGGCTGGATCTGGAAGAGGCGCCGGCTTCTGCAGGTGCTGACGACGAGACGGCCGATGCCGACGAATTTGCCGAGGCCGTGGGCGTCGACGAGGGCGAGGAAAACGGTTGGGACGTTGGCGACGACATTGACATCGACGAGGAGCTCGCAGAGACACCAGCCGATGTTGCCGACGCCGGCGCGGTCGCCCCTGGTGCCTCTGATACCGAGCAGTGGCTGCGGTCGCCGGTTCCAGCCGACCACATCGCCGCCGGCTCGTTTGAGTCGGCTGCGCAGCTGCTCAATCGCCAGGTCGGCGTTGTCAACTTTGCGCCCCTCAAGCAGCGCTTCCTCGAGGTGTACCGCGCATCCAAGTTCTACGTGGGCGGCAATGAGGGCCTGGCGCCTCTGACTATTTATGGCCGTCGCGTCAGCGACGATGACGAGACCCGTTCGCTGCCGCTCGTGCCCGGCTACGACGGCCTCGCCAACACGCTCCAGGAGGCGTACAAGGCGGTCCGTGGCGGCAAGCTCGAGCTCGCCATTGACACGTTCCGCCAGATTTTGTACACGATCGTAACGCTTGCCGTTGCCAACCAAGAGGAGGCCGATGAGTGCACCAAGCTTGTCGAGATCTGCCGCAACTACATTTTGGCATTTTCCATTGAGCTCAAGCGCCGCGCCCTGCCCAAGGAGGACGTCAAGCGCCGCCTCGAGCTGGTCGCTTACTTCACTAAGCCCAAGCTGCAGGCCGCCCACGCGTGGATCCCGCTCCAGGTTGCCATGAAGGAGGCGTTTGCGGCCAAGAACTATGTGCTGGCGGGCCACTTTGCCACCGAGTTCCTCAAGGTGGTCAAGACCGGCGCGAGCGCCGACCTCGCCAAGAAGATTAAGGTCCGCGCCAGCCAGAGCCCGGTCGACGCCGTCGAGATCGACTTTGACATGTACGCCGATTTCGACGTGTGCCCGTCGACACTCACACCCATCTACGACGGCACTCAGTTTGAGATCGACCCGCTCACGCGTGCCAAGTACCACGCGTCCGAAAAGGGCAAGCTGTGCGCTCTCACGCGCATCACGGCTGTGGGCTCGCCGGCTCCGGGCCTGCGCCTTTTTGCTTAGGACGAGAGCTCGACTCGACATCTATTAATTGTTTAGAATGTTATATGTTGCACCGATCAAGTTGATATGAACGTAGGGTCTCGCGAAGGGTGCCCGTCTGAACAGACTGGGCAGGTATAACGTAGAGCCGAGAATCCAGCTGACTTGACGCGAGTAAAAAGTAAAAGCAAAGTCTCCCGCCCCTTTGCTCCAACATAAATGAGCATCGTTTGAGAAACTGGCAGCGGGTTTGGGAAATGGTACTTCGAGTGTAGCGAAGGTTGGTACGGCCCATGCCTCGACTCGAGGAGCCCCAGTTTTGAAGCGCTTGCTCGTTGCCTCTGTGACGATAGGTGCCCTTCCTGCCATGCAGACCACCTGCGTGGATGCAGTAATCACCACAACAGAGTTGTCGCGCGCGTTCGCATTAGGTGCCATAAGTGCATGGCGTGGTGCTCGGCGTCGCTTCAACGCTGTCCCTATCCATTTTCCGCCCGCCCACCTCAGGTAGGAACGCACAGTTCGTCGCGAACCGGTCTACGGGCACGTCGCCGCCATGTACTAGTTTCTTGTGCGACGTGCTGGGTTCCCTAGGGTACGAAACGAGTCCTCGCGTATGTGCACCCAGGCTGCAGTGCCGCCATCGCAACGGTCAACACGCATGGCAGCATCCTGCCGCTTGCCGCCTGGGCTGCCGTTCGCCTTGCTCGCCTAATCATCTGCTGGGCTATTGGCGTCAAAGTCGCCTACTTGTGGCTATTACAGGCGCACAGGCAGCGAGTGGCACCAAGCGTGAAAATCGCACCAAAGCTATGACTTGACTAGTTCTAGCTCGCTCTAATATGCTTAAAAAATCGCGACCATACAGGCAGTACTTCGAAAGACCAAGGCTGTTTCGGACACGCAGCACGTTACGGACTGAAATGAACCCAGGTCTTCATATTAAGCAGTTTCATTGTATATTCAGCGCGCCAACGAGACGGCGCAGACCATTTGCGATCTCGACAAGCGCGCATTACGAGAGATCTGTATGGTGGGGTTGCGCGGCAATACTTCACCCGGCGGATACTAGCGCCGCACGACCCGGATACATGCAACCGTAAGAGCGCTTTGGCGAGATGCGTGGTTGATGGTAATTACGCGGGCCCGAGTCGATAATGATTAGAGCGATGCCAGATTTAGACCACTACGACTGTCTCATGATGCTAATGTACACAATACTCTTGGACTTAGCCTACTGAAACTAGCTCACGTTAGGCATTACGAGCTCTACATCTCCTGTGGAGCCCCGCTCCAGCAACCACCAACACCGCTGGCAATTATCTGATTCAGCTCTCAGCCGCCGTGGCCTGATTTTGTACGTTGAAGCGGTGTACAACGCGTCATGGCATGCACCCTCGAGAATCCGGCCGTCGGGTAAATGCATTGCCGAGAGCTTTTCCCCACGGGGCTTGTCTCGGCAGAACGTCTGACCGTTGTGGGGAGCACCAGGCCTTCATATACCGCGCAATTTCTGCACGCTTGGTCCCCTTGATTTTTTGTCTTGTCGTTGCCACCGCCAGTCATCTCTCGAACAGATCCACGCCTCAATATGACGACGACGGACCTCGACAAGCTGCGGAAGCCGACCGGCGAGTACCGCCAGTACCTCCCCGATCTGAGCCTGCCTCGCTTTCAGGTCATGAAGAACCAGGATGCCCATGAGTACGCCCATGACTTCAAGACCATCAAACAGCCCCCGTGGCTGCACGCCCTGTATATGCACTGGCTCGAGCTGCTCCAGGAGCCGTTCAAGGGCGTCACGACTGACGGTATGCCGACGTCCTAATCTTGACACCGGGCCAAACGAAAGAAACTCTAACCTCAGGAAAGGTACGCCCGGGGCTGTTCACGCTGCAGGATGAGGAGGTCCCAATTGACGACATTGTGGCGGCCGTCGAGTCCCTGTATGAGACCGTGACCGACGAGCAGCGGAAGGCGCTCTCGTTCCACATTGACTCGCCGGAATGGCGCACCTGGTCGAACCCCGAGTTCCTGCTGTCGCACAAGGGCCTTCGCCTCGACGAGGTCACCGAGACCGTCCGCAACAAGATCCTCAAGGTGCTCGAGGCGACCTTGTCGCCCGAGGGCTACGACAAGGCCATCAAGGCAATGCGCATCAACCACTTCCTCGGAGAACTCGTCGAGTCGACTAAGGTCATGAATGAGTACTCGTACAACTTTGCCGTGTTCGGCCGGCCGTCAACCACCCGCCCTTGGGGCTTCTCCTTCTATGGCCACCACCTGTGTCTCAATGTGTTCTTCTACAAGCGCCAGATTGTCATTTCGCCGTGGTTCACCGGCGCCGAGCCCAACGAGATCGACGAGGGCCCATGGGCCGGAACCCGCATCATGCAGGTCGAGGAGGAGCTCGGTCTCCGTCTGATGCAGTCGCTGACCCCCGAGCTGCAGAAGACGGCCCGCGTCTACGCCGAGATGAAGGACGAGGCCATGCCGCCCGGCCGCTGGAACCGCGATGACCAGCGCCATGTCTGCGGTGCCTACCGCGACAACCGCGAGGTCCCCTACGAGGGTATCGTTATTGGAAGCCTCTCTGAGAGCCAGAAGGAGTACGTCTACGGCATCTTCAACCAGTACCTGCTGTACCTGCCTGCCAAGGCGCGCGCCATGAAGATCGAGCTCCTGCGCAAGTACGAGAAGGAGACCTACTTTTGCTGGATCGGTGGCTTTGGGGACCAGGACCCGTTCTACTACCGCCTGCAGAGCCCGGTTATCCTCATTGAGTTCGATCATCACTCGGGTGTGTTTCTCAACAACGAGGAGCCCAAGAAGTTCCATATCCACACGCTGCTGCGCACGCCCAACGGCGGTGACTACGGCTACGCGCTGCGGCCGCTAATTCCGAGCGTCGAGGGCCTTAATGGCAAGGAGATCAAGTGGTAATGCATTCTTTTAGTCATTTGTTTAACGATGCATGAATTAGAGCAGTACTTTGGCACGGCAGCGCGGCATGGCAGTGAGCGATGAACGGGTTGGACTCATTCTTTTTTCCTGTGGGACTCTTGCCCCCAGACCCGTGGCAACGGCTTCGCAGTTAATCTGGCGGCGGAGAAGTGAAAAAAACGATCATGATCTCTTATGTACACAGCCTAGTTAAGCCAGCCCTTGGGACCGCCCCACGTGCCCTGGACCATCGACTTGTAGTACACCCACGGGAAAAAGTCCTTCTTGAGGTAGTAGAACTCCTTGCGGGGATTGATCTGGTCGATGCCAAACCACTTGGCAAACGTCTCCTTGGGCTCTCCCCCGTACTTGAACTCCGCAAGCAGCACCTTGCCGTACTCGGTAAGAAGGGGGCACGAAGTGTAGCCGTCGTAAATAGCCTCGGGGCTCTTGCCCTCCATCGTGGCCAGCAGGTTCTGGACCAGAACGGGCGCCTCAGCAGTAACAGCAGCGGCAGTCTTGGACGTGGGCAGACTCGACGCGTCGCCGGCCGACCACACGTTGGCGTACTTCTTGTGCTGAGTCGTGCCGTTGTCGACGTCCACAAAGCCAGCACCGTCGGCCAGAGGGCTCTCCTTGACGAAAGCGTACGGGCCCATCTTGGGCACAACATGCAGCAGGTCAAAGTGCTTGCGCACCTTGTCCTCACTGTCCGGACGGGCAAAAACCGCCTCGTTGCCTTCAATGGCAACGAGATCGTGCTGGAACAGACCCTCGACGCCGCGCTCCTGGCGCAGCTCCTCGAGCTTGGCGCTGTATTTGGGCACGCCGAACATGGCGCCCAGGCCAGTGGCGAAGCTGATGTTGATCGCCGACTTGGCAGGATCCTCGGGGTTGTACAGACCACTCTTCTTCCAGTGGTCGAGCGCAAGCCACATCACCTTCTGGGGACCGCCAGCACACTTCAGCACGCCGGCCGGCTGCGTGAAAATCGCATCGCCCTTTTCGAGCTTTTTGATGGTACCAAACACCTTATCGACGGTGTCGTAGCCGTAGGTAGACGAGACAAGCGAGTCCGGGTTGGAGAGCGCCTCGGGCAGGCCCTTGATGCTATCGTACTTGATCTCAATGCCGGGCGCAACCACGAGGTGCTCGTAGACGACCTCGTCGCCATTGGCGAGCTTGACGGTGTTATCCTCGGGCGCAAAAGTTGACACCGCCTCGTTGTAAAACTTGAGCTTAGGGCTCACGAGGCTCTCGAGCGGTCGCCGCAGCTCTTCCTTGGTCTTGAGACCGCCGCCGACAAGCGTCCATCCGGGCTGGTAGTGGTGCCACTCTGCCGGATCGACAATAGCAACGTCATCCTGGGAGAACTTGCCGGATCGCAGCAGCTGGTGGCTAATCGCCAGGCCCGCAGTCCCGCCGCCAATGACAACGACCTTGTGTGATCCCGAAGCAGAGCTCACGGGAGATGTGGAGAAGCTGCGAGCAACCGACAGAGCCGAGCGGCGCGCCGCGGTAGACCCTATTCTAAGAACCATATCGAATGTGTCTTGGTACGCCTTTTTGACCAAGCTATGTAATGAAAATTTCAACCCGGCCCCTGGCAGATCGATCTGTCAGGTCATTTTTCCGGTTCCGTAGCCGCACTGGTTCCATATCTCAAGCACGTCATTTTAGGCCCCGCGCACGCCAGACGTGCGGACCCTTAGTCATGCATTATCAAGCCGCGTTTTGGTAGCTCTGCTTTCGGCCGCTCTTGCAGCACCACGAGACGTCGCGGTGCAGCACCAGTCGTTTCGTAAGTCGTTTGGCTGACTATTGTCAGTATTCAGCATGGCATAGGTGCAACACCGCGCTGTGGGTCGCTGACAACCCTAACAGTAGTGTTCGATCCCAGGGCTTCCTAGTGAATGCCACCCTTGCCCCTATGATGAAGCTGCGAACTGACAATCTACTCGGTGTCTACCTACAGGCGGCACATTTGCGTTTCAAAGGGCAGGCCCGCAGCTGAGCTGATAGGAAATAGAACATTCTATTCAATCCCTCGGGGCGCTCCCCAGATCCCCCTGGCAACTGCTTCGCAGTTGAACTCCCAGGAAATCATGGATCCTCTAATGGAGAAGCCTTGAAGAGAATTAGGGCGATAGCACTGCGAATGCGAATTCGAACGCTGCGAGTATCCGCGGTCCACAGGGATGGGGAACGCTAGAAACCGGTTTCCACGAGATGTACGGCGCGCCAGTAGCAGCGCCGTTGCCGTCACCGAACATCTTGTCAATTCCGGTCTCTGGGCCATCTGCGGAGAGGACATCGAGTAGGTCCTACGCGGCGTGATATTGGTTGGCATTCCCTATACCATGAGGTCCTAGACGCATTATGCTCAAAATAATCTATTACTCTACTACAAGGTCAAACTGTTTCGGCGAAATGATGGTGGCCCGAGCCGACATGAATGGTCTTGCCGCTGGGAAGCACGACGTCGGCGCATGAGTTCGGTGGGATCACGACACCGAGTTTGAAGGTGGATCCCTCAATCTTCCAGGACGACGATACGGTTCCGTACGGGGACTCATACGTGGTAGCTGCGTGAGTAAGGTCGCCGCCGGGACGAGGACGCACCAGCACCTTTTTCCATCCGAACTGTGAGGCGTTCAGACCGCCAATAGTTCGATGCATCCAGTCAGCAACAGCACCCAAAGAATAATGGTTGAAAGATGTCATCTGGCCCGGATTAATCTTGCCATTGGGAAGCATCGAGTCCCAGCGCTCCCATACAGTCGTTGCGCCCATTGTGATAGGGTACAACCAAGAGGGGCAGGTCTTGTTCAGCAGCATCTTGTAAGCCATGTCGAGGCGGCCCACCTTGACTAGCGCGTCACAGATGGCAGGCGTGCCGACAAAGCCGGTAGCGATATTGTACTTGTCGTTTGCCACCACTTTCGCGAGAGCGCGGCCTGCGACGCTGAGCCGAGTCCCGCTAGGGTTTTTCTCCAGTAAGTCGAACATGATCGCAAGCGCATAGCCAGTCTGTGACTCGCAGACAACACGGCCGTTCGGCGTGATATACTCGCGCTCAAATGCTGCTTGCTGGGCGGCAGCAGTTGCCGAGTATTTGTCGGCGTCGTCTTTAAATCCCAAAATGCTGGCGGTCTCTGCTAGGATCCTGGTAGACTGAACTAGGTACGCGTTGGCTACCAGAATGGGGTCCGTCTTGCCTTTTGCAGGACTTGACGGCGGCGCGGCCGGGTCGAGCCAGTCACCGTACTGGAAATAACTGTCGTCCCACAGAATTCCGGCCTTGTCGCGGGGAATCATGCCTATCCAGCTCTTCATGCTCTCGTACTGGCTCTCCAGTATCGACTTATCGCCGGTGGCGCGGAATATGTGCCACGGAACTAGGCACACTGCGTCTTCCCAGACGCCAATAGGCTTGAGCCGGATAGACGGATCGGTAGACTCGAGAACATAGGGACAGACAACGGGAGGAACGCCGAATTCCTTCTGCTCCTCGCGAAGATCCACTAGCCAGTTTTTCAGCATGCCTTGGCAGCTGTACAAGAAGTTGGCGGTTGGAGAAAACATGCTAATGTCTCCAGTCCATCCAAGTCGCTCGTTGCGTTGAGGGCAGTCAGTCGGCACGCTCAGAAAGTTGCCGCGCATAGACCACTGGGCATTCGAATGCAGCCTGTTGAGGTCTGGGTTCGACGTCTCGAACCAACCCGTCTGCGCAAAGTCGGTGTGCTGCACGACCGCTTCTAGGTCGTGTTTGTTCAGCGTACCTGGCCAGTTTTCGATTTGAGCATACCGGAACCCATGGAACGTAAACCGCGGCATATATGTCTCATTGCCGGAGCCCTTGGCTGTGTACGTGTCCGTCGCTCTGGCAGTGCGTAGGGGCCGCGTTCCAAGCTCGTCATCCTCCATGACTTCGGCATGTTTGATAGTTACCACATGACCCTTAGGAGCGTTAATGTGTCGCATACGAACGACACCAACCAAATTCTGACCAAAATCGATGATGGTTTTCCCCGACTTGGACTTGAAAATTTCTGACGGATTCAGGATCTGGACGTCTCGCACAGGGGGGGCAAGAGGCGGTTCAATCTTGGTTGCAATTGCAGCAACATCTACCGCCGACCACTTCCCAGAGGGATTTCCTGGCTTAGACCAGTCAGCGATCTCCTTGGTTGCATCATACGATTCTCCATCGTAGAGACTTGCCGACTGAATCGGGCTGCGGCACCACGACCAGCTTGAGTCGGACGCAACGACTTTCGACGAACCGTCATCAAACGAAACCTCCAGCTGGGCGAGAAAAGCAGTCTTAGGACCGTAAAGCTTCGGTGTGCAGCCATGCGATGTCCCTAGCCGCCCGCAGAACCAGCCATCGGCTACATGCGCACCGAGGGCATTGGCACCACTACTCAGCAGCCGTGTAACGTCGTGAGTCTGGTGAACAATGCGGTTCTGGTACGACGTCCAACCAGGAGCCAGCACCTCGTCGCCGACCTTGACGCCATTGAGTTCAACTTCGTAGACTCCCTGAGCAGTTACGTACAGGCGTGCAGACTTGACCTGCTTCGCGCCAATGTCGAATTGCTTGCGAAGCAGAATGACGCCCTCGTCTTCGGGCTCGGTCGCACTCACAAACTGCCCCGTCCACTCCTTGTTCTCGAGCAGGCCCGCCTCCACAGTGACCGGCTGGGACCACTCAGACCGCGAGCCGTCCACTCCCTGCAGGCGGACCGAGACCTGGACACGCTGGCGGGAAGTCAACGGGTCTGTGGGCCAAGGCACGTAGGCGCTCTCTTCCGATTCCTCGTGACAACTATAAATCGTGGTTTCGCCGTCGGAAATGCGAATTTCATACGACTTTTGTTTCCAATTGTCAGTCGCCGTCGTTACCTTCCACGAGATGGCTGGCGTTGATTCACCTATGCCGACTAAGTCCCGGGCCTGGTAATGGCCAATTGCTACCTCTTTGATTTGAATCATGGCTTCTTAGTAAATCGCAGCGCATTTGGCAACCAATGGCAACTTTTATTGTACCACAGCACTCATTCCAAAGTGAAGTGCGGCTTGGCCGTGGGGTGCGTTTGAATCAACCCCACATTCGTGACATAATGAAGGTCCAACATGGTCAGACAGCGCAACATTGGTACAGTTGGGTTAAGAGCCACCTCAGCCACCTCCTAGTTCTGTCATGGGCATCTGAGAGCAGGGGCGTGAAGTAAACTCACCGTGAATTGCCATCCCAGACCCTCAGGTACCTAGCATTTTCCTTCTCGCCGAATAGTACTGTGTGACAACTCGGTGCACTGTGGCATGGCACTACTCCAGACTGTAGATCTGGCGCCGGGGGATCATCTTCCCGAGATCTTACGTCAGGGGTGGGCTATTGCTGCGGCGAATTGTCTCACCGACTATCGTAGTAAAGTAACCGGTGCACGCTAGCTTATCATTGCCTTATGCGCGTGGCATGTGGGGAACAGCAACCCACGAGCCGATTTATCATGCGACCCGGTGTATTACGCCGAGACGGCCCTAGGATATTGTACACTGCGCTACATGCCACGGGAGAGAGTTCGCTTGCGCTATCAAGGAGCGAAGTCATTCCACCGCATACAGAATTGTGGCAAAAAAAAAGCAAATATTGCCCTCCCTGGTGAGGTACAGGGACAGCTGCACCCCACGCGTATTATGATTCCGCGATATTATACCGGTTAGGGCAGGTCCACGTTTCGTAGCAGAAACGGCATAGGAAATCGCATGGCGGGCTCGTTTGTAGCACGTGACTACGATGAGTAGAGATCACTCGGCCGACGCGAGCTACAGACTGGAGTGCTGCTTACGAGATCCCATTTGCGGCTGATATCGTGCGTAACCACTCAATGGCCCGGCGTAGATCCCGCAGCGTCTGCAGTAATATGTAGCTAGTTTCGTGCAAGACCTAAAATACAGGATAGAAGCAAAGGATGTACCTTTTGCGCGTCCTTTTGTCAGGGCTGAAGGTTCTTAGTCGTACCTGATCCCTGGGGCTGCCAAGAAACTAAGCTCGCGTCCGTGGTTGAATATAGAATATGTCAGGGCGCAGGATAGGGCCCTAACGGTCCAACTGCAAAAAATACCAAACATGACCAGCGTGAAAGTACCGCATCCAGGTATATAGAAGATTAACATCTAATTGAAAGTAGATTAAGTGTAACAGCGGTACTCACGCGAGACTTTGGGTCAACGCAAACAGCGCAAGTGCCTGACCGTAGGGCATCGGTGTAATGGCAATTCGTCGGTAAAACTCTAGATCATCGCCCATTCCAGTACCGAAGCTCGTCTGCTTGACCTGGCCGTCCTCGGCGATCATGCTCACCACACCGTCCAATGCTTTCTGAGCCATGACCGCGTAGCGATCCTCATCAATGTAGCCGTGCTTCAAGGCGTACAGTGTGCCTGCAGCGAAGCCCGCCGTTGCCGAGGACTCCACATAAGAGTCAGGGTCATCAAGAAGGGTATGGAACATTCCTGTATCCTTTTCCTGGACCTTACAGAGGGCATCGAGCTGAGCCTTGAGCGTCTCAAGAAGGAACCGAGAGTAAAACGACTCCTTCTCGCCGAGAATAGAGAGAAGCAGAGGGATAGCAACGGTGATCCAGCTGTTACCTCTCGCCCAACGAGCGTTTGCGAAGTTGTGGTTCTCCTCAAACGTCCAGCCATGGAACCACAGCCCAGTCTTGCGATCGGACAGGTACTTGATGTGCACGAGAAACTGGTACTTTGCCTCATCCACATATTCCGGGCGGTTGAGTACTTTGCCAATCTTAGCGAGAGGCAAACACGTCATGACGAGCGTATCATCCCACAACTGATTCTTGTGCTGATGACAGTAGGTGACGTGTTGAAAGCCGGCTTCCTTTGTACGAGGCAGCTCCTTCATGCACCATTCTGCCCATTCCTCCAGCCACTCGCGGTACTGCGGGTTCTTTGTTGTCTGGTTCTCATAAACGCAGGCAAGAGCCAGGAATGGTGCCATGGTGTTGATGTTTTTTGTTGTACCGCCCTCAGCCATGCGATCCCGGAACCAGTTCTCGATGATATCCAGGGAGCTGTCCTTGTTCGCGATGCGGAAATGCTCCCACAGTGCAAACAGAGCTACTCCATGGGTCCATTCCCATCCATTCCAGCCCCTTGTATCAATCACTCTTCCATCGTCAAGATGAAGAAGGAATTTGGAATTCTCTTCGTCATCCTGGTTGTGAAGAAGTCGGTAGATGAGGCGATCAATCAATCCTTCCGTGTCCTGGACCATTATGACATGCGTTGCAGAACTTGTCGCGGATTGCACACGTTCATAAATACGCCAAGACCGACGTGAATTAGGACCCCGCCCATGGCCATCCCACGCTTCGTCTGCAGGGGATGTGCGGCTCCTGCAGCCGATAAGGTATGGTTGACCGGTGAGCATGGGTTATGCAGCTGACGTCCATGGGGGGAACTGAAGTTCGGTCTATCAACAAACCGAGCGGTTGGCAGTAATGAATCAGTCCGAAACGTGGGGGCGAAAAGGGAGCGGAGAGGGCTACTGAGCAATTACGGAAACGAGTGATAGTCAGCTGTAATGCTATGCTGTAGCCATCAGAATGACGGCCCCCTCTAACTCAGATAGATAGGCACACCGCGCAAAAGTTTCAAGGTCTTCAACTGACCGAGTTCAACTTGGACAAAAGAAGAGCCAAGTTTTTCAACTGGCTAGATCGTGGATAACAAGAAAGGTTCACACTACATTTCGCACTACGCCGACACTCGAGTACGAGCACAGTTACCGTACAAGTTTTCATTCAACCTGAGAAGTATAATACAGCTTTAATAGCTGTAGCGGAAGTTAATGTTCTGGCGGTCTGTAAGATCGTGGAATGCCATGGAGGTGTCAATGACGTCCTCGGCATCGTCCGGACGACCGGCAATCTGGTTGCATGTCTTGCGCTTGATACGGTTCAGATTCATCAGCCACATTCGCATGCAGATGAATAGAACAATCTGAGCGACGTAGCAGGCCAGCTGCGTAACAAATGCGGGGCGGTAGTGAGGGGCATCCTTGGCCTGGAACACCTGTGGTCCGGCGGCATTGCCGGCAGCCCACCCTACGAAGGACATACCAGTCACGATAACCCTCTTCGTCTGTCCCGCAGTGTTGCGGGAGACAAGACTTAAGTTGAGAACAAACTGGGGATGGAGAGTCATTGTGAGTAGCATGCAAACGACAAGACCTCCCGCATGCTCCGGAGTGTTCGGAATCGTCAGAAAGCACACGGCAGAAATAATCGGCGGGATGCAGGTAAGTACCATGGTCAGCAGCGTTTGCTTTGTCCTGTTACTGATAAATGTGAACAGAAAGAGGAAGCAAACAATGGTTCCGCCTTGGGCGATATTGAGCAGATCGGTCTGCAGTGTCGTAAATCCCAAGTTCTCTTTGATGATGATTTGGGTATAAGTGCCGAGACCGCCGACAGGAACAGTGTTAAGAACAGCAGTCAGAAATATACCCCACGGCAGAGGATCGAGCAGTGCTTCCTTGACTTGCTCCCACTTGAATTTTTTGTTTTGGACACCCGTTTGGTTAGAACGCACACGCTCGACGCACTTGATACGCTCGTCCTCTGTGAAGCCTTTGGCGTGCATGGGAGACGAGGGCAGCCAGTAGACAACGAATGCGCCCCAGAACACTGTGACGCAGCCAAGAGTCAGGAACATGATGCGCCAGGCGGTCATGGCGGCATGCTGAATATGGTAGAATGCAAAGGCGAGGAGGCCGCCGACTGCAGCATTGACACCGTTCATACCATACCAGACGCCAATAGTGCGCGTTTGCTCCTTCTTGAGATACCAGGTAGCCGAGAGAAACACAGCAGCCGACTGCGTGACACATTCAAAGGCACCAAGCATCGTGCGTAGTACCACGATGCCCGCGAAATTCTTGCAAGCGGCAGTGCACGCTAGTGTCATGCCCCACATGGCAATGCAAAAGCCGAGCCATCGGTTAACGGGCAGTGTCTGGACAAGACGGTTTTGAGGGAACTCAAAGACAAGGACGGCAATGTAAGTACAGGTCGTGAGCCAGCTGTACTCGTTGCCGACGAGGTGGAGATCATCGCGGATTCCCATAATTGAGGCATAGCCGATTGTTGATTTATCAAGGGCTTGGAAGAAGTAAGTCACGAGAATCACACTCAAAACGCGCCTGTCAATTTTGCGAAGCAGGCGCTTGTTCTCCTCAGGTGTAATGACAATTGTTTCGTCAGTGTGCTGTAGCACGTCAAGGTCGACGGCTCCCTCTTCGGCAATGGTCGCGAACTCATTGAATCGCGAGGTTCCCTTGTCGATCTGGGTCACGGACTCCGTAGCCGCTGTCGTTACCGACTCGGTGCGCTCAAGAGTGACTCTCATGATCACCGGCGAAAATGTTCACGGGGCATAATTCGGAGCCTCTGATGGTCCCTAAAATACTCAAAGACCATCAGGGTGCCGTACCGAAGCTGTGGAGTAAGCTCAGATGTGGGGGTGGGCCGCTGCGGGGCTACAGATGTGGCGCTATGTCTGTAGGCTCGAATTGCGCGTGGGGAAGATGCATCAAGGATCAGATTTGATCATTGCAGCGAGCAGCGAGCCGAACCTGCAGGAATTAGGCCCCGCACGCCTAAACGAAGTTGGTGAAACGCGACGGAGGCAAATTTCTGGAGTGTATGTGGAACTAGCCATGGCATTTGATGCCAAAGTCACTCTCGTAACAAGGACCAGGGACCGGCCTCCTGATCAGCCAGGGATCACTCATCTACCCGACCCTGCGTACTGCGGAGCCCTGAACTGTAGCGGCTGATTATCGTATACTACAGTAGCAGGAACATCTTTACCCCGAAGCCCGGACCCCGATTACGCCGGTGCTGATCGATGATCCCCCACATTCCCCGCACTGTCGGTGCGCGTTTACTCCCACGTTAAACAGCCCGATACGGCATTTTCCTACGGGGTGTGCGTGGCGATCTTATGGCGGCGCGTTGCTAGCTAGCGCTGACCCCGCACGGCGCGAGGAGCGTCCTTGTCGAGGGTTCTCGAGGGGTTTGCCGCGCCTCCCGGCATCATCCAGGCACGAAAATTATAGTTGGCATCCTGGTGAATTATAACGAGGTTCGACAGGATGCCACAGCTGGGGTTATGTGGTGGTAGTTACGGCATTATCATAAAAAGCTGCGTTCAACGGGTGTAGCAGAAATAGAAGTCAGGGGAAGCAGTGTGAGTTATACAAGCTTTAGCCAGTCAAACCGTACACACCCTACCTCTAGTTTCATGAGCACAAGAGCTCATGCGCTACACTAAAGTGAATAAGCTCATGTCAACGGCATTAAAGGTACATATGCGACGGTTCTACATGGCAGCAGCCACGGGAGGCATCAGGCGCCGGTCCAGATCTCGCCGCCGGCATCGCGGATCCAGTCGCCGAGATTCTTGACCTCTGAGTCCCACTTGACGAGGCGGTCCTGCATGGAGCGGATCTGGTCCATGTTCATGACGCGCGGCTGGACCCACGTCACGGTAACGGTCGACGAAACCTGGTCGATGAAACCCTTGAGCAAGCCGAGCGAGAGCGCCTTCATGGCCATAATTTCGACCTCCTCCTCGGGAAGGTGGGTCTCGGCGGCGATGGTCGCAAACGTGAGCGTTCGCGACGACGTCGGACGCTGGAACACCGCCTCGATGAGGGCCGCGAGGCAGATCTTCTGCTTAAGGAACGGCAGGCTGTTCTGCAGCAGGGGCTGCTTGTGGAGGTGCTCGGCTGCCAGCAGCTCGAAGCGGCGCACATCGCCGGCGTTGAGCGCGCGCAAAAAGTCGACGAGCCACGCCCACTCGGTGCCGGCGAGCACGTCGAGGATCGGATGCAGCAGGAGCTCGCCAAAGTTGTACGTCTTCTCGCCGAGCAGGGCCGCGACAGCCAGGTCGAACGCGCGCGCCTGCCGCTGGACGAGCGTCAGATCGTCGAGGTTGATTAATGCCAGATATAGCAGCGCGTTGCGGTAGTATTCAGAGTACTCGGCGCGGGCTTTGTGGTGCTCGGCGCTCACGTCGTAAAAGGCGGCCTGCACGAGCGGCTCGACCGACGGCAGAGCGTCCAGCTTCTTGGATGCCTCGTCGAGCAGCTTGCGGGTCTCGTCACCCTTGTCGAGGGCGAGGTGGATGCGGGCGAGCTCAATCACGGCGAACACGTACGCCTCCTGCGATTCGGGGGCGTCGACCTTGTCACGGATCGCAGAGATGAACTTGGCCGCCTCTTCTGTGTTGCTGCATTCCTTCGACGCGGCGAGCGCGAACCGTACGAGCGCCAGCTGGTTGATCTTGGACTCAAACGTGCGCACGAAATCCGAAAACAGCCGCAGGTGGAACTTCTGGCTCCGCGGGTCGGCATACCACTCATCAAGCTTTTGAGTCAGCTGGTGCCACAGCCTAGACGGTTAGCGGGGGGACAGGGCCCTTGATGTGTAGGAATTGGCGGTGGCGAGCACTTACTTGCGTTCCCACAAGTCTTCCATTTCGTAGAGCAGGGGGGCGATATCGGCGTCGCCGGTGTCGCGGACCTCTGCGAGCACCGACGACACATCTCTGTCGACATCCATTGCCTGCGCCATTGTTGTACAAAGTAGAACTGGAGCGATGGATGGGGGTGTAGTTGGGTTGGCTTGTGGTGGATTTGTGGACTTGAGAGAGTGGCACCTGTGGTGATCAGCCGCGCTGTATATTTGAAATGCAACATATCAAATTCATACGGATACTCGGCAGCGCGGGTCCCCAACAGACCTAGAAATGCAGCAGGGCCGCCGATTTAGGTGGTCCCAGGACGAACCAGCCGCCAAACTCAACGTCGACCAATGCCGGCGCCATGGTATGCCGGCAGAGCGTAAAACCGAGCGGGTGGGCGTATTTTGCTGACGGGAACGCCAATGCTCTGTACAAACATCCCGAGTATCCGGGCCAGCTGTTGCGGTTGCGCAAGCAGACGGCGGGCCCGCTGTCGACCACGGACGTCCACGCGTTTCACGAGTCGTCGGTGCTGCCCCACCTCGGGCCCTTTGCGCTCGAGATAGAGCTCGTGGACGTGCCGGCCTCGGTGTACGATGAGGTAGACCCGTCGGGCGTGCATTTGCGCCGCGAGGCGGTCGGGCTCCTGCTGCCGCGAATTGGCGGCCCGCCGGGGTCGGTGGTGGTGCAGTTCAAGCCGAAATGGCTGCTGCAGTCGCCGAATGCTCCGGAAGGTGCACGGTGCTGCCGAACATGTGCTCTGGGTGCGCTTCGCGGCCGCTCGCGGACTTGGTGCCCGCTCGACTTGGCGGGCGGGCCAGCGCAGTTGCAGCGGTGGGCGCGGAGCGTCGCCGACGAGAGCAGCATCCTGCTGCCCACGGGCGCCACTTCACTACTAGAAAAGGCTCTTGTGCAGTACTTTACTGCGACAGACCTCGTTGCGCGCCTCGTAGGACGGCAGCGGCTCGACCGGCACGGCGCCCTTGCCGCCCAGGACGAGCCCAGTACCGAACTCTGCGAGGCCATGACGTACCGCGACTGCACTGTCCTCTTCGAGCTGCGGACTTGGAGTGCCAAGCTGCGTGCAGACGCTCGATGGGTGCCGCTGGACACTCCTGGCGACGGTAGGTGGGCGGCGCGGGCCATGGTCGTGGACCTCGACCCGAAGCCGCCCGCCAAGCTTTCGCACTGGGTTAGCATCGAGCGGTCACTCCAACCGTACTACACCAGGCCTGCTGCGTCGTGCGCGCTTTCCGCCAAATAGCCCCCCCATCCCTCATTCTGCATGTAGTTAAATTGACCCTACGCATCTTGTCCTCTTTGGTCCTGTGGCGCATTGGCTTTTGTCCATCCCCTTGTCTCAGCTGTGAAGCAGCTGCCACGGGGCCTGGGGGCGCTGCCCCCAGAAAAAGAGCAACAACAAATGGCGATCGTTTATAAATAATCGGAAACTTCTCTATTTGAGCGGCTCGTGCTGGGACCGGCCAGAGACCGTTAGCTCAGGTACATTGTCCCGGACAGCGCCTGCGAGCCGCGATGGTTCTCGATCCACACCTCGATCGTGTCGGCGGCGTCAACGCGCGCACAGAGTGTCATTTCTTGGTCCACAAACAGCGGCAGCAGGTTGCGGTAGGTGAAGGTGTTGATGCGGCGCTCCGAGTTGCCGCGAAGGGTGCCCGAGACCCATCGCAGCAGCGCAGTCACCGTGAACGGGCCGTGCACCACGAGGCCAGGGAACTTCTCGACGTTGTGCGCGTACAGGGGGTCGTAATGGATTCGGTGGGAGTTGAACGTGAGCGCGCTGTACCGGAACAGCGTGACGGTCGACGGCGTGAACGAGTGCCGGTGGGTGGGGTTCTCGGGCGGCGTGATGACGCGGTCGAAGGTGCTGTCGCGGGAGAGGCCCGAGCTCTCGCTGAAATAGATGAGCGTGCGCCGCTCCCGCACCGACCACTTATGGGTGTCGCCGTCGTTGCGCATGACGCGGTCCAGCGTCACCGACACGCGCTCCCCCTTGGACTTGCTGGACTCCTTGATGTCGGCGACGGTCTCGACGCACGTTGCCGGCTCGCCAAACACTAGGGCGGTCTCGACGTTGTACTCGACCGTCCCGCCGAGCCACATGCGATTGGGGTACCTGGGCCCGGGGCTCTGGAAGTTGCCGTAGCCGTCGCTGCTGAGCTCTGATTCGGGGCTGAGCGGGTTGAAGTACGCCAGGTGGTACCCGGGCGGCACCTCGGCGCCGGGACCGCGTTTCACATAGTTGGTAGCCTCGGGGAGGTGGCCGCTGAGCGTCATGTCGAGTTTGCGCGACTGGTGGCCGCTCAGCACTTCTGAGTGCCGCCAAGGGCCCTCGGTCATGAGTTTGACCGAGTACGGGCGCGCGCCTGCCAGTGCATGTCCTGCACGCAATCTGCCAATGCCGAGCATTGTGGATGGGATTTTGGCGGTCGGCGGACTCTCGGGCGTTGGGGGACCCGTTCTGTGTGGGGTCGGATTCCCCCGCCGAGAACGATGCGATGTAAGGGTTTAGGTGCATATTGGTGTGCATGCTATCATGACGTGCAGCCTCCGGGGTGGAGCCGAGGCGGCGTCCGACTGGTTGGGGCAGGCTCTTGGCAATTGCCGGAGACATGACTAGCCCCCGCAAGAGCCTACGCTGACTGGGTCATTCAGCCGCTTCGCGGCTGCTACGGGGGCGCCGCGCCCTCAGGAAAGAGCGGGCGTATCACTGCGTTCTGATTCCGTCTCTAGACAAGCTTTCTGCAAACAATGTTGGGAACGACTCACAGCACGCTCTCATAGTTTCTCAAGCTGGGAGCCCGCACAGCGGGCCGGAACAGTAAACGTAATGCGGTGCATTGCTGGTGAGCATATAAGTAGAGCAACGATATTACTGGCTACAATCGCAGAAAAAAGGTCCATTCAACGTAAGTGACAATCCAGCCAAAATTCTATGAGAAAGAGAACACGAATCATAGGATGCATGCTAGGACTGAGATAAACAACAAGCCGATGGTAATCCGACATCTGCTTCAAAAGAAGGGGAAAGAGATTAGCAGATATGACAGCCCATAGCCAGCGATAACCATAAAGGTTGAAACGAAGTACAAAAGTCGTGAACGGACCCCACGGTAGTTGGAGAGGGAATGCTTCCAGAAGTGTCTCATCTATAGCGCCGACAGGAAATTGCTCGGAACTGGCGATGCGCAGTGCACGAGCCTTTCCGACAAATTCGCCAAACATAACGAGCAATTGAAGTCGGACGACCAGACGAATATCACCACTCAAACGAGTTGGATACTGGTCTTACTAGTCTGCTGACCACACCGGCGGGCGTGTACATGCGATTCTTCGAAGTCTTGGAGGCCCAGCAGCAGCGACAGCGTGTGCACTGGGCACGTTAGCTACCGGCGAAACATTGTTAATGGCAGATTGATAAATATTCTGGATTCCGACGTTTTTGTGCTACGAGCCTCTGGAGGGTCAAGTGGCACGCGTAACGCCGGGCCCATCCCGCGATATACGTCTGGCCCAAAACGATCCGTATGCATAATTTCACGCATATATAATGAGCGCTACTAATATGACATGATAAGACGCATGCAGCAATAGGCTCTGACCAGTGAATCGGCTTGAAACGTAAACCTACCGGCACAGACGATGAACCGGCTCGCAGTGTCCCGGCTGTTGGGATGCAGCGTAAAAGCGGTGCCGTTAGCTCGGCACGCAGCCATTGGGCAGACCTGGCGGCTTGTCAGCACGCAGGTCGATGCCGTCTCGGCGGGTACCGGCCGGGACCTGACCGACAAGATCCAAGACGTGCCCCAGGTTTCAGGAGCAGGGCCGTTTCCAGAAGGTGTGCAGCACTAGAGTTTAGATCTCAGTTGTCGGCACTAACATCAGTCCCCACATTTGAGGCGCTTGGGCACCCGTCATCGCTGCTCCGCGTCACCCTGCCGGCGTCTTCCTCCATATACACTCGCCGAGGATCCGTTATAGCCGTCAATGGCGCAGCTGAAGGCGTATGTTGTTTGGTTTCTATGTCAGATCTACCGCTAATCCCCAGCTCACATCGACGCTTGACGTCAACGGGTCGTTGCGCAAGCTCGCAGCCGGCACGCCCATTCTGTACCAAAAGATCACGAGCACGTCGCCAGCGACGCTCATCGTTTCGGATACGCCGCGGCGGCGGGGCCCGTCGTCATCGTTTGCAGTTATCAGCACTAGTACTCCTTGGATAATTGCCCAGCGGAGCGCCCTGCTGGGCTGGACCGGCACCGCCAAAGTCGACACGAACCCAGGCTTTGTGGGCTGGAGCAGCATGCGGGCTGCCGGTAGCGGCCAGGTGGCTATTGTGGGCCGTGGCCAGCTGTTCCAGGTCGAGGTGGGTGATGGTGAGCAGATCGACCTCAACCCTTCCAACGTTGTCGCATACACAGAGCCGGCTCAGCGCGGCCAGCTGCGGCGCGTATCGCAGCATCCCGTCAACATTGATCTCCCTGCGCTCGAGTCATGGGTCTCGCGGTGGACGGCCCAGATCCCTGGCCTTGGCGCTCTGCGGCGGTGGTCCACGGCTGTGGCGGCCAAGCTGCGCGTTGGCAACCGGCTCGCCATGCGCGTCAAGGGCCCGTGCACTGTCCTTGTTCAGACGCACGCGACGCCCGTCCGCGAGCTCTTTTCGCCCGACGAGCTCGACAAGATCGTCCAGCAGGGGGACGTCGAGTCGCCATCCAGTTAGCGCACTAAAACATGTATGACTAAAACGATAAACATGCACGGAATCTATCATGCCGAGGCAGGACAGCGTTGTACTGAGTGCGCCAGCTTCACCAGCAAAGAAGTGACTCTATACAATCATGTCAAAGTGTGGTTTCTACTACTATGAGAGCTATTCACCTAGTCGCTTCGCGACTACCAGCCGATCACTGCTCACCTCCGCCGTCCTTGCTATCGTAGTCGTCCTCACCATCGTCAAATGGCAAATGGGTGCCCAAAATCGCCAACAGCGCAGGCGACTGGTATACGTCGTTGTGCTTGCCTTCGACTGTAAAAAACTGAATCTCCGGGCTCGTCTGCAGTGCAAACTTCTTTTTGAGGTGCGCCTCCCACCGTTGAGTGGCGTAGCCAACCTGGCGGAACGACAGCAGCTCGTCGCCGGAGCTGTGCACAAACGTGACGTCAAAATCATCGCTAAACCCAGAAAGTTGGCCGTGCCGGAACGGCGACGCCTTGGCCCAAGCGGCCTGGTCGTCTCCGAACGCATTCCGCACAAAGTCGCCGTATGCCGGGTACTCCTCGACGAGCGACGGCAAGTCATAGATGGCTTCGGAGCAGACCACCACCCTAACTAGGCTCAGCACATCGGCATAGTGTTCGGTCCACTCGGTCTTGGTGGTGGCCTGTAGCGCCAGAAACCCGCCGGCAGAGTGTCCCACCAGCAAGAACTCGTCCGGCTCGTAGCGCAACTTGAGGAACTGTAGCGCGTCGAGCACGTCGTAAAGGTGCTCGGGATGCTTGACGCCAGGCGAGAGCCGGTAATTGATCGAGGCGCCGCTCACGTACTCGCCAAACGCGCCATGAGAGCCCACAATCCGCGACAGGAGGTAATCTGCGTCATCAAACGTATTGCGGGGGTCACGCCACGCTCCTCCGTGAATAAACACGACGAACCGCTCTTGCGAGCCAGGGGTCGTGCTGCTAGAGTACACTTTGAGACTCTGCAGAGGGTCGGACCCGTACTGGTACTCCTTTGCGTAGTGCGGGAACGTCTTTGAGAAGCCCTGGTATCAGTCTCAGGTCGTGGTCCAGCTTTAGCGAGTCGTACATACAATTTGGGGCTCGAGCAGTTTCAATGCGCTATCATTTGTGAGCACGGGCGACATTTTTTTTTCTGTGTATCGCGGCTACGTCTCGAGTATAAGCGTATCAGGCTTCAGGCCCTACGACCAATCCCCAATCACGGGTCTGTACGTAGTCGGATATAGAGATCCGGCACCGACGAGAAAACGATCGACAAGATATACTGTCAGACTCGAAGCCGAACGATGGGAAGTTACGGACAGAGATCGAAAGCCGCGATCAGAACTCAAAGCGATGTCTTAAACGCGATTAAACGGGCCCATATCGACCTGCATTCACCATAGTCACGGAGGCAGACGTACGGCTGGCATGATGCAGGATACTTGCGCATACTGGCACGCGTAGTTACCACCACAAAAGTCTGCTGGCCGCTTCGCAGTCGACCTCACCGGTCTACAAATACTCTAAACATGATGATCATTTCGTACACGAACAGACATAAACGAGAAAAACAGGCGAGGGGGATCATTTCTTGGCAAAGTCGACGTTGATAATAAGGTTGTCCATCGGGTAGCCGTTGAGACGCTGGCGGGCCATGTCGGCGATGTCGCGCGACTCGTACGAGATGAATGCAATGCCGCGGCTGCGGCCAGTCTCGCGGTCGCGCAGAAGATGGCAGCGCACCAGGCGGCCGGCCATGCCAAACAGCGAGCGCAGCTCGTCCTCGTACACGTCCTCGGACAGGTTGGACACACGCAGGGTGGCCGAGTCGTCGCGCTCGCCAAACTGGCTCGCAGCACGGCCCGGGTCGCTGAGACCCAGGCTCGGCACGCCGCGCTGGTGCGGGGGAACGTAGCCACCGCCGGCCTTGGCGGCAGCGCCCTCGGGCTGCGGAGTGCCGAGGCGCGACGCCGGGCCGGGGCTGTCGGCGGCGTTTCCGGCGGCCGGATCCGGTCCGCCGAGCTGGCCCTTGTAGGGACACTTGGAGGTGAAGTGCTCACCGCCGCACGTTCGGCAGACAAACTTCTTGGTCTGGGTGGCAGCCTGGCTCAGGGCCTTGTCCTCGGCCTCCTTTTCGGCCTCCTCGTGCGTCGGCTTCAGGCCCAGGCGCACGTTGATGTTGTCGCCGACTGCGGTCGTTGTAAGGTCGAGGCCGGACGGGCGGCCCTTTTCAAGGCCGTACTTGGCCCACTTTTTGCGCTCGGCCACCGCGTGGTTCACGCGCTCCTTGACCTTGATCTCCTTGACCTTTTGTGTGACCTTGATACGGCGGCCCGTGTCGGGGTTGATGCGGTAGAACACCACTGTCTTGGTGCCGTCGGCATTCTGCGTCACCTGCGGGGCGGGCAGCCCGTTCTCGTCCTCGACGTCGTCGGCCCACGTAGTCCGGTTGTTGTAACTGCTGTTAGTCTTGCGGTTCTGTAGCACCAGGTGGCGATGGGCGGGGTTCAGGTGTCTGCCATAAGCCGCGCGGTGGGCGCGCGGCCCCGTCTCTGCGCGCGCGGTCGCGCCCCATCTCACAGTCCCCCGGTTCAAACGGCCGTCAAACACCACCCTCACAGCTACTTACATCGCAGTATCAGCCATGGTCGCGATTGTGTTGAGATGCGAGACGGTGCTGCCGCCCAAATTTTTCAGTTATAGCTGGCGCGTGGCGCTGGGCGTATTTTTGGGGCCGTGCGCACCAGAAGTGCAACGGCTGTATTCTGACACGTAGTGTGCATGGAAAACAAAAGAATGTACAAAAATACGCAAAAGCTAACAAAGCCGGCCGCCCGATGCTCGAGTTGCCGGGCGTTCGGTTTTCCTGGGGGCGCTGCCCCCAGACCCCCGTGGCAACTGCTTCGCAGTTGGGCGTTCCCGACGATGGTTCGTGAGTAGGTGCTGCGATTGGGCAAGACGTGTAGCCACGCGGCTGGGCACGGCGCCGGGGCGAAGTCAGGCGGTCTGGGGTCAACGTCCAGATGAGCAAAAAAGACACTATCACAGGGCTCGTTTGGATCGTGGCGCGCAGATCCCCCCAACAGTGGCGGAGCGAGTTTCTAAAGCGTATCTCAACGGTTGACTGCTCCGCCACTGCCGCATGTCCGGGATGCGCTACCGCATTTGTTTTTTCTGTTGGTCCCGCACGCGAACACAAGACAAAACTGCACTTATCGACACGCCAATATATAAAACACGTCGCCGCGCTGGAGGTGAGCACCGCGCCCGCACACGGCTCTGGGCCCACCGCTATGCACGTCATCTTATGCCCATCGACCGGAAGCGGCGGACGCGTCAGCCGCACCCCGGGATGCCCGTCGCGTCGGCCGCTGTGGCCCCACTGCGCGGCGCTGGCCAAGCGGTAGCGGACAATTTGCCGAACTGTCAGCGCGCTCAAAAGCGGAGACGTATTCTCACGGGGACAGGATCGACGGCTGTGGCTGCGTCGAAGAACTGGGACAGACGCCTTTTTTTGTTGTAGCTGCCTGACAGACAGCTTTGGCGGCGGCGCGCGCGGGCTGCTCAAAAGGCACTGGGCAAAACTGATTTCGCTTTTTTGGTTTGCTACGTACTATTTCCTCGGTTTTGGACCGCTAAACGCATCGCCGGACACTGCGGGACCTGAGAGAGCGCTTTTGGTGTAGCAATGGGTTTCTTGAGCCTACTACCGACGATTCGGATATTCGGGTCTGACTCAGCTCCGGCGTCTCCGGCCGAGAGCAGCCCTCTCGATAGGACACGTTCGCCGTGGAGCGATAAAGATGCAAAGAGTGAGTGGATGCCACCGAATACAGCGCATGTAGCGTGCTAACAGCAGGTCGCCCGTCGGGAGACGGGCACCGTGACGAGAATACCGAGGCCGACTCGGACGACGGGCTCGCCAAAGACCCGCTCTCGCAGGAAATCCTGCGCCGTGCAACGACACTTACGCAGTCTCCCACGCAGGGGTCGACGAGTTTATCCACGGGGCCCGCGCTGTCCATGTCTGGCAGCCACAACCCGCTCGAGGACGAGGCATCGCGACGCGCTGCCGTTGTCGGGCCTGGCCAAACGGCTTCTAGTGTCTCGCGGCCGAGTGCAGCAGCAGCAGCTGCTGCTGCAGGCTATGGCGCTGTCTCTGGCACGGGAGCGTCCGGAATGACTGGGCAATCCAAAGGCGGTGTTGGAGCGCAGCCCAAACAGCACAAGGACGCCGGCCTGTTGTCTAAGATTCGCAACACAGGCGCGCGCCCCACGCAGGAGGACGAAAAGGATGCGAGCGCCGAGTATGTGAACCGCGACGAGGGCTGGAACGCGAGCGTGTTTGGGTTCGTGCCGGACGCGCCGATTCCCCCGCGGTACGTCCACGTGCGGCGGCACCGCAAGCACAAGCGTGAGTTTAACCGGCTGTTTCTGGCGCAGGAGCTCCAAACACACGGCCGCATTGGCCGCGGCGACCTGCTGGACTTGAGCGCCAAGACCCAGCTCCCCGCTGGCAAGCTCGAGTCCGCCGTGTGGAGCATGCGGTTCAGCAAGGACGGCCGGTACTTGGCGACCGCCGGACAGGACGGCGTGATTCGTGTGTGGCAGGTGATCTCCCTGCCGCGCGAGCGTGAGCAGGACGAGGACATGGACGACCCTGCGCGGTCGGGGCCGCGGGGGCGGGCGCGCCCAGGAGCGTCGGGGGTCCCGCCTTCTGGGCTGCGGTCCCAGTCGCGTTCCCGCTCGCGGTCACGGTTTCGGTCGCGGTCCCGCATGCGCACCAAAGCGTACGCGCCCGTATTCCGGTCGCAGCCAGTACGCGAGTTTGTGGGCCACACCATGGATGTGCTCGACCTCAGCTGGTCCAAGAACAACTTTCTGCTGTCGTCGTCGATGGACAAGACAGTGCGGCTGTGGCATATCGACCGCCACGAGTGCCTCGCGACTTTTGAACACAATGACTTTGTGACGTCGATCCAGTTTCACCCGCGGGACGACCGGTTCTTTCTATCCGGCTCGCTCGACTCCAAGCTGCGGCTCTGGAGCATCCCTGATCACGTTGTTGCGTACGAGCGCGACGTGCCAGACCTGCTCACTTCGGTGGCATTTTCGCCCGACGGTCTCATGGCCATTGCCGGCTGTTTCCGCGGACAGTGTCTCTTTTACGAGACGCAGGGCCTTGTTTTCAAAAATAAGATCCACGTACGCAGCTCGCGTGGTCGCAACAGCAAAGGCGCCAAGATCACGGGCCTCGAGGCCATCACGCTCCCGCCCTCTCTGCGCTACGCGCGTACCACGCCTTTTGATTCCGACGTCAAGCTGTTGGTCTCGACAAACGACTCGCGCGTCCGTCTGTACAACATGCACGACCAGGCCCTCGACATGAAGTTCAAGGGCCTCGAAAACGAGCAGTCGCAGATCTCGGCCAGCTTTTCCGATGACATGCAGTACGTCATTTCGGGCTCGGAGGACGAGCGCACATATATTTGGGATGCGCGCGCTGTCCTCACAGGGGGCGGCGACCGCAGCAAAAAGGACCTACAGGAGTACGAGTACTTCCACTCGAACAAGGCACCGGTGACGGCCGCCGTGTTTGCGCCCACGCTCACCCGCAAGATCCTGGCTGCCAGCTCCGATCCGATCTACGAGCTGTGCGATCCGTCGCCCGTTCATCTCAATCCGAGCGGTCACGCGACGCAGGAGCCAGTCATCGACCCAGAAACGGGTTTCCCACGGCTGCGTTCAGATACTGCCCGTTCCCGCCATACCAGCGGCCATATTATCGTCACGGCCGACAACACCGGTACCATCAAGATCTTTCGCCAGGACTGCGCGTGGGCGCAACGGCGGCAGCTCGCCGACAGCGCGACTCAAAAGAAGCGTCTCAGCACCATCAGCGGTCTCAGTCCCACGCAGAGCTGGCACTCCATTGCGCGCGGTCGTCCTCCGACGCGCACCCGCTCAGGTTCGCTAACGTCGGGTTATCTGAACGGTGATGTTGGCAGCGTTCACTCGCGCCCAACATCGCCTAGCTGACCATTGCTGACCATTTTAGTCGCACAAAATGACGCGGGGGACGCCGTAATCGGCGGTGGCTGTTACAGGGATGTCAAGCCACTGAAAAATAAATGACTGTTAATGCATTGTATGATACCATATCTAAGTTAACTAAGTTAACTTAGCAGACAGACCGTGCATATGTTCGGTACAGGATGGGACCCAGGACCTGACAATTTTGGCTCCTTGAACGGCACCCTAGGAAGTTAGCATGCGCGCAGCTTTGAGCAGGGACGACCAATAGTCTGACAACCCAGTCCTTCGTCCCAGAGCCCATGCGACTAGCCGTTCTGGCGAACGTAACCGAGTCGTTACCTGCACATAGCAACGACCCCGCCCATAAACGGTTTATGCTTGGCGATGCGGCGTTGCGGCGTTGAGGCGATGCGGCGAGTGCGGCGCGTGCGGCTCGAGCATGCATCTGGCACCGTCGGCCAAGGCTAAAAGAGCGAGCAACCCCTGCGGTCTCGGCGTCAGACCCTGTGGCGAAGCTTGGGTTCATAGATAGTAACTGGTGCGATGGACCCAGAACTAGCTCGCAACGATGCTGCGAGTCCCGCGGGCCGCAACAGTGCGGCGTCGCGCGCCACGAAGTCAGTGCTCGACGAGGTCGGCGTACTACACCTGTGGCAAGCGAGCCGCGATGTCCACCTGCTGATTGCCACGCGGTTTTTGCGCCTGCTGGCGTTTGGCCAGGTGTCGCTTGTGCTCGTCATGTTCTTTAAGAGCATCGGGATCAACGAAGATCGCACCGGCTTCTTCATGGCCGCTACGCTCGTGGGCGACATGCTCATCTCGTTTCTGCTAACGATGTTTGCCGACCGGCTTGGGCGCCGCCTCACGCTGCTGTGGGGCTCCTCAATGATGGCCGTTGCCGGCGCCGTGTTCGCGCTCTCGGACAACTACTATCTTCTGCTTTTGGCGGCAGTGGTCGGGGTTATTTCGCCCAGTGGCGGCGAGATTGGCCCGTTCCGCGCCGTCGAGGAATCGATGCTGGCGCACCTAGTGTCGTACGATGCCCGCGCAGACATATTTGCGTGGTATACTCTGCTGAGCAGTCTTGGCGCCGCGTTCGGATCCATGTCCGGTGGCTGGATTCTCCAGGTTGCGCAGACGCGGTTTGGCCTTGACGGCGCCGCCTCGTACCGCGTCCTGTTCTGGTCGTACACTCTTCTAGGCACGCTCAAGACGATTCTGACTGCTTTACTATCGCACAAAACGGAGATCGACGTCGATCATGAGGAGCAGCTGCGCTCGGAGTCCGAGTCGGAGCAGCAGCCTCTTCTGGCCGGTGCGAACCAGAATCAAACCCGCCGCGACTCCCCAGGATCTCCTGATGCTTCTCCCAAGCAGGATCGCGGACTTATTAGACGTCTGTTGCCTCACTTCTCGCCCGAATCTCGGCGAATCGTGTTGCTGCTGTCGCTGCTGTTCGCCATAGATTCATTTGGCTCGTCGCTCGCCACGTTCTCGTGGACCACCTACTACGTGTCGCGCAAATTTGGCGTCGGTGACGGCACTCTCGGTACCATTTTCTTCACTGCGGGCGTGATTGCGTCGTTTGCGACGCTCGGCGGCGCGTCGATCGCGAAGCGACTGGGACCAGTGCTCACCATGTTTGTGACCCACTTGCCGGCATCAGTTATGCTGGCCCTCGTGCCGGCGCCACGCACTTTAGCCCCGACTCTTGTCCTTCTGTGGGTCCGAGCGTCCCTAGGCACGATGGACGTGGTGCCACGGCAAGTATTTCTATCATCGGTTGTGCTCAAGACCGAGCGGACGGCGGTCATGGGCTGGGTCAATGTGATCAAGACGAGCTCGCAAATATTTGGCCCTGCCGTCACGGGCCACTTCGCAAGGCTAGACAAGCAGTGGATTGCGTTTGCGGCTGCCGGTTCGCTCAAAGCCATATACGACCTGAGCATTCTTTTTACGTTCTTGCGCGTGAATCTGAATCGCGAGGACTAGCGAATACGTTTTGTACGCTTTACATAATTAGAGCCACTAAGTCTGGATCGTATACATGGTCGTTACTATGGACTGTACATGAGCGACGGCCGCGGGGACCCATGTTTTTAACCTAATGAGTGTGGGGCTTATTTTGCAGCTGCTGGCGGCGGTATACGGCGCCAACAAGCGTCCCAATGGCAGTGCCAACATACGCACCCACGAAGATCGTCACCGGCCATCGCTGCCAAGGGCGGTCCCAGTCTAGCGGGATTGGGATGGCGCCGAGCCATGCGCCGAGCCACGTTCCCACAGACGCGCCGTAGATGCCGTTGAGTGGCAACTTGACGGCGATGATGCCCTTCCATATCCGTGAGTCGAGGTTATACACGTACACGAGCGGCTGCACCGATAGCAGCGATATGTGCATCGCGACGCTAAACGTCTCCGGAAGCACACGCGTAAAGGGGGCCCCAAAGAGCAGCAGCAGCAGGAAAACCAGCGCCGACATGGCGTAGCTCAGTACGGTCGCGAGGATCGCACCAGACACAGACGGCGACGCGTCGGCCGGATCGGACGCGCGAGCACCACCAGCTTTGCGCGCCTTGCTAGCGTCCTTGCGGGACCCAGACATGGCGCCTAGTCGGCAGTACGCGATTTGGACCAGCGAAATCACCGGAACAGACGCAAACAGCGAGTTCGCCGGCGATTGTAGCAGATCACTCCTTGTTAGCATCCACCAGACATAAACCAGCAACGTCGTGGCGTATCCAGCGGCAGGAACAATTCCCGCACCGGCAGCAGCCGGGCCTCCCTGTCGCACAGTCGTGGAGGTCGCCATTGCGTTGTGCCAGCGCAGCCGTTGGTTTTTTTCGCGATCCGTTAGAGTACAAGCAGAACCTCGAACATCGTGCGGCTGTTATGCATGCATGGTGATATTGTCCTTGGCGCGCTGTCTGCCAACCAGTACGGCCAGTCCTCTCTCCTGACAACAAACATCTGGGTGCTCTCGTTGAAAGATGTTCGGGCTCATATGCTCCGTTGACTCTTGCTGTATGGCGCGTTGCGCTACCTAGACCCGTTATTGTGTGGCAAGAGGGCCCTGCCGGCTTGTGCCGCAAATGTAGCTGGATGGCGGATTAAAGACTGGCTAATTGTACACTGTCCTGAGCATGGAACTACCTACTTTCTGAAATCATGCACACCTGACCCGATTGATATCACGCATTTGGTTGGTCGGTGAGTACAGCATCACCATTAATGTTCTCGGTATGCGGGGTGAACGGGAATATTTTGATATGCGACGGCGCCAAGTCTCCTATATACTTATGGTGAAGTTTGTGCGGAGCGATTGCTGGAGACCTGAGCCCATTTACTTGTCGAAATGTTCGCGAAATTTTCCGATCAATGAGTCGTTGCGCTTGAGGCTAGATACGTTGAATTTTATTTGCACAGTTCGAAGGAAGTACCTTCTGAGCACTACTGGTGAATTGTTTGACAACTGTCCATCTGCTTTCTCTGAATATGGCTAGAGATATCTTGGATTTCGGCTCTGATGGTCGACATGTCGGAGCTAAACCAATTAGACAGGAACCTATGTCTCGAAATGGTAAAGTTCTTGTGGATGAGTGTCCGGTTCATGTAAACCATAAAAGCACTTCGGACTTTGATCTCAGTTTCAGGGGTAGGTATTCCCCTACACCCACACCACCACGAATTACGCCTCAAACCATGTGCTTCGTGCGCCTCAAATGCGCTCCACACGTTAGGTACACGAGTAGACTTCGATTATACATCAGTCAGAGTGGCTTTGCGAAATTTCAAACGTTTCTGCCTGGCTGGACCTCGAATTTCATCGATAGGCTCATAAGAGCGTGACGCTAACTGGCTATCATCGAGGTGGACTGGCTTGCATGTATCAATAAGTTTGACTTTACTCTTGTGCGCTTGATAATGTAGATTTTATAGCAGATATGTCCTCGGCTGAAGTCTGCTCGAATGGCCAACTTCTGCGAGGCAGCGATGAGAGTTTTACCAGTGAGTCTTATATTTTCAAACGGGGAGCTCCCCATCCCTTCACTTGTAACTGAGCCTTGCGCAGCCCTTGCTCTCGATACCAGGTATCAAGGAGTGCAAGGAGAGCGGGCATTCCTGAGCCCACGGGGCTTATGCGGTGCAACTTACAATCGAACTACAAGTTCTTCAAAATCATCTTGTGCAGCTTTGGGCGGCAATCTCGCTCGCTCATTATCTCGGGCCTATGATTAGCGGCGCCGTCGTCCTCAAGCCGGATAAACACGCCTCCGCGTCGTCTCGCAGTAGAGTGACGCGGCTCCCGCAGGGTCTTCGCTAGCTTCAGAACCGAGAGCCGCCATGTCAAATGAACCATAACCAACAGCCATTGGGCAACCTCCGGTATAAGTACAACCACAGCACTTTGACAGTGAACCAAAGCACCAGGCAAGGTTAATCATAATGCATTATACTCTACAAAAATGCCAGGGTGTTTTCGACGAGGGACATGTCGTCCCAGACGAGGGCCTCGCCCGCCTTGCCGACCTTACGAGCATACTGCCGCCGACGCGAGATCGGAAGGGACCGAAAGCGCGAAATGAGCGAGTAGTCAAGCAGCCCGCGACCGGCCGTTTGCTGGTGGAAGGGTTGGCCAGTTACGCGATGCATGCGCGGATTGAGGCATGCCATGTGCTCCTCTTTTTCTAGGATCTGCTGATGTACCACAAAGAGAGAACGGTACGTCTGCTCTGAAACAGGGACAATAGTAGAGATAACTCCGTCGCGGCAGGCGATAACGGGTTGTAGCGTACCGGGTGCGTCCTCGGACTCCGGCACAGAGACAATGCTCGAGGCAGTCCGCCCGATGAAGAACTGGGCACGCGACAGGAGTTTTTGGCCGCCTGAAGACGCCGAATCCTCGGGATCGTACTGTAATAAGTGCAGAGTCTGCTGGGCGTCGACCAGCACCGGGTAAAGTGCGCCGTCATAGAGGACGAAGTCTGCAGCGTCGACATCGAGGTTACGCAGATCCTTCGAAACTACCGTCATCCGGAAGGGTTCAGTTCCAAAGCCGGCGAGCCACGTACCCTGGAGACGATCTGACACGAGGACGAGATTCTTGACAGCCTTGACATCGCTCACGTACACCTGCACATCGAGGAACGCCACGGGGATAACCGAGTTGTCTTCCTGGATATTGCGCACAATCACCTTCTGGCCCTGCGTCGTCAACAGGCAGCCCGACACCTCGCACAGCGCCGTGACGGCCCCACGGACGTTCTCCTTGGCGACCTCCTTGAGGCGTCGGGACGCCTCGGGTCGGCCAGGTTCTGGAACGATCTCGATGACCTCAGACACATAGTAATTGCCCTTGGACTGAGAATCCTCACCGCGGAGGATGCTCGTGCCAAACGCGAGGTACTCGCGGCGCCGCTTTGTCTTCTCCGACACTTCAAGGAGAACAGACTTGAGCGAGAATATTACCTCGTCATCAGGCAGATCGATCGAGTCGATGACTGACCAGTTCATGGGCGACATGAGACGCAAAATGCCCTTGTACGAGTGGGCTTTAGGCACGTCATCGCGTAGGTACGGCAGCGGATTGTCGTCCTCATCAATGGCGGCATAGGGAGCATCCTGCACGACGGCGACCGCGTATGTGCCAGTGGCAGCGTGGTAAGCAACGTGAGTGGCATTCTCACCAAGGCATACGCGCTTGGCTGGCAGCCGACTTGTGAGGTCAAAAGTGGCATCGAGCGTGCAGATTCTGCCCGTGCCTCTGTCATCGAGTACCAGCAGTCCGCGATATACGGACTCGCTGTTGTACGAAGCGACAGACAGCATTCCTTGGCTGTCGGTCCGCAGGCGATGGACTTTGGGAGCACTTTTGGCACTCTTAACGATCAGCAGCGGGTCATCGCCGGTGACCACGATTGCTCGGTGGGGTCCAACACTTACACGAGCAAGCGCACGAGGGAGGTCATGGCCCTGCTCAGTCTGTGGTAGGGCTCCAAATAACTCCTGACACAAGGCAAAGCGCGGTTTGCCATCGTGGGCGAATGCGCGATACAGCTGCACCTCGCCGTCATCTGCCGTCAGAGCTAGGTATGGTTCCTGATGCAGGTTGTCGCCGAGATGCGCAAGTAGCACTTTGGTAAACTGCACCGTGTCTTTGGGATCAATTTTATCCTCCGAAGCCAGGACAGGCAGCAATCCGTGCACCCCTTTATAGGTGAACACATTCTCCGGATCTACTACGCTGAATAACTGTCGTTAGTTCGTTGCATCTTAATATAGGTTTCGCAAACCCGGTGGCAACGCGTTCGCACGCAGCTGATTCCACTTACCACTAGCTCCTTTTCTGTAAGCCCCACGCACACTGGCGAGTATGTCACTTCTGCCTTGATCTCGGAGCTGTCGCGCTTGCGTTTTTTGCGAGCAGCTGCCCGCGACATAACCGAGGTCAGTGCGAGAGAGCCGGCGATGAGCTTCTGTGGCAGTTTGGCAGGGACACGCAGCTTTTCAAACGTAGGTTTGCCGTTGGCACCGTATTTGGTAAAGTACAGCCCATAGCTGCCGTTGGCAAAGTGCACGAAAATGTGCGAGCCAACGACATCAGCGCCCTTGGCCCTAGACGGCAGCTTAATATGCTTGATGCGCGCAAACTCGTGGTCGTACAGTGCCAGTCCACTCTCGTGCACGTGCACCACTACCAAGTCTCCCATAGCGGTGGCAACGTGAACGGTAGCTGTTTCGGCCATAAAGTCGGTCTCCTCAGTCGCATCCTCCATGCGATGTGTAATTTTGTACAGCCTTGATGCCCTTTTACCGTCATAAGCCACGACATAGCGATGGAGCGCGTCGCCGTCCCGCGTCTCAATGGCGCTCATGGGTGCGAGCGTCCACAATCTTGGGTCAGCTGTGTCTACTGGCTTGGTGTTTTGGTCGGGGATTGCATCAACGGCCATTTCTTCGCGCTCTTCCTCCTTGACGCCGTTTTGCTGTTCCTGCTCCTCTTGCACATTCTCACCGGGCTCAGCATCCCCATTCTCCTCCCTCAAATCTAACTCTATCTTGACGTCGCTCTCGTTTTCCTCCTTGACTCTGGCCAAGCCAAACTCAATTGACGAATTGATGATGGGCTTGACTGAGTTGTGGAAGATCGTCAGGCCAGCACTGTCACCTACGCCAGTGGCAGCCACTAGCTCGTGGTCGTTCGAGTCGAATCGCTGCCCGACGCAGATACTATGTATCGGGCCGTAGCACAGCAGCTCGTCGGCTACTCCGTACTCCAGCATTTGATCAGACGCCGCAGCGTGCCCAGTCTCCTCCTCTGGCTCGTCGTAAATGTCGTCGAGGTCGTCCTGGGCTCCCGGCCCTACACCATCGTCACGCACAACCGGAACTTTTCCACTGGCTGCCGTCCGGCCGCCCCGCACCCATGTCAGAAGCTTGCTGTCCGACGTGGCGCTGCCCACAAACACACCGCGATCACCAACGGCTGAAAACGAGACCGGATTAGGCACTTGGATCGTGCCCACGGCCCTGGCCTGTTCAAGCTCAAACCCGAAAACTTTGCGGCCCTCGATGTTGAACCGCACATTCCACAGCTCTCCATTCCGCAGTACCAGCAAGGCGTCGCGGCCGTCGACATGGGTGACACGCGCCCCCTCGAGCCGCAGATCGAGCTCGCTCGCGTCCCTCAGAGCCATACTGGTCATAAGCTTGGAGTAGGCGTTCACGGCGACGCCAGATGTCTTGCCGGCCGAGTCGACATGGATCAGGTGGTTGGTCCCCACCAACAGCGCGCCGCCAATCGGCGCCGGCAGCGCAAATAACGCCTGCAAATCGTAGGGCAGCTTCTTGACATGGATAATCGGCGTCGATGTCTTCTTGGCCAGGTCCAGCGACACGACAATGTACTTCACAGTGTCGCGCCGCAGTGGCAGAGTGCCAGACCAGCTCGGCTCGTCAGAGTAGAGAACTGCGAGTGTCGGCTCGATGTATTCGTCCAGGAACGTCATGTCCAACGCGTTCTCAATTTGCTCGTCAAGCTCACCCGCACCCAGAACAAACGACGGCTCAAATACCGGCTTGAGTGCACCAGCCTCGGCCTCCATCGTGCCGTTGACGGCGGCTGGATCGAGCGCGCCTAGAATCGTGTCGTCGCCCTCGGCGGTGTCGTACACGTCCTCCTGTTGAAAGGGAAGAAACGCAATCTTGTCGCGTTGGTACATGAGTGCGACGCATCCGTTCTGGGGATCAGTGGCCATGACGGGTTCGTACTCCTTGTCGAAGAAGTGCTCGTCCCAGATTCCTTTTTCGTAGTAGTGCACCGACACAGGCGCTAGGCCCGACGAAGCCGCGTCCCACTCGAGCAGCACAATCTTGGCGTACTTGAATGCCACAACCAAAAAGTCGTCGGGCGCGCTCGCGCCCACGCGGGCGCGGCTAATGGCCGTCACTTTGCCGTCCAGAGGAAACTCGGCCCTTAGAACCAGCTTGGGGATCTCCTCCTCAGTTGTCGTCTGCAGTTCCAGCTCAGTCCCAATAAACGACTCCTCGCCTGCCTCAATGGCCGGCCTGCCGTCCTGGTCCGCGGGTGCGACAGGGGCGATCGTTTCGCGTCGAATCGTCTCGGTCCTGTATATCTGCAGCAGCGAGCCTCCGCGCACGACGGCGAGGCAGTCGACGCCTCCCAGCCGGCACCGCGTCGAATGGCTCACCGCGGTGGGGCTCGTCAGCTCCCTGTAAACGTGCATGCCATGAACGACCGTCCGGTAAGGTTCTCGTTTGCAGGTTCGCCTTGGTTCGGTTTGTCCACATGCGGGTTTGTCGCCGTGAAAATCGTTTCTGAAATGCAGCAACGATTCCTCTAACGTATTAATATACTTATTTAGTGCACCACACCCTCGATGCACCCTCGATGCACCGCCCGATGCACGTCCGTGCGCGGTCCGCGAGTCACCGTTCGCCAATAGCCGCAGATAGCCGCTCGATGCCGCTCGGCGCCTGCACGGCACCGGTGTCGGAGCGGGGTAGCAGCTGGTCCCATCAAGCCGCTGCGAGACAGAGCGCTTTTCACCGCTCTCAGCGCACCAGCACCTCTCACCGCATCCATTCAGACAACTTTTAGTCGTCAACCCCGGCCATCTGGCTCTTCGTTATCGACCCTGCTTATCAGCACGTGACTTGAAAATTCCCGACCGATCCCCCCGACCCCGGTTTCGGCGCTCTTTAAGACTAATTCAGCAGCCAGGGTTGTTACGCCTGCTACTAGACTACTGACGCATGTCTGGAGAGGCCAAAGTACCGGTCGAGGCTGTGCCGGCCGTCGCCGCCGAGAAGAAGCAGCTCAGCAATGTGGGCGGCTTCATTGCTGGCGGTCTGGCGGCGTGCGGAGCCGTGACTGTGACGAATCCTATTGAGCTGATCAAGACGAGGTATGTGTGAATAGCCATGCGCATGCTGGACACACGCGTGGTCCTTGTCACTAGCAAGCGCGCTATGGCCCTCCGAAACATGGTCTGACCCCAGAATGCAGCTCCAAGGAGAGCTGGCCGCCAAGGGCGAGGTTAAAAAGGTCTACACCGGCATGTTCCAGGGCCTATCGACTATTCTAAAGCACGAGGGCATTCGCGGTATCCAGCGGGGCCTGTTTCCAGCGGTACGTATGAGTTCCGAGCCTGGCTCTCCAATTACGCACGTTGCCTCTTGGTATTCCTAGCGTTCTACCAGAAACAATCCGCCAGAGCGTCCGGGGACAAACTGCGAGCAGCCGGAACGGCGACTAACAGCAGTACGTTTACCAGATCGGCCTAAACGGCTGCCGTCTTGGTTTCTACGAGCCAGTGCGCCGCAGCCTCAACACCATGTTCGGCTACAGCCCAGACAGCCAGCAGATCCCGCTCAACGTTGTGGCCGGCGCCAGTAGTGGCATTATGGGCGCCGTGACCGGTTCGCCGTTTTACCTTGTGAAGACGCGCATGCAGTCGTACTCGCCTGTGTTCAAGGTCGGCCAGCAAACGCATTACAAGAGCATCTGGGACGGGTTGTCGACGATCTGGAGGAGTGAAGGTTTCCGCGGACTCTACCGTGGCGTCGACGCCGCTATTCTGCGAACGGGTGCCGGCTCCTCGGTGCAGCTGCCGATCTACAATTGGGCCAAGCACCAGATCGAACGATTCCACCTCGCTGACAAGGGTCCTGTACAGCACCTGCTTGCGTCAGCCGCCAGCGGTATCGGCGTCTGCATTGTCATGAACCCGTGGGACGTGCTCATGACCCGCATGTACAACCAGAAGGGCAACCTGTACAAGCACCCGTTCGATTGCGCCTACAAGACAATCACTATCGAGGGACCCCTGGCGCTCTACAAGGGTTTCGTCCCGCACCTGATGCGTATTGGGCCGCACACGATCCTGACCCTTATGTTCATGGAGCAGACGATGAAATGGATGAAAATCGTCGAGGGCGTCCCGCATTAGGCGTTCGCATCAACTGTAGCTAATAGATCGTATAGACATGTCAAAAATCGATGGCTTTGCATGTATTTTAGGGGTTATCAAAGGGCGGCCCACTAGACCACATGAGGTCAGTATTTTATTCACGAACTACTGACTATTGTGCTGTGCGCTTGCCGCGAAAGAAGGCGGGTATTCCGGGGACGCGGGCATGGCGGCTGTCCAGTTACCGACGATAACCTAAGCGTCGATGTACGCGAAACTGTAATAAACGCAGAGAAGCGAAACGGGTGGCAGCATGGTGTGGACACCAATGCTGGGATCATAGTTCCAGGCATCGAGAAAGGTTCCATCATGCACACAGGAGGGGATAGCGGAGTAGTCGGTCCACGACGAATGCAGAGGTCCCGCAGCTATCTAATTCCCGGCGATTGTTGTCGCGCTGGCAGAATGTGTATCAACTGAGGAAGAGTGCACTAGTACACAGGCATACTGAACGAATCTAAGTCGTACACCCAGGTGTCGAGCGAAGTCTTGTCGTAGACACACTGCGGGTTGGAGCTGTCATTGGTCCACTGCGGACGCGAGGGCCAGGCGCAGATTTGCTGGTTCTCGCCTTTGTGCTCACCGCGAACCACGGTTCCGTTAAGCGTATTAGGAGCCACGCCGTTCTCGACCCAATCAATGATGGACTGGAGACTGGTCTGCGGGTAGGGACTGTTCGGCTGCAAGCTATTGGGGCCGCAGTGCGCCATACCTGGCACCGCAAAAAACTTATACCACTCGCCAAGAGCGCTGTAACTGGCCGCGGTGGAGTTCATATCGCCATAGAGAAGCTTGCGAACCGATTCGTAGTAGCGCACAGACGATGCGGTAGGAATAGAACCGTCCTGCTCGCCGTGGTAATGGATCACCTTGGCTCCGGCATCTCGAAGCGGCGAGAGATCGGGCCAGTTGGTCTGAAGAACATCGTCATACTTGGCCCAGCCTTCGTACATCCAGTCGCGGAGCGTATCAGCCGTGACTCCGTCAAGCGACGGAAGGTTGTCAAGCTCCAGGAGCTGGAGAAACATCGTGACATACTGGCCGCCAAGGGCGCTCAAATCGAGCTCCCAGTTGCCGCTGGTCGAGTTGTACTGAGTGGCAAAGTCGTCGATCCATACCGCAGGCTGGTACGAGAAGTACACCTGGCGGTCCTTGGAGTCCTTGGGACCGGCTAAGACCTTCTTGATCACGTTGACGGCCTCCTGTGATACTGTACCATTCTGGGGCGGGAGCTCGGCGGTTGTGGCGTAAGTTTCGCCTGTCGAGAAGTTGGCACCACAGCTGTAGGTCTGGCCCACAAGGGTATCGACGTCGAACTCGAGGCCGCAGAGATCAGAGCGCCCAACAACGCCATCGGCCTTGCCGTCGAGAGGATCGCAGGCAGCAATCGTCGCGTTGATAATGTAGCTGTACTCGCATGACGACGGGAAGTAGTTGAGCGTCTTTTGCACATAACCGGCCCACAAGTGCTGGACCTGCTGGAACGAGTAGCGGAAGGCTGGGGCGCCGATAACGGCTCCGTCAAACTGGTCGGGAAACCGCTGGATCTGGCTCATGCCCTCGCGGCCACCCTCAGAGCAGCCCTGATAGTAGGCATACAGCTTAGTGTCGTGGCCGCTGGTTGTACTGTTGCTGACATTGTAAAAGTTCCGAGTGAACTCCTTGCCGAGAATGGTCATCTCGTGGATAGCTTGGTAGCCGAACATGTAAAGGGTATCGCGGTTCATGGTACCGTTCTGGAGCAGGATGGTGTCAGTGACCTGGTTGGTGAAACCGCCGAAACCACCGTCCGTTAAACCGGCTACTGCGCCGTACATGACACCTCCAGGTAGCGAGCCTGTGGTGTCGACGCCGGAGTTGATGCGGTATCCGCCGCCTCCGGTTGCCAGGAACCGATTCCGGAACGCGTCTGGGGACGGAAACCAGTAGTTAAGGTGCACCGTGTCATTGAGCCCGCCGTGGGTATATGCGATGGTCACATTGCAAAAGTTGATGACGGCATCGGGATAGTCGTCTCCCGTCACGGTGACGTTCGTGTTGGCCACTGCTGTGACCGAGTCGTGATCGATGGCCACGCCATCGATGAAGTTATCATCTGGAAGAGCGCTCCGTACATATCCCACATTACAGACGTCGTCGAGGCTAGCGGCGTGGGCCAGCGAGGTAGCCGCCAGTACGGCGACATTCCAAGAGGTGAGTTTCATGGCAATTAATCTCGTGTCCTGTCTAGCGTCTTGAGTAATATCTCGGAGGACATGAATTTACTAATATATACGTAACTTTAAAGCGGCTCAATGAGCGGAGAAGCGGAGACCGCATATCTCGGCATGTTTAGTCGTTTCCGAGAGCAAAATGCAAAGTATATCGGCACTGCCTTTTACCGTTGCGCGTTTAGGGTTTCAAGGGGCTTACGCACGCTATTTCCGGGGATTGTGGGGTAAGACCTGTGTTGTTCCCAAACACGATCGCATTTCCCCGGGGTTCGTTATAATGCTTGATTGATCGCGGGGTTATAGCAATTGTTCCCAGAGTTATGAACTGTGCCACGAAACTCGGGACAAAGCCACTCAGGTTATGCATTCATCCGCCAAGATCGGACCGTTCGTGCAGTTAATCCGAGCAGGACCCTGTGCATACTGCGATCCGGTTGAGCGCATTTGCGCTGTACGGCAAATTTCACGGGACAAATAATACGTACTTTGTGATGTCGTGAGAGTTTTGCGCTGGACTGCAAATTTCACGGGACAAATAATACGTGCTTTGTAGTGTAGTTAAAGAGTTCATACGCCTGCGAGTCTTAACAATATTGTCAGGCATCTGGCTCAATACGTCGGATTGTGTATGTGCCCGGTTACCTCACCTCTGCAAGCCGACCATGCAAAAATGATTAAGACTTGAAATATTGGGCACATGCTGAACGGCATTGTGTAATGACACGCCGGAGGCGCGCATGGATGCGTGCATGCAAACGTTTGTGATCGTCGTCTAGGCACATAACTAGGCAGTAAGCAGTCCAATTCAGGGAGAATGAAGTGGAGAGTCCGATCCGGCAGTTCGTTTGCCCGAAGTCAAGGTTCCAGGCTAAACTGGGGGTGGCTCCGCCCGGGTGTACTCACATATGAGCACACTACCGAGCCATCACACCTAGAGGAAATTACGCCGCCGAAAACAAGTGTAGCCGCTGCTCAGGCACTATAGCCGTCGGCCCATGCTGCTTCCAGGTGATCGTAGGACCCTCCTTTAACCGGCACTATGCCGTCTCACAATCAATGGCGCGCGTCTGAGAGGAGTCAATCGCCGGCCACACTGTAATACCATCCAGATGTACTCCACTTGCTGGTCAAGCGGTACATAGCAGTTACCACGCGGCTGCTCGCTGCTTAATCAGCATACTACATTGGCCAACTGAATTGCCTTCGTTATATACAAAGATACGAAGAGTTCGAGATCTCCTAGTCCTTCTTCCAGCCATAAGTCGCTGCCAGACGCTTGTTGAGGTGTTCCTGAGCGGTCATGATAGGACGGCCAGCCTCATTGGCACCCCGGCCCTCCACCTTCTGCACAATGGGTGACGGGACCGGCTCCAGCGGCACGTCCTCCTGGGGGTGGCAGAAGTACACAATCGAGTAACGGTCCTTGCCGGTGGCCTGCGCCTCTGCTGGGAATTTGACGCGGTGGACCGAGCTCCGAAGGACGCCGGCGGTCCAGAAGCTGAGAAGATCGGCACAGTTGACAACAATAGGGGCCGCCATGCCGGGCTCCTTAGCGGGGACGAACTTGACAGGCGTCCATTTCTTGCTCACGGGCGACAAAATTTCGAGGCCGTCTTCACCTTGCTTCTGGAATAGCAGAGTGACAGAGCCGTAGTCAGTATGCGCACCGGCGCGAATCTGCTCCTCCGGGTTAGCCTTCTTCTGGCCGTGGTAATGCAGGAAGCGGAGAACAGAGCCAGTCTTCTTGTCGATCGCGTGCCGACTGGCGAACCACTCCGGCTCGAGCTCGAGGCCGACGGCAAACAGACGCAGCAGGCGCATACACAGCTGGTTGCAGCGCTTCTCAATGCTATGGACCTTGTCGATGTTCTGCTCAAAAAAGTCCGGCAGGCCGTGCAGCGGGCGGCCGTCAATAAACTGTGAGAAGTTGAAGGCTTCCTTGGGGTCGCCCTTGGGCTGGTTCTCCGGGTCCAAGACCTCGAGGTTGGTCCGCGAGTATCCATAATTTTCGGCGGTGATGGGTACCTTGGCCTTTTCTTCCACTGATAGCTCAAAGAAACGGCGCGACAGCTCAAACGCGTCGTCAACCTCCTGCTGCGTGAAGCCGGAGCCCTCAATGAACACAAAACCGAGCGTCGACATGGCGTCTACCAACTGCTTGGCCGCCTCCGCGGTGTCGCCTGAGATATCCACGACTCGCACTTCCTGCGACATTGTTGTTGGCTGTGTGTATAGCGAATGCGTCGTTGAAATCTTTGGGCTTATCACGGCCGTTTTTTCAAGGATCGAACGGCTCAGCCAAAAGTCAGCCGTGTAGATCACTGCAAGGATAATTCCTGTTTTGGGAATCTCGACCCGGGGTGACCGGCTGACCGCCCGGGGAAGTGCGATCTGTCAAAGGGACCGGCGGCATTGCCGCCGGCGCGTCTTTGTTATACATTTGTTGCTGTCTTGCGAATGTTATTATGTTGAGCACTCGTGATCACTCGCGCTCGCTCTATGTCCCGACACTTTCCGGCTTGGCTCGGAAGTGGATACCCGCTCCTGCAGCATGCGAGATAACGATTCACGCGAGTAGGGCTGTGATCTCCTTATTCCTGGGACTCTGGCCCCAGACTCCCGTTTCAACCGCTGCGCGATTGAAGGGCTTGGCTCGGTTCAATCCAACTGCGAAGCAGTTTCCACGGAGACCTGGGGTCAGAGACCCAGGGAAAAAAAGAGCGCAGAGTTTGCAGAGTAGATTTTAGGTGTACAGTCGTAAATCTAAAGTCGCTTGGACTTGAGCCACTCGTCGGCGGCGGTGAACTGGCTGGCGGCTTCATTGGAAAGGACGCCAGCGGCGTTGGCAGCGGTGGCGACGGCGACGACAGCGTCCCAGAAAGCGAACGCCGAGGCGAGATCAGCCGGCAGGTCAGCGGCCGCTGAGAACATGGACTGCAGCGTCGCGAGAGCGGCAGACGTGTCGTTCGATGAAACAACCTCCTCGAGGTACGATTGCATGGCGATACCGGTGGCGGCCGACGGGTTGTCTGCAAAGGGGATCTCGGAGACGAGGCTCTGCCAGGCGGTTTCGGTGTCGCGCGACAGTCTGTCGGCATCACCGTTGGCAAGGAGCGACGCGAGAGTGCTCTCCGAGAGCCAGCGGAACGTCGTCGTCTGGGCAGCCACAAAGGACTGGTAAGACAGGAGAGCGCGGCTTAGCGGGCCCACGTAGCCAACGGGCTTGTGCTGCAGAGGGACATGGACCGCGACACGCGACACGAGCCGCTGCCAGTTGTCCTCGGGCACGGTACTGTCGGAGCCGTACGCCGGCGTGTAGGGATTGCCATGGAGGACGCCTGCCTTGATGAGGGCGATGGCCACGAGCAGGCTCTCCGCAAACTGCGGCGCGACAGCGATACCGGCAGCAAATGCCCAGCCCCACTCGGTGAGGTTGTGAGTGCTGTCGACAAACTCGGCAGCCTCGAGTGCACGGCCGAGTGCGCTGGCGACGATTTCGCGGTCGGTCTTGAGGAGCGGCGCGCGGTTGGTCGGCGAGGCAGTAAACAATGTCTTGGCGGCAAATTCCTCGCGAGCGAGACCCCGCACGAGCCCGGCAAGCGTCGCGTCAACACCTTCAAGGACAGCCTCAGTGAGGCGCCACCGCGTGCCAATCGTCGTGTATAGCGGCGGGTTGATGCGCTCAAATTTGTGGGATGTGCCTGGCTCGAACCAGAACACGGTGTTCACGGGATTAAACTGGAAGTAACGATGGAGGTTCTGGACCAAGAACGAGTTGATCTTAGACTTGAGGCCCTGCAGTCCCAGCACAAACTTGCGATACTGCTCGACGTCGCCGCCGTCCAGCGGCGCGCGCTCGATCAGCGTGTTGTGCGACAGACCCGTCAAAATGTCGGGCCCGATGAGTCCGCGCGACATGTAGAAATAAAACTCGTCGGGCAAGCGCTGGCCGATGATAACATGGGCGTCGCTCGGCGTGCGCGCCGGATCTGCCTGCTCGACGCGGCCGTCAGCCTTTTGCACCGCCTGCAGGCCAGCCGCGGCTACCGCCTTTTGGAACCGATCAAGGTAGTCAGGCTCCGGAAAGCCTGCGACCGCCGCAAACATGGTCCCGCTTGCCTGCACGATGTCCTGCGCGATCGAAAGCGCATTGGCGCCCGGCTGTGACGCCAGCAGGTGCTCAATCTGCGGAAAAGTCCGGGGGCTGAGTCCGCAGCCGCAAGCAACAGCCGCCTCCACAAACACCGAATGCGGCATACGCAGCTCGTCCAGCACCGCCCGCTTGGATACCCACTGCACTGTCTCGCCCTTGACATCGACGGCCGTCACGAGCCGGTCCGCCCCGTGCTCGTACAGCAGGTAGTCGCTCGACGAGTACACGGCATCTACAAACTTCTCAGACGCCAGGTACGCCAGCTGCGCCGCAGCTGTGTGCGGGGCCACGATGTAGTCGACGCCCTTTCTGATGAGCAGCTTGACAAACGTCCTAATACCATTTCGCAACGGAAACGGCTCGGCCTCGTCGAACAGCTTAACGGCCCGCTCGCCCTGCCCCTCTTCATACAGGCTCCACGCCTGGGCACGCTGTCTCACGGCCGCGTCGGGCCTCTCAAACGGCCGCTCTGCCGGCACCAGCGACGTACCCGAAATAACAAACAACGGGGACACCTCGTGCGCCTTGAGACGCTCCAGCAGCGCATTCACATGCGCCTCCAACGACGCGGGGAACCCGCCCACCGCGTATACCAGCGGCTCGCGCTTGTTGTGCACGCTCAGTGCCCGCATCACGAACCAGTCGCTGTCTACACCGAGCACCTTACCGCGCAGAGCCGACAGGCTCTCACTGCGGGCCAGCCGGCGCTCGGTCGCAAACGCATCAAACGAGCGTACTGCTGTTAGTCTCTTGGTTGATGCTGTTCTCTTTCTGGGGACAGAGCCCCCAGACCCCCGTAGCAACTGCTGCGCAGTTGATTTGCGGAATCAGCCATGAAGCGCAGCCACGACACGCTGTGGAGCAGAGCCGACGCACGAATCTCGCGTTTAAGGGCACTACCCCGAGAGACCCTAGCAGCCACTCGTGGTTGACCGCGATCTGTCACAGCTGTGCGCGTGGGGCTCTGGTGTTCGATATTCATAGTCAGTGACTGATTCTGCTTCTTTCCGAGGTCGGAGCACTCAAGATCGTTGCGGCCCAATCACATGAAGTGTCACAAGTTCAATTGCGAAGCAGTTTTCTCGAGGTCCTGCTGCCAAAGACGCTTCCTAAATACACGCCAAACAGTGGCCGGCCCGTGTGCCGTACTCGGCCATTGCGCAGTCTTCGACGCAAAACATAGGGCTCTGTTTCACATACCACCTATCATGTTAGGCCACAACACAGACGTGTGCTCTGTCGTCTCTGGAGCCCGGAACAGCGTGCTTTGAGGATCCTTGACGGTTTAGTGTCTTTCCGGTGGGCAGCGTGACGAACCGCTAGACAAAGGCGGGTAACGCTTCGGATTCGCATAAATAATGCATTGTAAGCACGCATTGCATCACCACCATGCCCCGCACCAGACAATTGCGGCCAGAATTGTCAGGCGCCAGGCTTAGTTACCGTTAGCAGAGGTTAGGTTCAATAGCGAGGCAGCCTCACTTGTCTCTACCGAGCAGATGTACCACTGAGCAGAGCGAAATCCCAACTTTTTCTTATTCATACGAGCTGCGTGGTTGCGACGAATGGCATCGCGGCCTGACTGTGCAGAACGCAACGCATGTCTGGTATCATTACAGCTATGCTGATCAAGGGACATACCCCGGATGGGTATATATTTCACACTACAGCTACCCGGCGGCCGGAAGGATTGGTATGAATCACCTGGACTGGGCAGAAGTTCGTCCTGACGCGACATTGACCATAGGCCGGCAAGCCCGCGAAAGTGTGTCGCCACCTGGCAAAAATGATTTGTGACAGCTCGTATCGCCTCAGCATCTCGGCCTGACTATATGTCTGCAGGTACTGTTGTAAGTACGTAGATTATTAGGCCCGAGATAACCATCTCATTGAAAATACAAACAAACAAACGGCCCGTTTGTAGTCGTCTACAAGAGCGCTAAATACATAGGCCTGTGGAGCGCCATGGCCGAGACCAGGCGCAAATGCAATCCACAACATAAACTCCCTGGAGGAGGGAGCGAAAATGAGAAAAACCACCAGCAGCTTCCATCGAAAGCAAACAGAAAATAACGTCAAGAACTAGCGGTGATGGTGTTGATGGTGGTCGTGCTGCTGCAAAACGGCGGGGAGCTGTGGCTGCTGGCCAAAGTTGATCGCTGTGGGCGTCGGTGTCGGCGTCTGGTCCACTAAAGTGGCGGCTTGAGCAGCGCCGCCCGCTGGGGCAGCGTCGGCGGCGCGCTGCATGGCAAGATCGCTGGGCGCCGTCGTCGCGGCTGCGCCCTGCGACTGATGCGTCTGGGTAGTGGTGGCCGACGAGGCGGTCCGTCCAGACATAGTCGATGAGGCCGACGATGACGACGACTGGATGCACCAGTGACGATGGTAGAGCCATGCGGCGAGCTGGCACTCCTTGGAGCAGTACTTTGTGCGCTTGCAACGGCGGCATTTAGCGAACTGTCGCGGGTACTCTTCCCACTTGCCGCACTCAAAGTTGGCGCACTGGCGGATGCCGCCGCGGCCCTCATCCTTGCGGCACGAGTTGCGCATAATGACCCCGGCCCAGTACGGGATCTCGCGCGGCAGGTTGCGCAGCGTGAACTTTTCAACAAGCGGAAACACGTTAATAATCTCGCCCAGGAACTCGTCGTCGATGTCTGCAGTCTCATCCTCAAAGTCGTACTCCTCGTAATCCCATTTGCGGGAGGTGGGGGTAGCATGGGGCATTTTTCCAGTATCGTGGTGGTGGTGGTGGTGATGGTGATGGTGATGGTGGTAGTGGTCATTGCGGTCATTAAAGTCGTGCTCGTTAGTTTCGGGGAAATCGTCGAGGTCCATGCGGTCATCCGCGCAACACTGCGACAGGCGGCGGAGCGGCGGCTGGGTCTTATCGCGAATGCTAAGCTGCGGTACCAAGTGGGAACTCTGCAGGCTCCCCTTCAGGTATGCATACTTGGACACAAACGCGAGGATCTCGAGCGACCAGATAACGTCCTCGTCGCGGGGGACGATAACGTGATTCTGGAACACACGCGGCACCTGGACGCTGGGCGGCGTTTGAGTGGTGGTGTTGTTCGACGGGACCGCGTCGTCGGCGTCGGTGGTGTTGCCGGCAGGGTTGTCGTCGCGCAGTGGGGCGCCCCATCCATCTTCAGATGGTAGGGCAACGACAGCTGGCTCATGGCGATTTTGGGCACCGGTGGTGGTTGCCGTAGTAATGGTGGTAGTGGCACCGGTGGTGTTCGCGGCGGTGGCGCCGGGAGTGGCAGCTGCTGCTGCAGCAGCTGCTGCTGCCGCCGATATACCCACCGACTCATCCATTCTGTCACCTCCCAGGCCCCGCACAGTCGTGCCACGCGCATGTGCGTGGTACACGGCGTTGGAGGCGCGCGACGCCAGCTCGCTCGGCGAAACCGTGGGGCCAGCGACGTCCGCGCCATTAGCGGCAGCCGCAACGGCCGTGGCCTGGCTGATAATGTTCTGCACAAACGTGGGGGCTGCGGCCGAGTTGCGGCGGGCCTGCGAAGCGGTGCTCGCGTCGCCGTCTGTCGGCGGGTTAGCAGCAGGCCCAGCAGCGGCACGCTCCAAGAGCATGCTCGACGCAGCCGAATCCGCGCTCTCCACCGAGGGCGTCGCGCCGCCAGACAGTACGCTCGATGCACTCGACACGGCTGCCTTGCGCGCCTCCTTGCGCTTCTCAGAAACCAGCAGATAATTGTCGAGGATAGTGGCAATTACTGGGATGAGGCCGGCCTCGACGACGCGCTTGCGAATGTGCTCTGTGCCGCGCGTGCCCAGAAACACAAGGCATTGCAGCGCCAGCGTCCACTTCCACGCCGTCAGAGCCTGATCTGCACCCGCCGCGTCGTCGCGGCACTCCTTGAGGATTGACACAAGGCGCTCGAGGCCGCCGTCTACGCACAGCGTGTCGCGCACGCGCGCGCTCGACGACGCCAGGTAAGTTAGGTGGTTGAGCGAGTTGATCAGGGGCCTGTCAGACGTGCAGTCGAGCGCGCGCCGGTCGTACAGCGTCGTTGTAATCGACACCGACGCCCTATTGGACGGCACCGACCGGAAGTTCGACTCTCTCATGCCGTCGCGTCGTCAATCTCTCGCATGCACTTGCACTCAGCTGCGGGTGTGTGTGTCTGTCTGGGAGTCAGCGCTGCTGTTGATGTAAGTGGTCTGCCGGTGGCAAGCGGGACCCGTTTGCCTGCGTGTGGCGTGCATCGTCGTGGGGCGGCGCGCCCCGTGCCTGCAGACGCCACCGCCACATTTGGTGGAGCTGCCGAAAACTGACGTTGCTCTGGCCGCTGATGTACCGAATTTTTCGTTTCCCGAGGCAAGACTGCCCGTCTTGTAGAACGCCCAGCGCACATCTGCCAACAGTGGCGTTTTTTGTTGTCCCAAAACGGCAAACACAGCACACAAAAACGCCACCACCAAAACAAACATCCAAAATCTCAAAAACTCACCAGTAATAAACCGCTAATCCAAAGCGGTTCTTTCGTGTATACGGGCTGCTCGTGGCTCGATCGTCGACTAGAATGTCGCGATGGTGCGCCAACAATGAGGACCGCTCGTGTACAGAAAGTCGTGGCAGGACAAGTTCCTGTCGCGTCAAAAAAAATCAAATCACGGCAATACAAGGCGTTCAGTGGTTTTGCCTTGCAGTCCGCCAACAAAACTCCGTTGTCTCCTGCTTTGTTGTTTGCCGGCCGCTAGCTTGTGCGTGTTGCCACAACTAATCTAGAGTGCCGATCTCCCGTAAATCTTCGTGTCTGACTGTTCCTTGCGTGTCCTGTGGCGGGACGATGTGTGTGCACAGAACAGATGTGAGAAGATCCCAAAACGCCAGTGGTGCTACGGCGGTACTCCTGGGGGCGGGTGGGGACGGGGGGGCGGGTGGGAGGCAACCTGTTCACAGTCGGGGGTGGTTTTCCCTCCTGCCCTCTGCCCAGGCTGTTTGCCACCGCCGCCGGAAAAGTTGACAGGGCAAGGGCGTCCCAGGGCGGCGGCTAGAACGCTGAACAGTGGCGGCGGCGGGAGCCGTCGTCCTCGCACGGCGCTAGCTTGGCCCTCTGGCTTTTGGGGCGGGTCGTCCTGGCAACCGGTGACCCACCCTGACATCAGGCGTGATTCCACTGGATTCCAATACGGCACGGCTGAATCGTCACCTTGTGTGCGTTCTGAAAGTTACGCCAAGTGCCCGGAGCATCCTCACCAGGGAACCCAGGGCCGCCGCCATGATGTCATGGGCCGCCGCTATCTATCCCAAGAGGAATGTCCACTGCCTGCACACGCTGCCTGCACACGCTGCCTGCACACTGCCACAACAGTGCCGGTCCGTCCTCCCCGCACCGGGGACCCGTCACATGTGCCACCGGGGCCCTGCGCTTCGAACAAGAACCGTTGGCGCATAATGCACACTTCCCAAACAATAATTCTGTCAGTAATTAGCTCGAACCTGAGTGGCCACCTTACGCCCGCCGCATCGGCGGGCCGTGGACCGGCCAGGGACCGTGCTGCAATTGCGTGAAAATCTGGGAGTCACTGGTCCCAGATTATAGCAGCTGCTTTGCGGCTAAGCTGCTTGTCAATTGGCTGGCATTTGTACCTAGAGGCACGCTGTTAGATCTCCGCCGCGGGGGGGGGGGGGTTGCCCATGGCCAGTGCGAACTTGATAGGCGGTCCTTGTATTTAGCGCTACCCGCCGCGGCCCCCGGCTGAGCTACTGACAACTGGCTGCCATTGTACATAGTGAGTTCCGGAGCCTCGTACTAGCTGTTCATGGCTGGACCATTGCCGATGATTGGACCCTTATCGGCGCGCTCTAGAGGTCGTAGCACCCAGCTCGCGCAGAATATTATCGCTCGTAGCGACGCGAGATTCAAGACAGAAGCGGTTGCTACGCTCGGCAACTGTTTAACTCATTTATTAAGGTCATGCCGGATGCTGCTGCACGCTAAGGCCGCCATCTACGGTCAGACAGGTGGCGTTCATGAATGGGCACTCGTCGGAGATCATGAACACCGCCGCCATGGCTATTTCCTCGGGCGCGGCGATGCGGCCGCCCGGATGAAGCTTCATTGTTTCGGCCCTGGCGGCCTCTGGGTCCGGCAAGCTGTTCCAGTAATCGATGACCTTCTGGGTGGAAACGTAGCCGGGGGCGAGAGCATTCACCCGAACGTTTTTTGATGCATATTCCAGCCCCAGCGCCTTAGTCATTCCCAGCAGCGCATGCTTGGCCAGCGGATATGGGAACGTGTGGGGGATGATAGTGAAGGCGTGGGTCGAAGCGATGTTAAGAATGGCACCGCCGCCGTTGTCGATCATGTAAGGCAGAACGGCTTTGCAGCAGTTCCACGCACCCTTGAGATTGATGTCGAAACAGCGATTCCATTCCTCGTCGCTTGTTGTCAGCGGATCGGAAAAGACATTGACGCCGGCATTGTTGACGAGCGCGTTGATGGGCCCCATCTCCTCGCCAGCCTGGCGAACTGCAGCCGAGATTGCTGCCGCGTCGGTAATGTCCGCGCCACACCAGGAGACACTGCCGCTTTCGCGTAGGCGACCTACTTCCTGCTCCAACAGCACCGCGTCTCTGTCGACGAGAAAAAGCTCGGCACCCTCAAGAATAAAGGCTCTGGCGATCGCCAGGCCAATGCCCTGTGCGGCGCCGGTTACTAAGATTCGCTTTCCTTGAAGCCTTCCTGTCATGTGCCCTCACTATTCGGCAAAGCCGCCGTCGGGATGACGCTAAATGGTGGTATCGCGCTAGCTGTGGTCCTTCGTTTGCGCATTCAAAGACGTCAGCCTCATCCCCTCAACGGCCAAATGGTCCCTGCGGCATGCTGACCAAGCCGGTCGCATACTGGAACACGTCTTGTTTTGGAGATGTGTGTGTTTTGCCCGGTTGTAGTGGGCTCCGAGGCTCTGCTCATCGAAAATGCGCTGCAGGAGACGGCACCTACCTGCGGACACCCGGTAAGCGGCAGGTCCAGTCGGCAATGCGGCGCCCCGCAAGGCGCGATCGGCGCCCGGTGGTTGGCAATTTCGCTGAGCGCTCCCCTGTTTTCGCGCTCAACGAATAGAGGCAGATGGCCTGCCGCTCTACGGGCCGTCCGTCTCACCTCGACCATAGACTAGGCGAAGGGTACTCGAAAAAGGGTCGCGCCGAGCGTGTGTGGCTCTGAACCATCACAAATTCCGCGAATTCACTGTGTAGCCGCCTCCTGCACCGAAGTCGCGTGGGGTCAGCACCCCCCAGGCACTACGGGACTCTATGGTATCGTGAATCATTAGTACATAACGCCGAGGATCGGTCAATGAAATAGATCGAGGAGCTCGGTCTTGGATAGCTTGTTGGTGACGGCCGAGGAAGTGGCGCCGTCGATGACGCCGGCGGCGAGAGCGCGCTTCGAGTCGCACAGAGAGAGGATTTTCTCTTCGACGGTTTTCTTGACGACGAGCTCGTAGACATCGACGTCGCGCTGCTGGCCCAGACGGTGGACGCGGTCGATGGCCTGCTCGGTGATCATGGGGTTCCACCACGGGTCGACGAGTACGACGCGCGAGGCACAGGTCAGGTTGAGGCCGAGGGCGCCGCACTTGAGCGAGCACAGGAGAACAGTTGTCCGCGGGTCGTGGCGGAGGGCATCGAGGGACGCGTCGCGTTTGGCGGGCGGCATCGAGCCGTCGTAGCGCGCAAACCGCACACCGCGCTCGCTGAGGTGCGGCTCGATCTTGTCGAGCATAGTTGTGAACTGGCTGAAGACAATGGTCTTGCGGGAGGGGTCAACGGCCAGGAGCTCGACGAGCTTGTCGATTTTGGCGCTCGCGGTTGTGGCGGCAGTGGCCGCGGCAGCGGCGGCCGCATCGTCGGGGTCGGCCACAGCAGCCGCTACCTCATCGAGCTCGCGGTTCACGTCGAGCGAGCCGAGCATGTCGGCCAGGTCGTCGACGGCCTCGGCTTCTGCCTGGGACTCTGCGGCCGGCCCAGGGACCGGTCCAGACGCCTCGACGACAGCAGACTTGTCGTCGTCGTCAAGACGGCCCGCCACCAGACGCATGTCGTCGCACGTCTGGCGCAGACGCAGCAGCAGCAGCAGCGCGGACATGTACTGCGCACCGCCCCCTTCCATCACAAGTTTCTGGATGCGCTGGCCAAACGTGCGGTGCAGCTTGTCGTAGAACGCGCGCTCGCGCGGCGAAAAGTCAATCTCGGTGCGGTGGACACGTCGCGCCGGCAGATTGACGCCGTTGGTCTTGAGCACTTCCTTGGTCCGCCGCAGCATCACCGTCGCCAGCACCGCGTGCAGCCGCTGCATTGCGACCTTGCCGCGTCCGCCCGCGATCGGGCCCGCAATCTGGCTCTTCCAAGTGGCATACCTGTCGTACGGCTTGAGCTGGATGAACCGAAACAAAGAGTACAGCTCGTCGACTGTGTTTTGGATCGGCGTTCCGGTCAGGCACCACCGCCGGCGCGCCACAAGGCTGGCAGCTGCAACGGAGCTTTTCGAGTTGCGGTTCTTGATGGTGTGCGCTTCGTCCAGGATGACGCGCCACCAGTGCGGCTTGAATAGCGGGCCGTCGGCCGCCCGCTCGGTGCTGGCAATCTGGTACGTCGTCACCACAACGTCGTACGCCGCGAATGCCGAAGCGTCCTTTGCCCGAGACGGCCCGTGGTGCACGTACACCCGCAGCCCCGGTGCCTTGGCTCGCACCTCTGCTGCCCACTGGCTCGCAAGCGCGAGGGGCGCTACTACCAGCGTCGCTTTAATAGGTGCCGGCGGCAGGGTCACTTTTTCCTTGGCAGACTCCTGCCTCTCCTGTTCCTGCTCCTGCTCCTCGGCCGCAATCTCGGCGCTGTACGGGTTGCCCAGGATCAGCGCCAGCGACTGCACCGTCTTACCCAGACCCATGTCGTCGCACAGCAGGCCCCCTTTGTTCGCCACGTCGTCCCGCTCCCGTCGCCGCAGGAACCGATATCCTCGCACCTGATGCGGTAGCAGCGTCACCTCCAAACCGGGCACTTTTTTGTCCTCCTCGGCGATCACGCCCGTCTCCCTTTCGGCTTCGTCCATCGTGCCCAGAAGGTCCTTGAGCTGCTCAGTCACCTTTTCAGCGCTGATAAATGCCTGCACATTGCCGTCGATGAGCGTCACCGTCGGCTTCTGAACGGCTGGTGGCCGGCCCATGGGTCTGTCCGCCTTGGTGCCCCAGCGCAGCGGTTCACGTAGCAGTGATGTGTTAAAGTCCTTTTCGGGCGATCCCAGGGCTACCGGCTTGGCATCCCGCAGCACAGAGACGTCCACCTTGCGCTGCCATTGCGCCGACCGCGGGGTCATGGGCTCCATAAGCGTCCCGCTGTTAGCCTTGAACTGCCGAACCGGCGACCCAAACGTTGTTGGTGGCTTGGCAGGGCTAGCTGGTGCTCCAGCACGACCCAGCATGCGGTTTCGCTCGTCCTGTGCGCTTTGCAGACGGGCGAGCATGCCGGACGGCCGCCGCAGTGGGTCGCTCGTGTTGAACGCCTTCCTCTGCGAGGGAAGCGCCTGGCCAGCAGGTCGCTCGGCCGGCTCTTCAGATGGCTTTTTCGATGGGCTCAGTTGCGAATCCACTGCTGCAGATGTAATGGGGTTCTTTGTGGGACTTTTTGTTGGGCTCGTCGCGTGCGCCCCAGCGCCTCTCGGACTAGTGCTTGCCTTTGCTGAAACCGAAAGCTGGCGAAGCGTAGCCTCCAAGTCCTCTGTATCTGCATCCTTTGGGTTTTGCCCCTTTATCGGTGACGTATCGCTGTCCGAGTCCAATACAACCCTCCGGTTGCCCTTCTTGAGTGGCGAATTCGAAAATATATCAGAGTCGTCCGACGACGCATCGGACGACTCCGAGTCCTCCTGTGAAGTATCAGGTGCCGAAGTCTCCCGAGGAGCAGTCAGTGCCGGTCTTGCCGCCTTTAGTCGGATAGGCAATGGCGTCCCAGGCTCGCTGTCGCTCTCGTCGTCCGACTCGATAATACGCCGAGCGCCCCGCGTAGCCTTCGGTCTTGCATCCGAGTCGTCGTCCGAACTGTCGTGCGTGGGCAACCGTTGTACCGGCAAGGCTGTAGACTGTCTTACCGGCTCATTAACTTTCGATAGACGAGCCATTTGGCCCGGTACGACAGTTGGTTCTCTCTCGGCCAAAGTCAAATTCGATATCTGTTTATTTGTGTTCGATATGTAGCACGGCTGAATACTATCGCTGGGGCTAGGGTCCACCTGCCCAGCACTAACAGCGAAGTCACCGGCTCAACCCTTCAATCGACTTGTAGAGCTTGCAAGGACGTTTTCTTCCGCCAGAAGTACAGTTAACACCAAAAAAACACCCTACGGTACAAAAAATTAGCCCTACGTGGGGGTCGAACCCACAACCTTGAGATAACGTGTACTTAAGAGTCTCACGCTCTACCGATTGAGCTAGCAAGGCTAAGAAGAAACAAGCCCTACGTGGGGGTCGAACCCACAACCTTGAGATTACGTGCACTGCTAAGAGTCTCACGCTCTACCGATTGAGCTAGCAAGGCGTTTCTTGTCTCGCAATTTTTCAGAATGTATTGCCAGTGCAGACTAGATTCTGCATATTGAAACATAATGCAGAAATATGCTTGCCTATGGCGTAAGTTATAGGTCCGGATCATCTTGCCTATTTATTTGAAGAGGTCAAATACTAGCCAAATCACTGTTGAAAAGTCATGCAAGTTTCTCTTCTTTTACAGAAAGAAAGACCGAAAATTAAATGCTTGGTACCTGGTGGCCGACTTTGCTCAGGATTCTAAATTGATTTATTTATCCATTAATTTGGACGTACATTCAAATGAGCTAGGCAGATAGATTGTTTGAGCCATAGGTGTCCCTCTCTCTATTGATTTAGAGCAAGCCAGAGTGAGTTTTCCTCACACGCTGGCTCTGAAAAACTGCTATTACACACGTGGCGGGTTTGCCGCGCTTTTCGCGGCCGTGTGTGAGAAGCGGGGAAATCCACCACCACGGACAGCACAGGGCTCGCCAGCGTTTAACCTTGTAGCCTGATTCGTCACGTATTTAGTCTGCTCGAATCTCAGCCACTGGACTCAAAACTAATTTATCTAGTGCCAGAATGATGTAGCTGCCTGCATCACGTCACGGCGACAACAGGGATTTACTAGTTCCGAACCACTTATTCAGCACGTGGCTCTATCGATTACCTGAAGATCCACAGTTCAAGTCCGACAGGGTGAACTGCAATCGTTGCTCGGCAATGCACATCGTCCACAATCTGATTGGGAAAGCATCCCGTAGATAGTGTCATGTGAGATCCCTGGGAGAGGTTACCAGCTGACACGAGACGGCGCCTTATCGGGAACACTGCTGTTTTTTTTTTTTTTTTGGGTGGTATCCGCACGGCGAAACATTACATGACCAATAGGTAACGTCGTTATTTTGGGGACTACAATCTGCCCTGGCTGATACCATGAGTCAATGTCAACCGAATTCATGATGTGATCCAGCCGTGGTCGATTGTTTGCCCACCGTCGCGACCGGCGATTGGCGATTAATTTGAGTAACTGCATACAAGTAGGTCATAAATGTGAAGATACTGATAAGGCTGAGGTCGCGCCATGCGCCTAGACCAACACCAGCCTTTCGGCTCGCGCACGTCTGCGCCCATTAAAATCGTTGAAATGCCTAAGTATCGAGCCATATCTGGCTAAAATTGAGATTGTCTGTGTGGTGGAAATATCAGTCACATATAGCTTGGCATCTCCTCCGTGCGACAATGCTGCTAATTAAATCCATAATGCCTTTCAGCGTCGCTCTACCTGTTATTGTCTTAATTATTAAATCCCAGAACATGACAGCTTTCCTGTACGCTGGGGTCTTAGGGAATCAACCCAAATGCGCTTCATCTGGTCCTGTCGTAGATCCACCAGTTTAGTATCTAATGCCTAGCGTGGCCATCTGTAACCTTTTTGGTATTCGGGTGCTTCTGAAATGTTAAATAAGATTCTAATACAACAGCATTTTGCTGTTTGCTGTGGAGCAATCGCGCACCAGCGGCTAGTGGCCAGCACAACTCAAGCACGCTCGTATTGAAGCAACAAGCAATGCTAGCTTTACTTGCTCTGTTGGGAAACCATCGCGTGGGGCGGCTCGTGACGCGAGCTGACAAATGACTCTTGATCCGTTCTGCGAGTCAGCGAGTTGCGGGGTCATTTTTGATTTTCACGATGCCGGCCTGTGCATGTGCACAAAACGCCGCGCAGTCTGCGCCTGCTCAACCAATTTACCCCGTGTAACGCACGTCGGAACTGCATACCTTCGCGTTGAACGCGTGGCAGTTGCGGAGTAATGATAGCGCGGGCAAGTGACTGTGATACATTGGGCCACATACTCTGGGAGACAGCTGCGAATTTACACAAATACAGACACTATGTCCAGCTCGGAAATTCAAAGAGATGTACAGCAATGAGAATGCCGGCGGCCTTCGACGGGAATATCGGTGACTAGGTCGAGACGATACATTGCCGAAAGCGGAAACTAAATGGAGCCCAGCCGTGCAACGTCAGGATCGTGACCTGGCCAGGGGGGGTCAAGTCCCAGCGGTTGGATTACCATAACAGACAAGCCAAGCCTTTTAGGCCCTCGCCCCGGTGGTGACCAAAGGGATCTTGAGGTCGGCTATGGTCTTGGGGGCTGTGCAACTGGCGCGCATACAGCATTTGCAACTCTATCATTCTAGGCCTGTTGAGCGGCATCCGTACAAAACAAGGCATCGAGCTCTCGTCACAATGCTCTCCTGAAGCAAGACAGAAACGACAAATGACCAAACCCCTTGTGTCCAAATCCAACCCAGTCGTCCCCGTACATAGTGGCGGGATGACGCATGCATAGCCCACGCAATCTGTTGAGTTGACACGCCGTACAGTATATCACCGCCTTGCGCAGAGGTGAAAATCTTTGCAAGCCAGCCGCATCTCAGCCGTGCACTAGCCGTTTGATACCTGCGCTTCGTCATTTTCCCTGACTTGGATCCTTTGATGCTCAGGGTCTGCTAAGCATGATACAAATGAATCCGTAGCGCCGACTTAGTATCTGGTGCTATAGTTGGGTACACCAGGCTCTGCTGATACGGAGTTCCGCGCCGATATCCGTCAACGGAAATGTAGGGTCCCGCAGCATCACCGGACTTAGTTGCTCGCCCTTTTGTGCCCGATATCACACCCATCCTGACGGCCCAGTCCCCATATATTACTATACGCCAAAAAGTATCTATAGCGGCTAAAGGACACACCAGCATAACATAAATGACCGTGGGCCTCGCAAAAATATAGTCCCGACGCCCACCTCGGAGCGTTTGTGCGACGCAGCTCCCTGCAGACCTGTCGGCTATAAGTCCCAATTTGTACCTGATCGCCATGTGTATGATTACCGGATACGGACACCTGCACATGAAGGACAAAGACACGGTGGGTCGTTTGCGAGATATCAGGCGGGTTTCCGCTCAACCAAAACATGCAATAGAAATTTGCAAGGAAAGCCGGATTCCAGATTTATATAATTTGGCCATTAGTGCAACAATGGCGAGCATATCTGCTTGGCCAAAAAAGGTGCGGCGCGTACCTACGGTTCTCGGGTATATCGCCTGCATGAGGAAAAAAGCCACGTCTTGGGGTTCGGTTTAGCAAATACTCCAGCACAGCGAACAGCCAGCGTGCCAGCTCGTTTTCAAGGTCTCATACCGTGGTTTTTTAATGAAAGAACAATCTAGGAGCGTGTCCGTTCCGTACTTGGTTCTGTATTCTATCAGCGTAGTTGTTGAAGAACGAAGTTCAGAATAAGTGCCAAACCATGGATCGGCTACGATTATGTGCGGCCCAAACCACGTTTAGGCACGGGAAGGCGGAACCGTGCTTTCTTTTTTTTTGCATTAGTAAAGCGAGCAGATAAAAAGGGCCAGCCATCCGCGGTGGGACCCGTAGTTCAACATGGCACGACGATTTTCGGAAGTGGCCGACAGAGTCGTCGCATTTCAAGCGGACGAGGAGCCGGGAGGAGTGGTTGTCCACACAGTGGGAAACGCCGTTATCGTGGACGAGCCTAATACTTCGCAGGAACGCGAGGCCGAGATGAAGTACAACAGCGACAAGCTAGAGGAGAACGAGGAGTCGCCCGTCCGGCCGGGTATCAGCCGCGAAGCCTCGACCTCGACGGTGGTGAACCAGACAGCAGTATCGGATCTGTCGAAGCTTGGAAAGCTGGAAGAGAATGATGAGAAGAACGGTTCTTTCGATATCAGGGACGAGCGGCCCCCTTTTGACCGCGGCCTTTCCGCCGCGACCCTCAACGCTGACTACCCGTACGACGAACCGGTGCCTTATCGCACCACAACCCAGGAGATTCGGCCTGGCGACATTGAGGCCGCTGGGCCCGAGATACACCAAGTCGGCACCGGCCCGCTTGAGGAGTGGAATAAGCCGTGGCTCAATGCTGTAAAGCTGGCGGCCGCCTTCCTTGGATTTTCCTTGTCGGGAATGAAGGACTCGGTCATGGGTGTGCTCATTCCCGAACTTGAGGAGTACTATGAGACTAACTATCTCGTTGTATCTGTGGCACTTCTTGCTCCTTTTCTTGGCTACACGGTCGCCTCGGTGATTAACGACTACCTTCACCGGCACGTTGGACGCCGAGGCGTCTGCATTCTCGGTCCGTGCCTGCAGCTCATATTCTACGTTGTGGCCTCGACTAAGCCGCCGTTTGTCGGTTTCGTGATTTCCTTTGTATTTGCCGGTATGGGTTGCGGCCTGCTTGATGGATGCTGGAACACCATGGTTGGCACATACAAGAACTCGAGCCAGATTCTCTGCATTCTGCACGGCTTCTACGGGATCGGCGGTATTGTCTGCCCTACTTTCGCGACGGCGATGCTTGACCGTGGAATTTCATGGAACTACGTTTATGTGGTTCTGGTCGGTCTCGCGACGTGTCTTCTCTCGCTTTGCCTGTTTGCTTTCCGCCACGACACCGCCCAGGCATACCATGCATCTATCGCCCGCTCCGCTGCTGAGAACAGCGGCCAGCAGCGCAGCGCTGTTGGAGCTGCTCTCCGCAACAAGCTGGTCCTTCTTCTGTCTGCCACTGTGTTGCTCTACGTCGGCGGAGAGGTTGGCTCCAGTTCATGGATGACGACCTTCATGATCGACGCTCGCCACGGAGACCGCAACGTTATGGGTTACGTAACCACTGGCTACTGGAGTGGCTTGACGCTTGGGCGCCTGGGTTTCAGCTTCTTGAACTCGCGGTTCTCGCGATTCCTCGCCTGGCTGTACGTCTTCTACCTCAGCGGATCAATCCTTTTCGTCGTTCTTGCCTGGGCCATTCCGAACGTCTACGCATCAGCCGTTTCTACGGCGCTGCTTGGACTGTTCCTCGGCCCCATTTTCCCGACCATTGTCGGTGTCGCCGTCCAGAAGCTGCCTCGCCGACTGCACGTCAGTGGCATCAGCTTTGCTGCAACTTTTGGCGGTGCTGGTGCCGGCATCATTCCCTTCATTATTGGTGTGATCACCGACTCTGCCGGAGCCAAGGTGATCCCTCCCGTTATTCTCGCCTTCCTCTTGGCTGCTATGGTCCTCTGGTTCGCTATCATCAAATTCTGCTGATTGAAGTCCAGCCAAGGACCCTATTTTTACGACATGCCCTGATGGCAGTTTTGCTTTTAACGACCTAGTAACGAACTTTGCTTCCTGAAGGAACTACTTAATATGATGACAAGTTAATAATAACGAGGCCACTGGTCACCGTAGAGACTTCTAGCCCGACGCCGAGCTGGCCGTCTCGTCGTCCACATGACCCCCCTGCTTGCAAAGGGAGAAAAATAGAGACTCCGAGTTCTGAAGTAGATTCCTCGGCGTGTCGAATTCCGCCACGCGGCCGTGATCCAAAACCAAGACGCGATCGCTATCCAAGATAGTGTTGAGGCGGTGAGCAATAGTCACGATCGTGTGATCCTTAAACGCAGTGCGGATCGTCTTCTGAACTAGCTTGTCTGTTTGGACATCCACAGAGGCTGTCGCTTCGTCAAGTACCAGAATGCTAGACTTGTGCAGTAGCGCGCGTCCGAGGCACATGAGCTGTCGCTGACCGGCGGACAGGTTTGAGCCCCCCTCGGCTACAGCCGCGTCAAGACCGCCCTCCATGGACTGGACGTGCGCTTTCAGGTGCGACATCTCGAGCGCCCGCCACAGTTTCTCGTCAGTGTGCTCATCCAGAGGATCGAGGTTCTGTCTGATTGTTCCCTCGAACACCTGCGAGTCCTGGGGGATGATAGACAGCCGGGACCGCAGGTCCCGCAGACCAATCTGGCTGACGTCGACGCCATCAATTTCAATACCGCCGGATGTAGCCTCGATGATGCGGAAGAGCGAGAGAATGAGCGAACTCTTGCCAGCTCCAGTGCGGCCCACGATGCCGATCTTTTCGCGCGGCTTGATCGAGATGTCGACGTCCTTGAGCACGAGATCAAGGTTCGGGCGGTACTTGGTCGAGTAGTTCTTGTACGTGATGCGGCCCTCCGCCGGCCAATCCTGCGCTGGACGCTGGGATGAGATGATTTCGGGCGCTTCAGTGGGCAAGTCCGCGTACTCGAGTACGCGCTCGACGCCGACCACGCTTGTCTCCAGGTTCACGTACGCCTTAACGATCCAGCTAAAAAAGTCGGTCATCTGCTCAATGTACGTCATCATGATACCAATGAGTCCAGGCGTGAACGCCTGGGTGGTAGAACCAAAAACGACGACGACCGCAGTGGTGAACACGATCAGGGCACCGATAGTCTGGAGTCGGAACGTGAGCCAGCGGTTGGCACTGCGGAACAGGTAAATGGCACGGATGTTGCCGTCGAGGTTCGCAATGTGGTCAGACTTGAACCGCTCCTCGCGGCCAAACGCACGTATGGTGCTGATGCCGTTGAGGCTCTCCTGAAAGTGAGAGAAGATGGGCGACCTCGAGATGCTCAAGAGGCGCTTGAGCTCGCGCGACGCTCCTTGGTAGAACGTTTGGTAATAATAGTACAGGACCGATAGTGGGATCATGATGCCGATTATAACAGGTGCCGCGTAGATGACTACACCAATGGACACGAGGATCTTGACCAGCGTGCGAAGCAGGTCGATAAAAGCGACCGGTAGGCCCTCGTCGAGCTCGTTAATGTCGCTCGAGAACCGGTTGATGATTCGGCCAATGGGAGTTGTCTCAAAAAATACCATGGGCGAACGCAGCACCGTGGCCGCCATCTTGTCGTGGAGCAAGCGAGATGCGCGCAGACCGCAGTAGATACGGCCCGTGATCTTGCGGCCAATAGAAATGAGACCTGCTGTCGAGCCGATGATGAAGAAGCCTCCGAGCCAAAACGCCCTATCGACGTTGTGGCCGAGCCGCGCGTTGGTTTCGACCCAGGCCTTGAGCCAAAAGTTTGCAGCGAGTGCCTGCAAAGACGCTAGAACGATCAGTATCAACGACACGATAATGGGGGCGAGCCCACACGCCGCCACATAGCGCTTGTAGACATGCCATTTGACCCTTCCCTTCTCAGACGCCTCTTTGCGTTGAGCGGTACGCCGCTTGAGCAGGTTGGGATCCTGCGGCTTCCGACCACGAGTATAGCTCGCGATGCTAGCGCGGCGAAGCGTGTCGACGCTGCTACGGCGGTCGCCATTGTCGAGAGTTTTCTGCTCCTCAGTGGACTCAAGCGATTCGTCCGAGTCGCCAAGGTCGGGGTTCATGTCAAGGTCCTTGCGGCCAAACTCGCGCAGGAGGTCATAGATATGACCCTTGCGTTCTAGCACGGCGCTCAAGGTGCCCCGCTCAGCAATTGTACAGTTTTCAAGCAAAACGATATTGTCTGCACGGGACAGGACGCTTATGGCGTTGGTGCACAGGATGCGTGTCTTGGTTGCGAGCACACCCGTGGCACTGAGAACCTGTTCAACGATCTGGCGGCGCACATGCTCGTCGACGGCCGAGAGCGGATCGTCAAGCAAATAAATGTCTGCACGGGCGTAGACCGCGCGGGCGAGACTGAGACGCGCCTTTTGCCCGCCTGACAGCGACACACCACGCTCACCGACTTCGGTCTCATCACCATCGGGCAGAATCTGTAGGTCTGGGCCGAGAGCACACGCTTCGAGTGTCCGCTGATAAAACTCGGGCTCGTACCTGTTACCAAACAAGATATTCTGCTTGACGGTGGCGTTCATGAGCCAGGGATCTTGCGCGACGTACGCGACAGACCCCCGCGTGACGACACTGCCCTGCACCTTGTCGAGCTCGCCGAGCAGAGAGCGCAGAAATGCTGTCTTTCCCGAGCCGACGCGTCCAACAATACAGCTGAGCTCGCCCTTGCGGGCAACGTAGTTGATCTTGTCGAGCACGACCGAGTCCGGGTTGCTGCGGTCCCACACAAACGTAGCGTCGCCCTTGATCTCGACGGTCTTGTCGCCAGGCATGCTCGTTGGGCCCAGGCGTGCCACCGCGTTCTGCTGCATCTCCTCTGACACCAAGAAATCGCGGATCCGCTGGAACGAGACGCTCGAATCGACGATACGCGTCACGACGCGCGGGATGTCATTGAGCGGCGCGGTCATCATGTCGAACAGCGAGATGCACGGAAATACAATCTCAGGCGTCAGTGGCACGTCTTCAACGTAGGCAAACACTGCAAACGTAGAGCACGAGATGCAGTAGGGGATGACAGACCATACAAAGTCAATGAGCGAGCTGAAGAGAATGATATCGCGAAGGTTGCGTAGCTGTAAGTCGTTGCGGACGTGGTTCAGCCGCTGCAGCATCGCAGGCTCCCAGCTGTACAGCTTGATGCTCTTGATGTTGGACAGCATCTCGGTTGTGAGGCGGGTGCGCTGATCTTTGTACTCCATCTGCCTCTTGCGCATGTGCTTGATCTTGCGCATCATGTACGTGTTGAGCGGCAAGAAAAGCAGCAACACAGCGACAGCGGCCCACATGCTCTTACCTACAATGAGGTTGAGCGAGTAGAGGCAAATGGCAAACTGGATCGGCGCCTCCCACAGAGTCGTGACCATCCACACGATGTTTGTAATGGTCTGGACGTCGACGGCCATCAGGTTAACGATCTCGCCGGCGGAGCGGCCCTGGCGTTCTTTGCTGGACAGAATGAGTGACTTGTCAAACAGCGCTGTGTACAACGAGCCCTTGACCATGGACGCGGTACGGATCAGGTACAGCAGCAGGTTCGCGCCGAACACGGTGCGCAGGATGTTCGCCGCAAGCATGCCGAGGGCGATGTACATGCCGACTTCGATGGGCTGTGGCTTGGCACCCTGCTCCCAGTATGAGTTTGCAAACAGGATGAGGTAGCGGAGCAGGAACGGCTGTGCGAATCCTATAAGATCGCTGGCAAACTCAAACACACCAGACAGCGCGACGGTGGACCCGAACGCGCGCGCAATCGCCCACACGAGCGACCGCACGCTGTCATCACGGCGGGCACCCCATTCTGCTTCGAACCTTTGGCTGGTGAGCTCGGTGCTGTACTCGTTGTCGATGGGCGGCAGCTGGTCGAGCGTCAAAAGGGCGCCGGCAGCGCGGACGATAATATCGTTGATCCACGTGAGAGAGATGCGCGAGTACACGTCTGCGTTTTCAAGCAGCGCGAACTCCTCACGGTCTGGGACGATCGCGACGCCGTCGTCATCGACCTCGAGCTTTATGCGGCGCGGCCGCAGCTTGGGCACCGCGTACTCGAGCACGAACACGGCCGTGCTGTTGAGTAGGGACGCTGCGTACAGTAGCGTCGCGGCCTTGTCCGCGCCGCCGACGGGGGCCCAGAGGCTGTCGTGCTTCCACAGGGAGAACAGTTTCATAGCGGTGGCTATTATGGCCATCGGCCAGTAGAACAGCAGCGTGTCGGACGGGACCTTTGAGCGGCCGAGCTCCATGCGGTGCAGGGCGACAGCCACTGGAGCCACGACAGCTGTCGCGGACGCACTTAGCGGGCGTACGTCGTAGCCGTGCGCCCACGCGAGCAGCACAGCAATGGCTGCCCATATTGCTATGTGAGCGTTTGCGAGGATCTAGAGTTAGTGATTGCTGTAGACTAGCCGCGTAGCGCGTGGGCACATGAGAACTGTGGCCGACGACGCGCGGCCACGCCATCAAGTTACGCACCAGTTTCGCCGTGTCGGCAATTGTAAACGAGTAGTGTCGAGGCAGTTTTTTGCCCAGGCTGCGGAGCTCCAGGAGCCCAAACAGCGCCAACACGACAGTTGGCGCGAGCACAACCGCTGTGTCCACGAAACAGGGCGACAGCGAGCCGCTGTCGAGCAAAATGCACCAGCCTGCCGCGTCATAGCACAGGCCGTTGTTGGCGAGCGGCACTTGGTCGAGCGAGCCCGCGTCGCGAGCACCCCAGATGCCGCGCAGTACCGCAGGCGCGCTGCCCGCTTCGGGCGGCGGCGGGCCCGGTGGCGACCCGAGCACGAGTGATGGCACGTCGTTTATCGAAAACATGCGCCCTTGTACGAACCGCCCCAGATCACGCAGCAAGTGCCGAGCCAGGACATGGACCGCAGCGGGAGAGGTTGTCTTGCGCGGTGTGGGGGCTGCAGGTCGAATCTGCGACGCGATACGCGAGGAGTAGAAACTAGCGAGCGACGAAACGAGTGCGGGATCAGCTGGCGTCGAGAACGGCTAGTTGGGGCACGGTCAGCGGAGACAGGCGCTTTGTGACGGGGCCCGGCCGAGCGTTTTCAAGTGGCGAGCAAAGCGCAAATCAAAGGCAACCGACGTAATTACTGAGTCCGTGGTGGGGTGTTCAGGCGCACTATACACCGCAGCACACAATTGCGAACCTAACAAACGGCTTGCACGACCCAAAAAGTGACTCCTCTGCCGCGGTAGCAAACCAGGGAGACAGGAGGATGAAGGTTTGCGACGCCGAATCTCGAGCGAGCGGGAGACCAAGTGGTGCTGGTGTGGGGCTGGGGCGCGGCGGTGCGGCTGTATTTTGGCAATCGGCGCCGACTTTTTGGGTGCGGATTCCACCCGGCGCCGGCAAACGAAGCAGCCCGTCACGTGCATTATCAAGATTCTGTGCATAGGGCCGCATCCCGCGGTGCCGTGTCGTCTTGAGCTGCACAGCGTGCCAGATACCAGAAACAAGGCCGGTGGTGGGCCCCAACGAGGTGTTACTGTAAAAACGCTGTCTGCGGACGACGTCCCGGACGAGCTGCCGCGGCGACGAACGCGCCGATCGACGCAGGCAGCGATTTCCCCGCCCCGCATTCCCTCGGGATCTGGCATCCCCCCTTCGCAATCACGGGTATCGCCTCACCTGACTGAAGGGTCTTGCGCCTGGTGTGCTACACGCCTATGGCGCGAGCCGGATCGCCAGAGCGACAGAGCTGGGCCGCCAGAGCCAGGGGATCGACGCAAGCCATGCGGCTCTATCGTCGGGCCCCGAATGGCGCCGTATAAACTGTCAAGCGGGGCGGCAGTCTCTGGCCGGAGGCATGCGATGCCGTGCTTGCGTCAGCATTGGCCGGGGCTGGTGGATAAGCCTCGGGGCCCGGGCATTTGCTGCTTTCCGCGCTACAGCCGTGGATATTATTTGGGTGCTATTTTAGGCGACTAATGTGGAATACCTAGTGTCAGCCGATGCGCACTGCGGCTGGCTCAAGCGACAGCTCGTGTCTGGTCTGCTAGCTCTTATCTTACTGCAGCGAGCGCAGCCGCCAGGGCCAAAGCATGTACGGACCCGTGTGAAACAAGTACGCGGCGAGCCAAAACTCCCCAACTAAGCGGAATAATGCGGCTCGCGTGAGCACATCCCGTCAATGGTCAAACCTCCAACCGGCTCCGGCCATAGCTGCGCGGGCATACCAGCAACTCACTGGCGAACCTGCTCAACATGCGCGGTGTCGCGCTCCTTGTCCGAGCAGGCGTCGTCGACAACGGCGATCTTGCTCAGAGCCGCGTCCGGCGCGATGAGCGCGTCGCCAAACACCTGTGCGACTTCCTCAAGGCCGAGGCCATGGGTCTCGGGAAACACAAAGTACACGACGAGCGTCTGGACTACAAGCCAGACGTCCCACACGATGTAGTACTTCCAGGCGATGGCCGCCATGGCCACAGGATTGACGTAGCCGTTAAACAGCATCACGGCGGTCCCGGACAGCTGGTACAGCATCGACGCCTTGGCGCGCAGCGAGAACGGGCTGATCTCCATGATGTAGGTGAGCGGGACCGGCGACGCGATGTGATATGCACCGCTAAATGCGTAGATCATCACCACGGCGCCGACGGCGAGCGAGTGGTCCGCGAAGTGGCGTTCCTGGTTCACGGCCGATACTATCGTGAAGATGGTAAATGTCACGCACATGACGAGGTACCCCGCCATGAGCATATGCCGGCGTGGATGTTTGTACACGATCGACGCAAACACGACCGAGCACACCAGGCTGAAGACGGTGATGCCGATGTTGATCTTGAGCTGGTCGAGGGAGCCAGTGATGCCAAGATTGTCCAGGATGAGGTGCAGGTAGTAGGCGAGGACGGCGTTGCCGCAGAGCTGCTGCATCGCTGGCAGTGCAAGCGTGATGAACAGTCGGTGCAGCATGGCTCGCGTCGCGATGAACTCGGTCCACCGCGCCTGTCGCTGGACCTTCTCGGCCTCGATAGTTGCCGAGATCTCGGCCATTTGGAACTGCACGAGCGGCGACGCTGGGTCGCCGTCGCCATGGTACTTGGCGAAGAATGCCAGCGCGGCCTCAGTCCTGCCCTTACTGATGAGCCAGCGCGGCGACTCTGGACCCAGCGCCGCCAGCACCACCTGCACCACGGGGAGCACCGCCTGGACAAGCGACGGGATCCGCCACGACCAGTTGTTGTACTTCATGTTCGAGTTGTACGGACCCCACGTCACGACGGACGCGATAAAGGACCCAAACGGCCACGACGCCAACAACAGCGATGTCATGGTCGGCCGATGCGACGGGTACGCACACTCGGCAAGGTACACGGGTCCGGCCGTCTGCGCGATGCCGCCGCCAATGCCGAGCAGGATCCGGGCCGCGATGAACATGGAAAAGTTGCGCGCCACGCCCTGGATCACGGCGCCGAGAATGATCACCACACATCCAATGATAAGCGATGGCTTGCGCCCAAGGTACTCGAGCATAGCCCACACAAACGGCATCGTGATGAGGATGCCGATATTTATGCCGTTGGTCATAGTGCCGAGCCGGCCACCTGCAGGGTCGTCAAAGTAATCCTGCCATGATTCAAGCGCCTGCAGCCCGTTGAGCATCGAGCCGTCGTAGCCCGACACTACCTGTGCCAGCACACCCGCAATCAAGAGTGTGTTCAGCCTGAGCAGATACGGGTACCGCCACCACATTTTGGGCCGCTTGGGAATCACGTCGGCGAGCTTGAGCTCGCAATCTGCCTGGCCCATCCGCTCTCTGTCTTCGTTCATGTTACCTGAGAAGTCACACAGCTCCGACCGCCTCGCCTTGCCCTTGGTATATATGCATAGATTTCCCCCACGTCGCTTGCCGCTTACGGTACGTAGCCTTAGATCACCATAACGCGTGTGAGACCTGAATGCGAGGAACCAGATTCGATGCTTTTCAAGTTCTCGTGTTGGCCACACAAGCTACGAGATTGATTGCGAGCTCACGACTCGGACCGTCATCAACACATCCAACCGTCACATGGCCGAGGTTGGCCCTTGTGCAAAACGCCCTTCGTGACCCCACGTTCGCGGTAGTGCGGGGGATCATCGCCCCTCACTGTGGGATTATGCATGAAATTGCAGCGACTGTCTAGCGTGCTAGCATCGCGAGCGCGAGATAAGCAAGTATCTGCGACGCAAGAGTGAGAGTCGTAGAATGCCAGGCACTCTAAAAAGCGCAATCAGTGCGATTCTACCGTATAGTAACAGCTGCTTCCTCGATTCTGCTGATCATCCTATCCGCTCTCGTGTTATCAATAACCCGAAGCCGTGACAAGTCGATGGGCCAGGCGGACCCATGGCCGCCGAGTGCTTACACTCCATTTGGCAGAAGGAGCAGTCCACGCATTACAGGATTAACACAATTAATACCGAACGCCACATTTATATTCTTGCTACAAGAAAGAAAAAAGCCTCAAACTTCGACACTCGGTGGCGGAGGGTCCGCCGCCGGTACCCAGGAGATGAGATGCGATCCTACCAGCCGCATAGGGCACTAGGCTGCGGCAAAAAGATGCAGTACTACCTGTTCGCGCATGGTCACCCACTGCACTACTGAGTGTAGCTCTAAGACGGTTAACTAGGACTGATCGGACGGGAAGTCGTTCTTTCGCCTTGATATGACCGCATCTGACAAAAGGTTGTTGCACGTTAATTTGAGTCGCAGTCCTAGGACTGTTTTATGCGCTTTAGAGCATATATGCCAATTACTGTGTAGCGTGTGCCGCTTCCGGTGGTCTGCCCAAATACACCAGGACGTAGAAGAATATACGAATGTATATATATATATATATATATTCAGCAGGATATACAAAAGACAAAATCACGTTGCTTCCCGTTGGGCATTCTCCTCACTGCCATTTAATGTTTGACCACCTAAAACAGTCTCGCGTTCTGGCTTCGTCGTGTCGTGTCTCTCATGGGCCTAGCTGCGAGACTATTTATCGAAGTTATCTATCATTCACGGTTTTGATCCATCAATTGTTCCTTTTCTGCTCGTTCGATCTGAGGCCAAAACTGGTATAAAATTCAAGCTGATGACTGATTTGCTGCAATGGCACAGTGGCCGTTGAAGGCATTGCATTGCATTCATCTTTCCAGCTATATACATCTAGGGACTCGGCGCCACTTCACCAAGAAATCTTGGCAACCAGGCTCTTCGGGTACAGACGGACCAAAGTCTTGCGAATCTCGTCCATCATCAGAATACCTAGGGCGAGTCCGAGCGGAATGAACCAGAACTCAAGCGGAACAGAAGCAGTGCTGAATAGATACTGCATGCCGGGGACCTCAGTGACAAAGACCGCGATAGCCAAGGACACGGCCATAGCCAGAGCAAGCCATGGGTTGCGACGCTGCTTGCGAACGGGATCGGCCTGAACGATGGACATGCGCTTATTGCGCACCGCGAGAATGTTACCCCACTGCAGTATCACAAGCGTTACAAAGTAGACACATTGGCCGACATTGTTGAAGTGGGTAAGCTCATCTGCACTGTAGCCGTAAAAGCCGTCGGAATAGCTCTCAAATGCGAAGACGAGAGCATGGAATGGAATGCCCGCGGTTCGGTACATGTATAAGAAGAACATGCTGTGTGCACACAAGGTCTCCATGACGCCGATGAACAAGTACGATTGGCCATAAATGCGCAAGTTGATGAGGTGGTCCTTCTTGTGGTTTCGCGGCGGAACGCTGAGCAGATCGTACTCCTCCTTTTCCATTATCAAAGACAAAGATAGGAAAAGATCGGTAAAGACGCAGATGATAATCATCAAGAATGAGCTCAGAGGTAGCGGAACTCCAAAGTACACGTTCATGAGAACGGGCCAAATTTCCGACCAGCTGCCGGCCGGAAGAAGGTACGCAATAACCTTCTGCAGGTTTTGAAACACAAGCCTTCCGAGGCGAATCGCCGTCACGATAGAGTCAAAGCCGTCCATAAGTACCAGATCTGCCGCCCCGATAGCTACGTCGCTTCCTGAGACCACAGCAACACCAACGTCGGCCTTGCGAAGCGCAGGCGCATCGTTGACACCGTCGCCAGTCACGGCAACGACGTTATCGCGCGCTCGAAACTCGTCGACGATGCGCAACTTCTGCTCGGGCGTTGTGCGGGCAAACACAATCTCCTCGTACTCGCAGATCGCGTTCCAGTCGTTGTCCGTGAACGAGGAGATTTGCGGTCCCTCGATGAGCAGAGAGCCGGTGTTCCGATGACCGCCAGCAGCGACAAGGGTGGCCGCTGTATCGGGCTCTCGTAGGCTTGTCAGTATTCCGACCTCGCGGGCAATGGCTGCGGCGGTCAGACCAAAGTCTCCAGTGACCATGAAGAAGCGAATTCCTGCTCGCCTGCAAGCAGAAACAGTTGCCGCAGTCTCTGGTCGAGGGGGGTCGATGATACCGTAGATACCGACGATCGTGAGCTCAGACACGCAAGTCGTGCTCACTTCGTCGCTGAAGGCGTTGGTTCCAACAGCTGTCTGTGGCTCAAAGGAGCGCTCACATACGACAATAACGCGCTCAGCTCGGCGAGACAATCGTTCCTGCAGCAGTGAGAATCTCTGCTTGGCTTCATCGTCGAGCGCCTCGACCTGGTCACTGAGTGCGGACCAGTACGATGTGCACTTGGGAAGCAGCACGTCCGGGGCTCCCTTGACGAATACATGGTAGGTGCCCAGCGAGCTGTCGTCCTTGCTGCTGCCTGGAGCCTTGTGTACCGTCAGCATCCACTTGTTCTTAGAGTTGAACGGGATCACGTGAATGCGGACGTACTGGTCAACAATGTCCGCGGATGGCCGTAGCGACTCAGCGAACCTCAGTACAGCGCCGTCGGTAGCATTACCATGTGTTTCTCTCTCGGCGACAGGCTTGCCAAGACTCTTGGGATCGAATGTCGCATCATTGCACAGTACGGACCCGCGGTACATGGCTAGCACGCCCTTGGGCGGCTCGCCGTCACGAAACAGCGCTGCAATCTCATCCACGTCGTAAGACTCGTCCAAGAGACCGGCCGACTTGACAACCATCTTATTCTGAGTGAGAGTGCCAGTCTTGTCAGAGCACAGAACGTTGACACTCCCAAGGGTCTCGACGGTGGCAAGTCCCTTGGGCAGAACGTTGGCAGTCTTCATGCGTTGGGCAACCCGCATGAGCGTCAACGCGACACCAATTGGCATGCCCTCGGGGATGAATGCGACAACGCAGCCCATAACAACGTTGAGCATAGCCACGACGTTCATAAAAGCGAAATGGTCAACACGCAGCCAGCCGACCCACGTGAAGATGATTGTGCTAGCCAGCAGCACGGTCAACCCGACAATGATCCTGACGAACCTCGAAATCTCGCGCTGGATCAACGTTGGCTTCTGCTTTACGCCGGCGGTAATCGTTGCGATACGTCCCATCACCGAGCGAGCACCAGTCAGGACGACGACTCCGGCTGCGCTACCGTTGACAACGCTGGTGCCCATGAGAGCGATATTGCGTGTCTCGAGAAAGTTGTCATCAGTAGCATCGATAGCACCATCGACCTCATCAGACTCGCCCGTGAGGATGGCACGATCAAAGCGCACGTCGCCAGAACTCGACAAGATTCGCATGTCGGCAGGTACCTTGGAGCCGACGTTGACGTGAACAATGTCACCGGCGACGAGATCCGTAGCTGGCATTTTGATCAGCTGACCGTCACGAAGAACCAGAGCCTCTGACGGGAGGAGGTCAAGGATCGAGTTCATCACCCGGGAAGTCGACCAATCCTGGAAGGCGGAGAAGGACGCTTGAAGAAAGATGACAATGAGAATGAGGACGGCAAGAGCCAAGTTTGGAATCGAAGGAGGATTGCTCAATGGCTTCCAGCATAGAAAGAAGACAATCACTCCGATCCACAACACAGAGCAAAATCCGCCGAACACGTAGAAGAAAATCTTCTTGAAGTAATTCTCACGACGCTCGGCAACCACGTTCTTGCCATCCTGCTGGAGCCGAAGACTGGCCGAGGCAGCGTTCAGGCCCTGGGCAGGGTCGACTTTGAGTTGAGTGAAAAGAGCGTTTTTCGGGATTGTGTGTAGGTTGAGGCTTTCGAAATAGTCCTTGTTCCCGGTCGCCTGGCTCCTCGCGATGCGCTTGGCAGAGTCACCGGGAATGGCCTGGCTCTCGCTAACCTGAATGGACAGCGTGCGATACAGGACAGGAATCTCGTAATCGGAACGAGCATTGCTGCGTCTGCTGTCTAGACTGCCAGAGCGAGAGCCGGGGCGAGCAACGGAAGCACCACGAGGCAGACGCGGACGGCCCCTGACGTCCTTGTCGAACCTCACGGCAGTCGCCCTGGCACTTTCGTCTTTGCCAGAGCCATCTTCGTGGTCACCGTCCGTGTCGACGGACGGGCGGGGAGTGTCTGGCATGATAATACGCGATTTCTAGCGCGAGAAACGGCTTTCGGCGTGAAACTGGGCGAGAAACTGAGGATAAACGGCCGTTTTCGCGCGCTATTTATCATGTTTTACGAAACAAGGGCTTTATCCTAAGACTCGCAGTCACACTCCTTTACATGTGCAATTTCGGGTATTTTTTAGGACCGGCGCTACTGGATTGGACCGAGGAGTAACCGCCCTCCCTGGATCGAGACCCAGCGGAAACAGGGCCTCCTGCAGGGATCTGCGAGCGCGTGCAGGATGCCCACCATAAACCTGCACAACGCTTGGCCAAATGCCCCATGGCTCAGGCAAAAAGCAGCCTACTTCTGGTCCATTTCGTCAGGATTTCATTGTTTTACCGGTACAATATAGTGATTTCAAGGTCACTTGACTACCCAGCAGCGATATCCTTGCTGAAACGCCGGCTTTAATGCGATTGGCTGCCTGCAAGTCCGTGCTGGGACCAACTGCCATTGGTCAGGAAGGCGCCCGATGCCGTGCCCAATACGTCATAGACGGCTCCATCGTGGCTGTGTGCAGGTAATGGCTCTGACAATGCAGGGCGTCTCTTCCTGTTTAAGCGAGCCCGCATTTTGTGACATTCATACACAGCCGTGTTTGGCTGTAGCTCAACTATGACTAACACGTTACAAGCCTTAACCGCTCAGTTGTACCATACCGCACCAAAGTCTTGAAAACGGGACCCGTGAAGCCCGAACGCATCCTTAGTCCAGGTATGGAGCGTTCGGGGAGTAGCAGGATGCAACTCGCTGCACGCTCTCCATCGGTTCATGCCAGAGACGAACAAAAGGAGGATCAAGTTACCTAATTTGGAAAGGTTGCATTCCCGTGCCTGGAGGATACAGAAAACAAATTTTGCCGCTGCAGTCGGTATTCGTCGGGCCGGCATCTTGCTCGTGGACCCGTGTGCACACGGCACCAATAAACAGAAGAAAGCACATTTTACGCGGACAGCATGTCTCTCAGCCTTAGAGATTTGGTAAGCTATTATGTGTTTGACAAGGGAGCACGTAAGTCCCGCATTATAGCGCGGCATTTGACGATGTCCGGTTGTGAGCATCAGACACGTCGCGAGTCGTAGTGTTTAGGAACAGTCAGCGCGCGGTTACAAACTTGCTTTTGTCTAATACTGAGCTTCAGCACAGAGCTATGAGTAGCCTGCTATATGTCTGTCAGTGTGTATAGTTGATAGTTAGTTTGGATTGACGTTGGTCACTCTATCTTACACTTGTCGGCATGGATATGCAGCTGGTGTCAAGCGAGGTGAGCCAGCTAGCCTTCAAGACATGACGTACTCTGGCAGCCGTTGTGCAACTTTATTCTTGGTCCCGAATCCAAGCGTGACTAGACCATTGCCCAGGGATGGCAGAAATTCCCACCCGTTTATTCTCATCCTGGCGGCCTGTTCCTCGTTACATATAAAATGCGGAAATATCACGGCTAAGCCGTCTACTACTTCTAATGAATCAAAAATCCTGCGAGCGTCGTCGCCACGAAGAGATAGTGCAGATACAACACGTAACCCTACGGGAGCGAAAGTTTGGCTCTACATCGAGACAGGGCACTATGGGTACGGGTGAGCCGGGGTGAGCACATTCTTTGGTAAGGCTAGAGAGTAGAGGACAACCGAGAAGTGCCGACGCATTCAATCTAAACTGCCGTTATTTGGCGGCTAAACCCCGAAGACCCTTTTGGGCTCGGCTCTTCGTCCCTGGCTCTGACTCACAGTTCGTGACATCACAACGGAGTTCTCGCGGCTAACTGGCTGATGAATAATGCTCAGTGATATTGGCGCATGTGGCGCTGTGAAATCCAGCGCTATAAAACTTCTGAAACCCGTCTGTAATAGCGATATCACGTCGATCTTTATATGGACTATTCGCAAGATAGGCACTTGCTAATATGACAGGCACAGGTCATTCTGCGGTCGTAAACCATTCCTAGTAATATGGGCGCCGAGCACACTCGCCAACGCTACGCGTTCGTATCTCGGCTTTGTATTTCAGTCCGCTTGACCCGATCAGCTGCGAAAGCGAAAATCATCAATTATTGCTTAGTTATGTGCTAATGCGCCATTAGGCATGCCCGAACCCTAGATCCTGAAACAATTGGGCGCCTTCCACGAAATAGTGCTACATGCGAGACAGTGCCAACGTATCCCAGCGCTTCAAGTAGCTCAAAGGGGCCTATATCTGTACTGTTCTAGTGATATCGGTAGATAGCTCTGCCGCAGTTGTACGAATTCGCATGAAACTTGCTAGATGTCTGCGTATTTGCTTATGCTACCAAGAGTTCATACATGATTCTCACGCAGCCAAAATATGCGTTACCGCAGTGGGCGGAGACGAGATCGAGCATTGTTCTAGCTCATGCAGTGGAGTTTCGATGCAATTCGTACCTTAATTTCTCATGCAATCCTTGAAGCGGCTAGCTACCTACATCTGAACTGGGCCAGTTCGATATACTAGGCTCCACCTGCCGAGCGCATATAGAGCTCAACGCACCTTTATCAGACGTTAATGTAGGTGTGACTGCTCGGCTGACAGGCGCTGATCAGCGTTACTTGTTTGGGACCCGCGGGCAAAATCGGCACCAGTCAGATATAGCTCAGTAATTGCGAGGCTAACTTGCTTTGAAACGTCGAGCCCGGCTTGCCGACCTACGGGTGTTCCTCGTATCGTCATTGTGGCTAATGGCACAGGCAAATATGTTAAGGCAAGCAGATTATTGGGCATACCGGCCAATGGCCAGGACCCGGCAAAGGCTGAGATCGCAAACCATCGACGTGCACCTGCCCATTCAAGAACGGAAGCAGGTTGATCCGCTCATCTTCTCTACTTTGGGTGACCGTACACCGTGCATCTGTGGCCCTGTAAAGCGTGTTACACTATCGCGCAGTAGGTTTTACCATGAGCAGATGCACCGCAGATAGCTACGCTCTCAACCTGGTCCAATGACATTAGTATTAACTGGAACACATTAGCCTTACAGGCAATAGTCGGGGCCACTTCCTGGGCTGCTAGCTCATCGAAGCGACAATTCCAGAAACATACGCGAGCGTATCTACAATGTGACTTCTATGGGCAGGTTTCACACAGCCCCACATGCCACGGGCGTGTCTGAGAGATGCCGCAACAATGGGATAGCGGTGCAGTATATGGCTACAGCCCAGTCTGGTTGCCAAACAGATCACGAGATAGCTGCAGTACTATTCATTACCGAGAGTGACGTTGCGATGATCTGATTAAGCCTGGTCTGAATGTGGCTGAACGTTATGATTATGGAAATTAGCCGCGTCCCCCCCCCCCCGCTCCCCCGATTACGCGTCGATTACGCGTCACTATAGTTCAGAGAGTGAGGGTCATAATCGATACGATTATGCGTTTTGCGAGGCTGCACCCGCCCATTCCATGTGATCCCAGGGTGGTGATACAAGGTCGGCATTCGGGAAAGCCCTTCCTCATAGACGCTCCGTCTGGTACGACAACCCATTCTTATCCAAGCCACGAGCATCTATTTGCGAAGCACTAAACCTGCTTACTATTATCAGTCAAGAGTCAGACAAGCAGTTTGCAGGTTGATAATCAGCTCAACACGTTGTTATCAAGATAATCAATGTGCCCCGACGGAAAGTCGTGCATAATCCACGGGTACGGGTAGAATTGGAATGGGTCCCGAATAGGTCTCGACGGAGATCTCGGACGAATGATCGATATCATCAGTAGCCGAATTGCGGATTGTTCTATAAGAGCCATCCTGGTTGCTCCCGGGAGAAACGCCCCTAATCGCGGGATAACTATCGTATTCACCAGTGAAACAAGCATGGCTGCATCGCGAGGTTCCATTCCGCCCCACACACAATGCGACCCTGGCCCACCTTGATTCCGGCCGCATCTTTGTCTACTCGTCACTCAAATCAAATACTAGGACTACTGAAAAGGCAAAAAAAACGCCACAAATATGTGTCTCTTTGCGAGAGTATCCATTGCCACCGACTCTCCAGGCCGCGGCACCGGTATTGCCAGACGCCTGTTAAGATGCCATCGTTCCGAAAGTACGCAATCTTGGCTCTTTGGCACCTGTTTTAAGGTAGAAAGCAGTCTGACGCGCCAAGTTATTCCGCGGCATTAACAGCCTAGTAATAGTTGCCGTATTCGGGGCGCGATCCGCCTCGACATCTTCCTGTAGCCACTTAAACAGTCAGGCATAATGCTATAGCCACGACAAAACTGGGACTGCAGTGAGGGCACGTAAGCACAAACCGTAATGGGCAAGGTCGCGAGCGCAAGATCCCCTGCCGCGCCCCTAATAGGCACGACCTGCAGATCGTACATGCAGGGTACTAACTCTAAACTCGGAGCCCACAGCCGCTGAATGTACATCTATTGGCGTGCAACACCGACCCCGAATCAATTGTATATAAGCGGATGCTTTCGGATGGATCATTAGATTCCGATAATTAATTCACTGACTACAATTGTTCGCAAGCCCGCCCACCAAGGATTTCACGTCAGCCAGTATCGCGTGCACCGCAACTAAGCAGTCCAACAGTGCCTCGCAGAAATGACAGCCAGTCTCAGACCATCGCTTGCGGGCCGAATGATAGCGGCAACAATGGCTCTGTCGATGGCCCCAATGGTCCTTGCTTCGGGCGGGCAACCTCAATGTACCTATCCCAATGTTTGCGTCAATGCCGTGGGCACGTACAGCTTTACTTGTCCCAGCGAAAAGGGAGCCATCACCGAGTGCTTGTGTAATACTGAGGCCTACACAAGCTCCATCTTTGCTTGCGTGGACGCTCACGTTCCTGAGACTCACAAGCAGGAAGCTTTGGAGTACTTGGCTGCTAGCTGCGAATGGGACCCGTCTGAGATTGCCAGGCGCATGGAAGCTGCGAGGTCGGTCAATGGCACTGAGCCCGATAATTTTGAGCAGGAGGTCTCGGAGCCCTTTTTGGTCAGCAAGAAAACGTACACTAAGAACTTCAATAACCTAGAGGGCCGTTTCCACGCTCAGTGGGCATGCATTGCCTATGGTGCCTCGTTGTTGGGCTACTGGGCTTTCGTCCTAGCGATTAAGATTTTCACCAATATGGTCAAGAAGTTCGGCATGGGCGTCCTGAAAACGTTCGACAACCAGCTCATCCGCCGAATCCGCCGCCACGTGATTCTGGCGCCGACTTTCAGCTACCGTCACTCGACTCCCGTATACATTGGCAAGTGGACGCTGCAGCTTCCGAGTCGTCAACAGTCGCTTATTGTCCTGGGAGCTTGCGTTATCAACTTGATCTTCGTGTTTGTTGACCATCATATGCCGATGCCAAACACCAAGCACCATTCCCAGTTGCTGTCGGGCTACATTGGCCAGCGCACTGGTTTCCTGGCTATGTTCATGTTCCCCCTACTGATCCTATTTGGCGGACGCAACAACTTTCTGCTGTGGCTCACCGGCTGGCCGCTGGATACGTTCAACGTATTCCACAAGTGGATCGGGCGCATCGTTGTCATTGACCTCTTCATCCATGCAGTCGGTTACTCTGTCGATGAGGCACTCGCGGGAAAGTACAACACAGTGATGAAGAGCAACTTTATGATCTGGGGTTTCGTTGCCTTTGTCTCTGGCTGCTTCATTCTTCTGCAGGCCAACCACTTCTTCCGCTCTCTGTCGTACGAGGTCTTCCTTGTACTGCACGTCCTCCTTGCCATCTTCTTTATTGTCGGGGCTTGGCACCACTTCGCAGACTTCCAGCAGGGCTACGAGATGTTGTATGCTGGTATTGCCGTCTGGACAGTCGACCGCATTAGCCGATGGGTCCGTATGGCGTGGTCCGGCGCCGCGGTGCCGGGCCAGATCCGCTACTTCCCGGCTTCTGAGGTAATCGAGATCAAGATCAATTACTCGAAATGGTGGAAGTTCTACCCGGGGTGCTACGCATTCATTCACGTTCTCAACGGAATGCACTTCTGGCAATCGCATCCTTTTACCCTTGTTGAGGATCCTACAACCCCTGGCCAGCTCAAAATCTTTTCGAAGGTTAAGAAGGGAATGACTCGTCGTGTTGCCAATGCAACGCTCAAGGCTCCTAACAATGCCATGAACGTCCGGCTTGCGGTCGAGGGCCCTTATGGTGCTCGTGCGCCAGTGCACCACTATGATACTGCCGTCCTTATTGCTGGAGGTATTGGCGTCACAGCGACGTACGCTTACGCAGCGGACAGTATCAAGCGCGATAGCAGGCAGAGAGTGATTTTTCTCTGGGTGATGTCCTCGGAGAGCGCGCTTGAGTGGTTCCACGACGAACTCATGCATCTTGCAAGACATCCTCGTGTCGAGCTGATGGTGTATGTGAGCTCTTCAGGCTCAAAGGGGAGCTCTGCAGGATCGCTCACTGGCTCGTCAGCTTCATCACTCGCTGAGAGGAAAACTGTCGAGAAGAACCCAGTCTGCGACTCCGTCGTCGATACTTCCCGTATCGCCCGAGCTTACGGACGCCCCAACTTGCGCCAGATCGTCAGCGAAGAAATGCTCGACTCGTCTGGTTCTTCGGCTTTCGTTGTATGTGGTCCTGGCTCTCTGAATGATGACATCCGCATCTCCATCGCAGAAAACATCTGCCAGGCCAAGGGTCGAACCGACTACTTCGAGGAAGCATTCTCGTGGTAAAGACTTCGCCAGTGAAAAGCTGCCTCGAGGTTTCCTCGAGCATGAGATACTTGAGCAACAAAGAATACCCATAATGTAATTAAGCCTTGAGTGAGCTGGTAAGTCCTCGCGCTTAAGAAAGATACGTTTGATCGCGAGATAGACTCTGCAGATTCCCAGATGAGCCACAATACACAACGCTTAGCAATGTGTTCATCAATATCCTCAAGAGACGGCATCATGCGTCTAACTTCGTAGAGACTTGTAAGCTCGGCGCCAAAGGGTACCGAGCCGCTGGATACAGGGCAATCATATCGCATAACCTGAGCCATTGGAGCAAGCATATCGCCTAGCCCATGCCATTTCGTTCTTGGTTATAAGCCCTGTAGGACACCCTGCTTGAATCAATGCTATGACGATCATTCCAGCAAGCATCTTCTCTACTGAATCGCGGACTCGTTTGATGACTCGGTATTTTACTGTCTTCGGCCATGACTCCCATCCAGGAGCAGCAAATGTATACTTGATAGTTTTGGGTTCTTCAAATTGATCTATATTAAATTGAGTCTCTTGTGATAGCCTAGGACCGTTCCATGAGCTCAGTCTCCACGGAAATGTGATCTCAGCATAATGCAAGGATGGGTGCGTCCATTAGAATATTTGCAGGTGTAGTACAGGATACTCGTTCATTAAGTACTCACTGGGCTTCGACATGGAGCAACCGCAGCCTATTAGCAAGGTCTAGCCTAGGTCGAGGAGGCAAAACGGCACTTACGCAACCGAACGAACAACATCATCAATCTTACGCTTTTGCAACGAGCGTTTGACAGGGTGTGGGTCTTCAAAGACCTCGTTCAGCTCCTCCAGCGTGCGGCCCTTGGTTTCAACAAAGAAGAAGTAGATATAAGCCATCTGCGCGAGGTCCCAAAAGACGAAAAACAGGTAGTACCAGTAACTGATAGATCCCATCGCGGTAGCAGCGACGTATTGCCCGATAATTGAGGCGATACCAGAGCTGAGGGAGCCCACAGCATTACCCTTGGCCCGAGTCTCGGTAGGAAGGCACTCAACAATGTACATGGCCATGAGCGGCATGAATGAGAACGAAAACACGATCATGAAGAGATAAGTGAAGGCAATGGACACGTATCCGGCCGTGGTGTTCTGGTCCTCAATGACGGCTTTGGAGCAGCCTGTCAGGATGGCAAAGCAAACCGAGCCAAATAGCTGTGCACAGAGCATGGGCTTGCGGCGGCCCATAGTATCAGTGAGCAAGGCGCCGGCGATGGACGCAATAAGACTGAAGATGGGCTGCAAGCCATTAAGCAGCAACTGTGTGTGTGAATCCTTAATGTTGGCGACTTTCATCATTTCAGTGAAGAAGTAAGATACGACTGCATTCCCAGAGTACTGACCGATCCAGGCGATTCCAACGACACAGAGCATGCGAGTACGGTGAGATCTTGTCCGGAACAGATCGCGGTAGTCCCACCACCTCTTATCAGAGCCACTGACGTCAATCTGGCTAGCCATTTCGGCAAGTTCGAGGCGCACAAAGACATTATTCTCATCGCCGTCGCCGTGGTAGTAGACGAGCACCTTTTTGGCGTCTTCAATGCGGTTTCGGGCCATGAGCCAACGCGGCGATTCTGGCATGAACCACAAGCACAGGATGACAATACCCGAAGTGATCATTTGAAGCCAAATAGGCAGGCGCCACGCTATGTTTCCCTCCATAAATGCCGTCGCATACGTAACCCATGATGCGACGATCGACCCCAAGTACCAGCACACGTTGTATAGGGCCGTCATGACGCCGCGATACTTGGGGTGGGCGAGCTCAGATGCGTACGTGGGAGCCGATATAGCACAGAGTCCGGATCCCATGCCGAGAAAGAAGCGGCCGCTTAGCAGCATCGGCATGCCAGTTGCTGGAGCCGTAATGCACGTCCCAAGAACAACCAGCATACAGCCGACAAACATGCCGGCGCGACGTCCGAGGATGTCGTTGATAGGTCCGCCAAACGGAGTGGAGCAAACAGCGCCAATGGCATAAATGGCGAATATGATGCCAGTGCCGGCACCGGCGCCGTCCATCCTAAAGAATTTGTAGTACTGGGGCATGGCGTTGATGCCGCTCATGAGAGAGCCGTCGAAACCGTTGAGACAGGAGCACAGAAATGAGGGAAAGAGCACAAGATACAACGCAAACATATGCGTCGATACTAGACTGTGCGAAGCATTGGCTGCTTCCTCCGCGAGGCTCACTGCCTCCTCCAAGATGCGATCTTCTACATGCTCAAGGCATGCAGCATCCTTCTCGGCAATGACGCCGCTGACGCGTGTGGGTTCATCGTTCTTGTACATCCTGTTGCTGTTTGATCATCGTGCTTTCGTTCTTTATATAGTTCGGTAGATACGAATTTGGTCCGGCTTAATTGCCAACAACAGTGGGATACCCCACAGTTTCGCACGGTACCCAAGTGAAGGGCGGTGCGGCATCATGTGCGGCTCGAGCAGTGGATGTCCGCCGCAGACTCCTGCGGGCACACGCCGTCAAGTAGATAGTAGCTTCGAGGTTTTTCCTGCTCATATTTCGCCCATGTGCTGTTATTTTTGATCTTTTGTGTATGTAATGTGATATAATATATAGTTGCGGGATATCGGAGAATTGCTCGGATAAACTGAACGCTAAGGTAAGGGGTCATCGCAACACATATCCAATTTTGCCGGCAATTTAGCGGCTAGTGGAGCGTTTGCTGCAAACATAGGAAAAGCTACTCCATTTAGTGGGTCCGCTATTTGGAAGTAGACGGTAAGCGATAGCTATGGACCAATATCTTAAATTTGTCGCCACACCGCTAGCCAGTGAGGCTTTACCGCAGTCATGCGAGAGAATCTTTGCAAACCGGTCGCCAGGTCGCTGGCCGGAGTCCCGCCCTATTCTAGTGTTTCACAAGGGCAGTACCGACCGGTTAAAATCCTAGCAAACGCAATGCCATCTGCTAGCGGTTAGTTGACGATATCGGCATTTTGGGCAAATTTTGGACCGCAACCCCTGCAGCTTACCCCACCGTACGGCTGACCCCCGGAAATAACGCTAAAGAGACCCATCGCCACTTCTGTGATACGCGCCAAGAGGCATGGGGAGATGCATGATGAGCGAGCACCTAGGAAAAGTATTTAAGCTGGCGAATATACCACATTCTAGGCAAGCGGCAGTTTTGAAATGGCCGGCTATTTGAAGACCAAGGGCACGAAAATCGTTGATGAGAACGACGAGCCAGTCGTCCTCAAGGGCGCCGCCGATGGAGGGCATTTGTTGATGGAGAACTTCCTCAATGGCTTTCCCGGCACCGAGTACGACCACAAGATTGCTTTGAAGAAGGTGCTCGGCGAGAACAAGTTCAACTTCTTCTTTGACAAGTTCTACGAGTACTACTTCTCTGAGGACGATGCCAAGTTTATCAAGTCTCTTGGGCTTAATTGCATCCGTATCCCCATTAACTACCGCCACTTTCTGGATGACGAGGACCTTACGAAGGTGAAGCCATCTGGCTTCCGGCTTGTGGACCGCGTTGTGGATGCATGCGCCAAGCATAAGGTCTACACGATCATTGATCTTCACGCTACTCCAGGGGGCCAGAACCAGGATTGGCACAGCGACAACGGAACCAATCACGCACTTTTTGGCGTTATGGGCATTTTCAGGATGCGGTTGTTGCTTTGTGGGAGAAGATCGCTGATCACTATAGAGACAATACGTGGGTCGCAGGCTACAACCCGTTGAACGAGCCCGCCGACTCCAAGCACTGGCGCCTCGTGAAGTTCTACGACCGTGTCGAGAAGGCTATCCGTGCGATCGACCCCAACCACATTATTTTTCTCGACGGCAATACTTATGCCATGGAGTTTGAGCAGTTTCCGGAGCAGCCGTTCCCAAACTCCGTCTACTCCATCCACGACTACTGCCGCATGGGCTTCCCGAACTTTGAGCAGTTCGAGGGCACGCCTGAGCATGTGGCAAAGCTCGAGCGCCAATATGCCCGCAAGGTTAAGTACATGCAAGAGCTCAACGTCCCAGTCTGGAACGGCGAGTTTGGGCCCGTGTACGCGACCGAGATGCGCGGCGATTCAGACATCAGAACCACGAATGAGAAGCGCTACAACCTCCTGAAGGCGCAGCTGGCCATTTATAGAGAGGGCGACCCGTCCGGCGACAGGTCTCCGATCTCGTGGTCCCTTTGGTGCTACAAGGACATGGGTTTCCAGGGCATGGCTTACCTGTCGCCCGGGTGCAAGTGGTTCCAGGTGCTTGGAAAGTGGCTGGAAAAGAAGAAGAAGCTTGGCATTGACAAGTGGGGCCGCGATACTGATCCTGAAATTGAGAAGAACGTGTACGCCGTCGTCAAAAAGCACTTCCGAGAGGTCATTCCCGAGTCGATGCATAAGGCTTTGTACCCGCCGATCTGGGACATTGATCAGTGGGTGGACCTCATGCTTCGACAGGTTCTCCTATCCCAGTACCTCTGCTATGAGTACGCCGAGTGCTTCCGTGACCTGTCGTATGAGGAACTAGACGAGATGGCCGCCTGCTGGAAACTGGAGAACATGGATAAGCGAGAGCTTCTCAACAAGTACCTAGCAGAGGACGCCCGAGCCTAAGTAGCGAAACGATAAATTCTGATACAATAATTATGGGAACATATGCTCCGTTACTACAGACTGGCTTGAACAAGCGGGAAGAGTCAACGGAACGACAAGATTCAGCACTGCGTGGTCACATGAGCTCGGTATATGGTTTTTGTTCTGTAATGGGTGGTAACACCCGCGACGCCGCTTAATCTCGACAGTCCATCCGGACTTCAAGCGCCGACAGGTTTCATCTAGTAGTTACGAAAGCTGATATCTTTGCCAGCTCCTGGCTCGATGTGTCCCGCATCTTCCGTCCTACAGTGAGCAGGGCCACAACGATTACCATCTCAGAAATGGTCCGGACTCTCATGGGCACTACTAATACGGCGGCTCCATGATCTGCCGAGCACTGGATTGTCGTATCTTGAAGTGCACAGTCCCTCTCGCTGTCCGAGCAAATATCAGTTTATTGTGATAATATTCATTATTCCTATGGGTAATTTCGTACGCTCACTGGTAGAGGAGGCCGCTGACGTCAACATACTCCCCAGTCTTGCGCGACTCGTCAATAGTGTAGCGAGTCCCGAACTTGCCCAGCTGTTCTGCGACAATCTGGAGAGCAACCATCTTAGAGTACGGGCGGTTAATGGGAAGGGCGCCACTCATGAAGTAGGTGTTGGGCACTCCGCAGTCTCGGTAGAGACCATTAATCTCGCCCTCGCAGTCAAGACCCCAGATCTTAGTGAGTTGCTCGCCGTACTCCTCGCCGAGGGTTTCGACAACAGACTCCTTGAAACCTGTGTAACCGGTACAGAAAATTACCAGGTCAGGTTGCATGGTAGAACCATCGGTGAAAACCACCGAGTTTTCGGTAAAGCGAGCGATTTCACCGTTCTTGACTTTGATGCCTCCGTCTGCGATCCTCTGGCTAGCGCCTGACTCAAAGTAGAAGCCGCCTCCTCGCTCCATAGACAGAAACAAGGAGCCTGAGTTGTCGGGACCGAGGTAGGTCTGGAAACCTGCCTTTTTCAGGCCAGCCAGGAGATCCTTGTCGAGCTCTGCAATTTTGGGCACGAGGCGCTGGAGCGTGGCCTTAGTCACAGGCTTGGGCATGGCCTCTGTGATTCTGTCAGCATACTCGAGATCAACGCCCTCAGCCATGAGGTCGCCGTTCAGAGTCTTGACAATGCCGTTCTTGATGGACAGGACATAGGTGGGCGAGCGCTGGAGCATTGTCGGGTTGGCGCCATGGTTGGACAGATCGAGAGAGATGTCGTGTCCGGACGAGCCGGTTCCCACTACGAGAACGTTCTTGCCCTTCCACCCTGCGCCGCCAATATGCTGGGTGGAGTGGATCACGGGTGCCCGAAATTTGTCCTGTCCGGGGAACGGCTTAGGCATCTTGGGCTTGCCGCACAGGCCAGTGGCCATAACGACATGGTCGACAACAAAAGAGCGCTCGGTGCCTGCGCGGTCAATGGTGACATGCCACTTCGAGCCGTCAAAATAGGTCTTCTCGGCGACGACCTGGCTCTTGACCCACACGTTAAGCTCAAGGGCTTCGACATAGTGCTCAAGCCAGTTGGCAAGCTTGCCTGCGGAGATGAACTCGGGGAAGGTGTCTGGCCATGGCATGTAAGGCAGAGCCTGAGAGTAGAGGGTGTCATGGAGCGCCAGCGAGCCGTAGCGCTTTCGCCAGTTGTCGCCAACGCGCTCATTGCGGTCGAGGACCAAAGGCTCGACGCCCAGGTACTTGAGGCGCGCAGCCACGCTGAGACCGCACTGGCCGGCACCTACAATAATGACAGTCGGCTTGGGGTTCTCGAGCTCGCGGTCGCGGATATCGTCGTAGCGTTCCATGGCATTTTTATCACCCTTGATGCGGTTGTGGCGGGTCCTCTCTGGAGCGCCATGGATCCCGTCAATGGCGGTGTAGAGAACGAAGGCACCAACGCCCGCCTCAGTCCGGACAAGGCGGACAGTCGCGACGCTAGGCCCTAGCTGTGTCGCAAACTTGAAGCCAAACTCGATATTGGCATGGTCGTCAAGAGTATTGAGCTTCGGACCAAAATCAATCTCACCGCCATGAGCGCCGGCAATAGAAAGACGGTCCTTGGCAGCCCGGTAAATGTTCACCTTGGTGAAGGAACGGAAGTCGTTGGTGAAAGAGACTAGATCGCGCCAGTAGCCGCCGTCCACGAAGAGGCCGTCAAACTCCTCGGAATTGGCGGTCTCCACAGCATGATTGAACCTAGCAATAAAATCCTGGCACAGCTGGAGCATGCGCCCGGGCTGGACGTCCTTCTGCGTGAACTTGTTGGGAGGCAGAGTGGCCTCCACTGTCGAAAAGTGCATTTGAACCATCGTGAAGAGACTGCTGCTTTGGAGATCGAGTTTGCCAAACGCTTTATATCATTGTGGCAGCCCGGCTATGCCCACGTTCACGATCTAGGGCCATCTCGGCTACGGCTCATCTAAGCCGATGAGCTGGTTCGAAGTGAGAGGACCTTACCGGAGCTTCCCAAACCCTTTGCCGGTATGTGTGGGGGACCTGCAAGGTACCGGTAATACCGCTAACGCAGTTCGGTTACGACCCTCTGGGACTCTTTTGCCAGACCGAATCTTACGTTGAAGATCTATTAAAAAAGAAAAACAGCGGCCTGGACTCCGAGCATCTATACATCCAAGTAACAACTCAGCGTAGTCCAAAGTCTCCCGACCGGTAGCGGATAGCTCGAAGTGCATGCAGTATTAGAAATATACAGCCCCACCAATCCATGCAGGGACATACCCTGATCATCGGCTGGTATATAACGCGACTGCGGGCCATATTGGCGTATGGCTAACCAAGCAATGACTTTCTCCAATCAGAGCCGAGTGAAACTGAACTCCGGATACGAGATTCCCGTGGTGGGCCTTGGAACCTGGCAGTCCAAGCCTAACGAAGTGGCTCAGGCCGTCGAAGTCGCACTCAAACATGGCTACCGCCATATCGATGGTGCTGCCATCTACCGGAACGAGGAAGAGGTCGGCCGCGGCTGGCAGGCATCTGGCGTTCCACGTGACGAGATCTTCCTGACTTCCAAGCTCTGGAACTCACGTCATGCGCCCGAGCAGGTGCCCAGGGCGATTGAGCAGACTCTGAGGGAGCTCGGTACCGATTATCTCGACCTCTTTTTGATTCACTGGCCTCTTGCCTTCAAGCCAGGTGACGATTACTTCCCCAGAGATGCCGATGGACTTATTGTCCTCGATAAGGAAACCACTCTTGAGCAGACGTGGCGAGAAATGGAGAAGCTGGTAGAGCAGGGCAAAGTGCGCTCCATTGGCGTATCAAACTTTGACATTCCCAAGCTCGAGAAGCTGCTCTCATTTGCCAGGATCAAGCCTGCTGTGAACCAGATCGAGGCCCACGCCTACCTCTTGCAGCCTGAGTTGCATGCTTTCCACAAGAAGCACGGCATTGTGCCCACTGCATACTCTCCGCTTGGCAACAACATCTACGGCAAGCCTCGTGTCATCGATGATGCCAGTGCCAAGCAGGTTGCTGAGTCTCTCGGAAAGAATCCGGCCAACGTGTTGGTTTCGTATCTTATTCAGAAGGGCTTTGTTGTAATTCCCAAGTCTGTCACGCCCGAGCGCATCAGAGCCAATTTTGATGTGTCACCGCTGCCGCAGGAGGCTGTGGCCCAGCTTGAAAAGCTTGACCGAGGTGCCAGGTATAACGATCCTGTCTCTTGGGGATTCGACATGTTTGGAGAGCAAGGTGGGAACGATGCAGCATTGGCCAAGGCCCGTGAGATCGCGGCTGCTCAGAATTGAGCATGTGCTTGCTAGATAGATGATATATACGTCTTCAAATCAACATTAGCGTGCCGCCAATGGCTCTGAGACGTAACGGGAGCGGCTTAGGGGCGACACTCGGTCGCGTGCCATTGCGTAAAGCTTCCGTGGTGGGTTCCGCTGCACCGAGTATACAGTCCACTAACTAACGTACCATGCGCATTACGGGATCGTATGATGCACGCCCGCGTCGGCAGTGGCCGGAGCGGGACCCCTGCAGAAGTTCCATGCCACATGCGAGCCGGTAACGATTTGCCGTGCGATAGTGGGGTAGCTCGGTAACGCGACCAGCCGCATGGTGGGGTAAGATCGGTAAGGTTCTCGGCCGGGATGGATGACTGCTCGGTAATGGCGGGGAAATGCCGGCATCCGGTTACAGAAACGCGAGTGTGTTAAGTGTATAAAGCGAAGGGTCCGTAGTCAGATCCCCGGTCACAGACTTCACCAAGAACATGACCATGGTCTCTACTCAGAAGACGCTCCGCATTGGCGCCGTTGGCGCAGGTCGTATGGGCTCAGTCCACATTCTGAATCTTCTCAAGACTCGATTCATCGACGTTGTCGCTGTATGCACAGTTGTCGAGGCCGAAAAGGAGTGGATTCGCGACAACGCTCCGGACGCTCGCATTTATAGCGACTACGATGAGTTCGTGATGCAGCCTGACATCGATGCAGTATGGATCAGCAGCTCTACCGCTCTGCACTGCGAGCACCTGACGAAGGCGCTTGCCAACAACAAGCACGTGTGTTGTGAAAAGCCCCTCTCCTCCGATAAGAACATCGCCTGGAAGATGTACGAGCTCTCGCTCCAGTACCCTCATCTCAAGGTCGGTTGTGCTTTTCCCCGGCGATTCGCCAAGGTTTACAAGGAAGCCCGACGACAGATCGAGAGCGGAGCCATTGGCGATGTTGTCTCGGTGCGATCTGCCGCAGGCGAGCTCTACAACCCGGACCCGGCGCTCTCCCGGTTCCTGCGCACCTCGGGCGGCATCTTCATCGACATGGGTGTGCACGACATCGACATCTCCCTTTACCTTGCGGGTAAGGACCGCGTCCCTGGAACCGCCTTTGCTGTCGGAACTCGCGAGGTTTTCCCAGAGTATGCCGGATGGAACGATGCAGATAACGCCCATGGCCTCGTTACCATGGAGGACGATCTTGTCATCAATATCGCCGGCAACCGCATCAACAGGCACGGCCACCATACTGTCACTGAAGTCATTGGAACCAAGGGCCGTATTATGATCAACGGCGAGCCTCGTCTTCTCAACGTGGACGTCAGCACTGACAACGGTACCACCATGGTCCCGGCGAAGGAGCACTGGGATCTCTTTGCCGACGGATTTACCGGCGAGATCGAGGCATTTCGCGACTGGGTGCTCTTCGACAAAAAGAACCCTGGCTTCAACCTTAAGGATGCCGCCAAGACTGTCTCTATCGCCCATGCGCTCACTGAAAGTTTCCTGAAGAAGTCTTCGGTCGCTGTCAAGCTTGTTGATTGATTAATACAAACTAAAATGCTATCCTTTTGCCGGAACGTTCCGTTGTAGCTCGCAGATCGTTGGATGGTCGCGCACTTTTTTTTTGATCCATAGTGTCGTGACAACCATAGATCTTGTCATTGGTCTAGAACAGATTATCACATAATGTGATCTCTTTCTTAGGATATCGGCTGTCTCTAACGCTGCGTATTTGGCTTTGTGAGCATGAAGTAAATTTTAACGACAAAATGGCCACTCTACGAGTCAATACGGACTTGTATTCTTCCCTGGTCAGTACAACTAACGCGAATGGGCACACGCGGCGCGCCTTGCGACGGCGCTCTGTCCGTGCCGTGGTGCCTAGAGCAGTTCTAAAGATCTGGGTATCAAATCGGACGCGCCGGACTTCGATAGCCCCGCGACGCCAAAGCTGAGCGAGTCGTCGATACCCACTGGGCGAGCTCACCCCTGCCGGAATCAAAATCGGATCTGGGTAGGGCAGGGCAGGGGTTGTACCCCTCATCAACAATGTGGGGCAGAGTGACCCGGTGTCGTTTTGAAGATACTTCTGCAAGCGAGACGATCAGCTAAGATATACCTCGAAGGGATCAGACGTCAAAAGAGTTGACGACGAGGCTTCTTGTTGAACGCGCGAAATCTCCGAGTGCGCTAAAAAGCACACTGTGGCGGGGCTTACTCCACAGTTCGCAGGTAAGGGCAAAACTCGGCAATGGGACCCCACTTAAAGCTCTCGTTACCGACAGAGTGGTAAGCACTGAATCGGTCCACAGAGGTTGAGAGAGTCGTAGGAAGCGTAAACTCAACTCTCCTGCATTCCTCCGGCTATCTGGCAGCGCGGAATGATATGGTCCGGTCGCTCTTCTCGACCGTGCCCACGCTTGGCTCCATCATGTGGGCGAGGGTAGCCCGGTAACGATACCCCGCCAGAACCGACCGCATAACCGATCTTCATCCAGACGTCGACATTTTCAAAAGGGAGACTTTTAGGTATATAAGAACCTAGAGATCTTGAAGCACAATGACGCAACAAGATGAAGCTACCTCAGTATAACTCGTTCCCGCTTATTGTGACTGCTTGCGGCTTGGCGTTCTCGCTCTTCGGACTTGATTCGAGTCTGATGAGCGGCGTGCTGGCCAACAAAGTATTCAAAGCAGATTTCGATAACCCCGACTCGACTATTGTCGGGCAGATAACCTCTGCATTTGACCTGGGATGCTTTGTTACCGCAGTCCTTACTTCCGTCGTTGGTAACCGCTGGAGCCGAAAGCGAACGATCGTCATTGGCTGTCTGATCCACGCCATCGGCGGCGTCATCCAGACGTGCTCCTACTCCATTGGGCAGTTAATTGCTGGCCGCCTCATTGCCGGCTTCGGTAACGGCTTTGTCACGGTCGCTATTCCCGTCTGGCTGTCAGAATGTACGCCCGCCCATATCCGTGGACGAATGTCGGGCTTCATCTCTGGCCTCAACGGAATTGGAGGAATATTCATCGCCTGGGTCAACTACGGCATGATCTACGTTGACAGCTCTGCATCGTGGCGGTTTCCCATCAGCCTTCAGATCTTGTTCTCGGGATCCGCTATGTTCCTCGTCCCGTTTCTGGCAGAATCGCCCCGCTGGCTTGTGATCATGGAGCGGTCCGACGAGGCTCGCGAGGTTCTTGCCGGGCTGCTAAGAAGGCCTGTCGACTCTGACGATGTTCATACCATGCTCACGGAAATCCAGTATCATGTGAAGCATGAAAACGAACTAGCAGCCGAGGCTCACGTCAAGGACTTGTTCACTGGCAAGGATAAGATGCGGAACCTGGAGAGAGTTATTCTGGGCGCCGGTACCCAGTTCATGCAGCAGTGGGGTGGCATTAACGTCATTCTCTACTACGCCACCGTTCTGTTCGAGGACTCACTGGGACTCAGTTCAAACCTTGCGTACATCCTTTCAGCATGCAATAGTATTAACTCGACCATCTGCGTGCTCATCTGTGCTTTCTTCCTCGTCGATCGCGTTGGCAGAAAGCCTCTGATGTTTTGGGGCGCTTTGGCCCAAGGCGTTTGCTTCCTTGTTGTTGCGGTGTCTCTCTCCCTCAAGGATAAGAAGGCCGATATTGTGGCTATTTCTTTCATGTTCGCATACTATACATCCTACGGACTGACTTTCTGGATGGTGCCGTGGCTCTACCCTGCTGAGATCAATTCCTTGCGATACCGCAACACGGGTGCCGCGGTTGCGACTGCAACGAACTGGATCTGGAACTACGTCATCGTCTTGATCACCCCTGTCGGCGTGGCCAACATCGGCTGGAGGTATTATCTCATCTACGCGGTGATGAACTTCTGCTTCGTGCCTGTCATCTACCTCTTCTACGAGGAAACCGCTGCCTTGACTCTGGAGCAAGTCGACGAGCTTTTCGAGTTTAGGAGTGGCAAGAGGAGTTTCAAGGAGGTAGTCCCAGCCGCCTTCCGCAAGAGACAGCTTTGGACGCGGACTGTCGTCCATGCCGCAGACAAAGATACGCCGCAGGACGAGTTTATCGAGCATGTTCAAACAACAAAGGCTTGAAGAGTTATGTGTACAATGGAGGTTGATTGTTAAGATTCTGAGACCTTTCAGACTGTAGTTGAGACGTGAGTAGAGGGGTTTCATGGCGACATGTGAGGTCTGATGTGTTCACGAGTACACCACGGAAGTGTGGCGGCTGTAACATTGGCATACTTGACATGCAGGCTTTGTATAGTGATCGGACCTAGGCAGGAAATACCTATCATATAATAGAGAAATACATTAGCCTAAATAGGACCGTCGGTGTTCTGCATCTAGATGCTCCATAGGGCTGAACAGGGACGTCAGCATATCCAGATCCAGATCCTCAGTCTGCAAGGTACTCGGACTCGACTTGGTTTCCTGAAGTTTACCAAAGCACTTTACCAACAGGGCCGCCGGGTCCCAGTACTCTTTGGCTTGGTTCATTGTCATGAGACATATCTGTAGGCCAAACTTGGACACGACCGAGTTTTCCGTTTGGACGTCGCTCAGCAGAACCCCCAACGCGGTAGCAATGACTTGGTATATGTCTTGGGGGATCCTTCTTGCCTCCAGAACTCCTAGAGTACCAACAAGAGAGGCGATCTCAGACGCCGACTCTACTGCTCGCTTCAACGAGCACATTTCCAGCATATCGAGATCCTGCATCATTGGCCGGAAAATAAATATGGTGACATGGTGATATGTCATACAGGTGTACGTGGCAGTCAAGCTGCTAGGATCCACACTCCAGTCCAGCGACGGCGGTAGACTTCGTCTCCACTCCATCAAGTCAGCGTGGAGGTCGGCCAAGCTCGTGGTGGGATCGAGAAACAATCGCGGTGAGTACCGCACGCATATGACTTTCATCATAATGAGGTTCAGCTTGGCGTTCCAGACCATGTATTCACAGAGCCTCGGATCACGTCGCCCGAACATCGGGTCTTGGGGGTCCTCATCTGACTCGAAGTCCTTCAGCGTCAGCATATCGAAATCCAGGCGGGATTCCATGGTCCGAGGAGGCCGACCCCAGGTAAATGACGTCATCATATCCCTCACGACTATGCACCACCAGACAAGCCTCAAGTGACTTCTGTCCTCCTCGTTCATCTTCACGCGCGACGTCGAACGATGCAGTCCCAGATCTTCAGAGATAGTCACCGCGACTGCCAGCCAAGCTCGACTTCCCCATACCTTTCGAGGCTTGCCTCCATAAAATGATAATAGCACGACAGCTTGGAGCACTACGACCGAGTCTTCTTCCTCGTCTAGGTCAAAGAGACGCTTTGCCTCGGCATAGAATGCCTCTTTTGCCGCCTCGCGACTCTTGTACCCTGTCCTAAAGATGACGGATGCCTCGCAATGATAACACGCTGCAAAGCACACAGCGTTCAAGAGTAGTGGTGGAACGTCGTTGTCGTTGAACTTTTCGGCAAACCATCGCCGTTTGATCAAGGGGTAAAACGGGTGCACTATCTCAAAGTAGGACGATAGCAGATCGCGCAGAACGTCGGACGGCAGCGATCCAGCCATGCTGCTGTGCGAAGATGCCGAGCCAGGGCTATCGGAGGACTTTTGCGACCGACGAGAGTTCATCCTCACGTATCCGTTATCTTGCAAATGACGCACAAGCAGTGAGAGTGGTGACGACTCCCCGACGAAAACAAGGTTGTCTGCGCGCCTCGTCACTTGGTCGACGAAGAATTCCAGTGTGTCTTGATCTTTGGATTCCCGTGAGAGTGACATGACCGTAGTTGATTGACTGAATTTGGACGCGTCCGATCCACTTGTGCCAGGAGCACTCGCAGTGCCGCCGAACTCGGGTGATGGGCCCGAGCCCGGAGCCACAACGCTGAAAGAAATATTGTCGTCGATGGGCGTGATGCGCGATGTTTGCCGTTCAGCGAATCGAAATTGCTGCGGTACACTCACGACTGGCGCGCTAATGAGGTGCGCATCCGGCGCAGATCGATCCGCATCGACCGCGGTCCCCTGGTGCACGGTTTCTGCCCCAGCGTCAGATCGGACGACTGGCAACGGCACCTCTCGTCCGTAGTTCCTCTTGGACGGGTACAGCTGACAGTGTCCATTCCTGCTCGCCACGCACCTCGAGCATGGGATTCCGTGCGTCATAATATCGCATTTCATCTTAGACTTGTGACACCTGACACAGGCGAACGTCGCCCGCCTGCGGCGCGGCTTGCCAACAGTTGACATAACGAGATCAAGACAAAAAGTGACGAACCCTCTTTTGACGACTCAAAAGTCCGAAGTTTGGTCCCTGCGACCGGCGTCCATCCCTGGCCCTACTAGCCCCCGCCCGCGGGGTAGCCCGGGAAAACCTCGCAAAAAGGCGGGGGATCTGGCGGGGGTGCTGCCGGGGAATTAGGGCAAGGGTGCATACCGCGACTGTTGGGGTTTGACGTTATTCCACTGCCGTTATTCCACTGCATACGTCTTGTCCACGGAATTTCTTCATTATGAACGCAAGCAAGCGCTTTTTGCAGATGATGATCATATCTCAAACTCTCCGTACCGTGCCTCAAACTTGGCCTCAAACTTCTGAGATCACAGTACACTGCACGAAAAAGCGGCTCAAATTATGCACTACCTGACGATCAAGTTAGAAATTAACAGCGGAATCCGCCCGGCCGTCAACAGGACGTGGAGTACGTAAAATATCATATCATCGAGCCAGGAGCTCGTATATAGCCCTATTTGCACCGCCTACGCGTCTCGCGGTCACCAATTGCCGCATAATGCAATAGACGAAGATGGAAATGCAGCCCATTGGGTACCTTGATTGGCGTTGAAAGAGTGGATCCTAGATGAAGACTCTGGAAAGCTGTCCTAATTAAGCATGGTAATTCAGCAAATCATTTCTAACCTCCATTCTCGCATGGCAAGGTGGGTCGGCCCATGTCGTGCGCTCCGTGCGCAGGCGATGCAGCTGTACTGCTGGCACTGTTCACCACGGCGCTTGGGGAGCCGTTAATTAGCCTGCATCGCCACCGCGACCATCGACGCATGTACGATCGTCCACGTTGGCCGGCTCAGCCACGAGCAATCGTTTTGGCGTTCGGCAGTATAGGCCATCCAAGTCCGCAACTTCGGTGTAACTTCTTGCACTATGAAAGGACGAACAAGCAAAAAGAAGAGTGATAAGGAAGAACTGGACGAGCTGCGTAGTCTCGTCAGCCCCACCGGGCTTTGTAGAAATGCTTTGGCACGATATCGCCTTCGTCAAGTGTCAAGTCGAAACCAACAGGACCATCACGTCAATAACTAGCGTATCTGGGAAATATACCCACCTCAGCTTAAGCGTTGGTCCGATTTTATGGAAGGACAGAGGCGTCGATTATCCTTCTTCCGCAACAAGTTCCCGAAGGACGTCAAAGTTTTCGATAGTTGCGCTTCTATTGAAGCGTGCGACGCGACAGTGGCAAACAAGAACTTGAAGTGCGACGCGGATCTTACATCAGTAATCCAATTGATTGTGACAAATCCGTCAATTGTGAAGCACTTTCGGGATTGCGATGCTGTCACTGCGAAATACGGCCCTGGGAATGATATAGCATTCGAGTCACAGAAAAGCGCACTTGGACTCGAATGCGAGTTAAACGGTAACAAGTTCCAACCTAATTTGATATGCTTCTACGTGAAGGATGGAGCGGAAAATAAGAAGTGCGCCTTTGCTATAGAGCTCAGGGCCGCTCACAAGCTTCATATGAAGCATATCCGCGGTCGGTGGGCTGCGGCCGATGAACGTGCGCAATGCGCTGACCGAGAGACCCAGTCTGCCGAAGGAATCTGAAGAAAGCCCTCAATACAAAAGAGACAGACTAGCCCGATGGCTGTCACTCAGGTGTTCGACTATATGGTTCAAGCAGGATTGACGTACAGCTGCCTCACGACGGGGCAGGCTCTTGTTTTTGTCAAAATCGACTACTCGGCCATGCCTATCGAACTGCTTTTCCACGTGTCCGAACCTAGAGGTGACGTTGTCAATAACCAAGGTAATATTGATTATTCAGCAGTCAGTCAAATGTTGGCATTTTCTGTTTTAGCACTCGACGCTGTCTCACAAGATATGCACAGTTCAAGCGCGCGTCGCGACCTTGCTACTGAGTTGAGCAGGTGGGTTATGGGAAAAGGCTGCAATCGGTCTGTTCTGCCAACCGAGCTGGTACTGCAAAGGCGCGCGTTGGCGGCTGCGTGGAAGCAATGGCGATAATACTAATACCGCGCCCAATGGCCCGTCGCATGACCCTGCTGATGATGCAAGCGGAGCAGGCACGTCTGGTGCAGCTCCCGCTGTGCCAGGTCAGTCAATCGCTAAAAGACGTCGAACCCGAGATCGGGGCGGAAGCCATTACAGCACGAGTTCGTCAACTGGGGGCAAGAGGGGGCCATCCCAGTACTGCACGCACGAGTGCCTTCTTGGTTTGATTCAGGAGATGTTTTGGACAAAAAAATCCCCCAACGTCGACTTGTACTGAGGGTGGCCGCCACGCCCTTGATCACATTACGTGGCTCGCCCTTTTTTCGCGAGCAGCTTGAGCGAGATATAATGGACGGTTTTGTCTGTCTTGGGACAGCAGGATTAAGGGGCGCCATATTTAAAGTTACGCTGCTTCTTTATGGCTACACTTTTGTCGGCAAGAAGTCGGTTGATGAATTTGTTCCAGATCTGGAGCACGAAGCTAAGGTGCATGAGAGTGCTTGGCCCATCCAAGGCTATCGCACGCCATCGATATTTGAGAGGTTGGAGTGAGATACTTTTATAATTTTGATGTGGAGCTCACGTACTTTGTGTTCATGTTCTGGAGTGGATGCAACCCGGCCGAGACTGCGGCCAGGGACGCTGCGAAGGCCGAATGCAGAATGATCGAATCGGTGCGCGCCGTCCATGACCACGGAGTGCTGCATGCGGAAATGCGACCCGCCAACGTACCGTGGAACGAAAACACGGAACGGGCCATGGTGATCGACTTTGAGCCGGCGGGGTGGTTTAGGATCGCCCACGGTCTGACCTTCATCCGTTTGCATTTGTTCCCAGGAAAAGAGCGAAGCATGCAACTGCTTTCAAGAACGGGGCCCGGCCCAATTCTGATGTTATTCTGAAGCCCAAGTTCAAGGACAATATTTCTCGCAATTCAGATAAATTACTTGGACACCGAGGGTCTTTTATTTATCTAGAATGTGATCATCATTGCATGATCGCGGCTGCAGCTTCGTCTATCTATTGTCTAGTCATGAATATATGATTGCTTGTGGTAGAGCGTGGATGCTGGCGAAACTCTAGTCTGTCGCTCCCTCCTCTACGACACGAGGGCCCGCCTTATACGACGTAGACATTTTCTAGATGCGCTGGTGCGGAGCGCGGCAGTTCAGCCCGGTGGGACGTTGCTCGAGGAGTTGAGTTTGATTATATTGAATACGCGCGCTCTCCGAGAGCTGCAAAACAGCACTTGGTTTACGTTGCTACCATTGGCTGCCTGCTTAGCTAATAACAAAGCGGCAAACAATGCCTCAGGTTGACGCAACAGGAAATTTAAGCCGCAACTAACGCACTAGGTGCGCCTCAAATTATGCATGACGTGCAGGGATCGACAGTAGGCGGATAAACCGCTGATATCATTTGGCCAGGCTTGTGGTGGATATTGTGATATAGGAAAAGGTACAAGACCTGTATATTGTAAGTCTCTTACGATAGCCAGTCCCCCGATAGCAACAAATCCAGCAATACAAAGTTGCCCAGAATCCTGGACACCGAGAGCCGTTGCACGGATGAAGCAGCTGTAGTGCTTAATCATAGCGGAGTTGGGCAAGAGTTAAATAGCACTGGCCACCTCGCAACGCTGAACTTTCTGCTGAAACACCCCGGTGCGTCTGCGTACAGCAGGTGCAACGGTACACCGTTGCTGGCCGCGTGAAAAATCCAGCAGAGTTCCGACAACTGGATATGGCGACAGGGGAAGGAGAGCCGTCTCTACCCGCACATAGCGATGGCGCCGGCCAGCCGGGTGTCCTCTCCGTGGAGGATCAACTTCGGGCGCAGCTCGCAAAGGAGCAGAAAAGGCGCGAGGACGCTGAAAAGAAGCGCGAGGACGCTGAAAAGAAGCGCGAGGACGCTGAGAAGGAGCGCGATGAGAGCAAGCAGCAGGTAGAGGGCCTCGTATACGAAAGCTACATTCTTGGGAATGACAAGGAAGTCTTCAGCAAGTACGCTGTCGGAATCGACAGACGCTTTATGTCCGCCGGCACGTTGACTAGCGTATTTGGGAAAAGGTATCCACCGGAGATCGCGCCCTGGCCACGTTTTATGGAGGAACAAAAGGCTCGACTAGCTTTTTTCCGCGACAACTTCCCGAAGGACGCCAAAGTTTTCGACAATATTAATAGCCTCAAATTTTGTGGCGCGAAAGTGGCTGCAAGGAATGTCAAGAACAAGAGAGATGTCGAAGCATTGATTGATTACCTCGCGACAGGTCCGGTTACAGAAATTGTAAAGCGCTTTCAGGATTGCGCTGCTATTACTGCCAAGTACAAGATTAGCACCAGGATGACGTTCGAGCTATGCTCGATTGCTATGTGCGATGGACGGGTGAGTGGCGACGATTTTCGACACGATATGGTATGCCTGTATTTGCGGGATGGCGAAGAAAAGAGGACGGCTGCCATGGTAATCGGTCTGAGGGCTCCTCACATACTCACTAGTGCTCATATTTCAGATGGGCTTCGAAAGAGAAATATGAACGTCCGCAAAGATGTGATCGAAAGACATAAACTCAAAAAGGAAAGCAAAAGATATTCTCAGTACAGAGCAGAACGGCTATGTGCTATGGATGTTACTCAGGTCTTTCACTATATGGTCGAACAAGGAATAAAATATGGTTGTCTAACAACTGGTGAGGCATTCGTATTCCTCAAGATCGACTACTCGGCCAGACCTATCAAGCTATTATTCCACCGGTGCGAGCCTAAGGCTGAGATTGCCGGACACGGAATTGACCACTCGGCAGTCAGTCAGATGTTGGCGTTCACCGTTCTATGTCTCGACGACGTATTGCGGCACGATGTTGTCGACCAGGACATGCGTCGCGCAGTGGCTCGCGGGTTGAGCACGTGGGTTGAGGGCAAGGATCGTGATATTTCTGTCCCGCCGGTTGAGCAGGGCCGGCTGCTGCGCAGGAAATTACGCCTCAGCGACGATAATACAAAGATCGCGGCAAGAGGTCCGGCGCATGCGTCTGACGATGACGCTAGCAGGGCAGGCAGTACAGGTACTACGACGCCAGCGCCTCCTCCACCAGCAGGTTCTAAGCAACGCCGTACTGGAGCTCAGGCCGAAGCCAAGGCCGGCGATAGTTCATCTCGGGACAGTGGGGGCAGTCGGAAAGAGCAGATGCGACAGTACTGCACACAGGATTGCCTCCTTGGCTTGGTGAAAAGGGGCGCCCTGGATGAGAATTGTCCCAACGTCCATCTCCATCGAGGCAGTGATGGACGACACGCCGTTGACCATGCCACGTGGCTCGCACTGCTTCGCGAGCAGCTTGACTTGACCATGGTTCAAGGATTCGTCTCTCTTAGCAAAGCGGGAGCGAGGGGTGCAGTGTTCCAGGTTACGCTGCTTGCTTATGGCTACACGTTTCTTGGGAAGGGAACGGTGGACAAATATGTGCCAGAACTGGAACACGAGGCCAAAGTTTATGAGCGGCTTCGGCCTCTTCAAGGGGTGCATGTGCCAGTGTTCCTTGGCGTGATAGATATCTGGGAGTTTGGGGCACAATACTTCTATGACTTTGGCACGGAGTTAACGTATTTTGTGTTTATGTCCTGGGGCGGACATAGCCTGGCGGAGATAGAGGTAAAGGACACGGACAAGGTTGAGCGCAGCATGGTCGAGTCTGTGCAGGCAGTGCACGAGCACGGAGTCGTACACACGGACCTGAGGCCAGCCAACGTTTTGTGGGACGACAGGACTGAGCGGGCGGTCGTGATCGATTTCGAGCGGGCAGTGGTTGAGAAGGAGGCACGGGCTGACCTCACGCCGTTTATATTCGTTCGGAAGAAAAGAAAACGAAGACTCAAAGGTCGGGGTAAGTCTAAAGTTGTCGTTGAGCCGGAGTTCAATGACAAGTTCCTTGACATACAGCTGAACGATGCGGATACGCTGGGTCTTCTGCATTTGAATTGTTATCGCATGGCATATTGGGGCCCTAGTTAGTGCTAGTTAAGATTAAAATGTTTGGAGTAATGTAATGTAGTAGACCAAGTAAGTTTTGGGGTGTTTTTGGTGCGTTGGAGACAGACAGGGAGTAGTTAGTAGTTAGTACAGTAGTTAGTAACAGTCAAGAGTTATTATGGGAGCAGTGCAATGTACTTGTTAAGTAGAATGGGCGATCATATGTGCGTGTTGGTGTTAACGTGCAAGAAGGAAAAATGTCGGCTTGAGCGGGGGGCCAAGTGAGGGGAGGGGGCCAGGATGGGCGGTAAGAGTTAAAAGGTTATGTGTTGTTATGTGTCGGGTAAATGAAGGGCGCATTATCGGGAATTGATGTTGTGAGGCATGAGGTGTGAGTGAGGGGAGGGGAAGGGGAATGTATATAAATATATATATATATACAAGTTATATTGGAGTTGTGTATAGCAAGGGCAAGGGCAAGACAAGGGGGTATTGGTGGTAGGATGTGGAAGGAAGTAGGACCAAGCAAATAGCAAAGCAAATGGTGTGTATGGTACAGTTTTCATTGTTTGTTTTGATTTTGAAATTTGTTTTTTTCTTGGAGGATACGACGGGTTAGAATATTGTGTTGTAAGGTTTGTAAGAAATATAGATTGTGTTCTTGTGTTCTTGTGTTCTTGTGTTCTTGTGTTCTTGTGTTCTTGTGTTCTTGTGTTCTTGTGTTCTTGTGTTCTTGTGTTCTTGTGTTCTTGTGTTCTTGTGTTCTTGTGTTCTTGTGTTCTTGTGTTCTTGTGTTCTTGTGTTCTTGTGTTCTTGT